>CAWUFW010005014.1:600000-945000 GCA_963921515.1 Calotriton arnoldi
CTCCAACTCCTATCAGGCCCTGTCTTCCACACACCTTTCCAGCCAGCACATACAGACCACCCGAAACTATGGTTTCCTGAAAGTGAGTGGGAAGTGTACTGGCAAGATGTCTGACACTGGGGCCTGTTTTCATGTTGACCACAACTCCCATCATGGTCTTGTGCTCCAAACTAGGCCTGGGCGGAAAACTACGCTACGCTCGCGTAGTTTGCGTAGTTTGCGCAACTACGCGCTACGTGAATTGCACGTAGCACAGTGCAAAAACGCGTAGTGGGCATTTTTTGCTTGCTCGCGGTCCTCAACGTCAAGTTGGCGACCGCGAGCGAGCAAAATGACATCCCGGCGAGACTTTTTCCTCGTTCGCGATCAGCAACATCAAGTTGCCGATCGCGAGCGTAGAAAATAAACCTCCCGGCGAGATTCTCAACGCGGCGAGGTCAGGTTTCTCATTGCGAGTGATCGCGTATGCTCGCGACCGCTCGCGATGAGAAACTACCAGTCCGCGTTGAGAAAACTGCCGCTCAAGTCCAAATCTACTCGAGCGGCAGAAAACGACCGCTTGCACTGTGCAAGATGCCGTTTGCAATGATTGCACAGTGCGGACAAGCATCCGGCACTGTGCAATCATTGCGAGCAGCATTTCCTACCGCACTACGCAGTTCGCATAGTGCTACGCGTAGCTCGCGTAGCGCGAAGTTCACTTCGCGTAGCTACGCATAGTGCTACTACGCGAACTACGCCCAGGGTTACTCCAAACACCATTTCCCAGTGTCATCCATATTGTCAGTGCATTTCCACTCAGTGTCAGGTAAGCATAGTTGAATGTGTGCTGTTTGTGCTGGGAGGGAAGAGTGTGTGTAGGACAGGGCCTGCTGGGGGACATAGTCAGGGCTAACACTCCTCCTCCCACCGTACCCAAATAGTCCACCAGGAACCATGCATACCTGCCAGTGAGTAGAACTTTAGACTCTGGTGCCTGTTGTTTGACTTGACAGCAATACCCATCAATGCCTTCTGCTCGAGACACCATGCAGCTGTGTGAGCCATCTTGGCAGCACATTGCCACTCACTGTCAGGAAAGCAGAGTCTCTGGTATGGTAGTTGGGATGTTTAGGAAGGTGTGTGCAGGACAGAGCCTGATGGGAGATGTAGTCAGGGCAAACACTCCTAGCCCCACCCGAACCCAAAATCTGTGCCTATGGCTACCTGACAGTGATGGCCGACACTCTTGCATGGTGTTTTGTGCACAGCGTCTTAATGGGAGTTGGCTTCAAGTTCAACACCATGCAGCATTGTCAGCCACCTAGCCAGTACACTTCCCCTCACTGCGAGGTAAGCTTAGGGTCAGAGGACTTCTCTGGCCTGGGTGTAAGGATGAGTATTTGTAATGGCTAAAACTACCATCAGTGAGTGGGAATGTACTTGCAAGATGTCTGACACTGATGACTGGTGCCCAATGGTCCACAACTCCCATCAAGGCCTTGTGCTTCTGACTCCAGTCCCCAGTGTAAGCCAACTTCCCAGTACACTTCCATCCACCATTAGGGACAGCATGGTCCCAGGTGTGCTGTTTGATCTTGGTGGGATGGTGTGTGGAGAGCAGAGCCTGATGGTAGATGTAGTCAGTGCAGACACTCCTCCTCCCAGGTAGCCCAACCAGGCCATCAAGAAGAGTGATGCCCTGACAATGAGTAAAGTGTACATTCAAGATGTCTGACACTGGTGCCTGCTGTTTGTTTTGACCCATCTCCCATCAAGGTCTTGTGCTCCTGACACCAGTCCCCATCTTGCCAGTACCTTTCCACTCACTATCAGGTGGGCATGTTGGGCTGGGTGGGAAGAGGAGTATTTGCACAGCCTTCAACTCCCATCATGCCCTGTCCTCCACACACCTTTCCAGCTAGTCCAAACAGCACACCTGGGACTATGCAGTCCTTGAGAGTGTATGGAAATGTACTGGCAAAATGGCTGACACTGGGCCCTGGAGTTTGTAGCACATGGCCATGATGGTATTTGGCTTCAAGATCAACAACATGTAGCAATGATAGTCATCTTGCAAGTACACTTTCCCACACTGTCAGGTTGCCATAAGCCCAGATGAGCTATTTGGGATGGGTGTGAGGAGGAGTGTTAGCTGTGACTCCCATCAGGCCTATGCCCACACCCACCTTCCCAGCCATCCCAAACATCCTGAGTTTGTAAGTAGTATGTACATGGTTTTAATTTAATAACTTTTAATTTTCATTAAAGGTATGTTGTTAGTCAATATGGCATACAAATCACCTGCTCATTTACTCTAGTTTTTAGAAACTTGGGAAACAGTCATTTGTATCACTGTATCCTTGACAGTGATGTCTATGGATATGTAATTGTTAACAATATTGGAATGTGCAGTAAGTACTCACCAGACTCTTGTGCTCCTGGTCTTCCATAGATGCCCTCCGGCGGAAGGATGTCATGCACCTTCTCCTCCCAGGAAGTGTAGTGTACGGGTGGTGCAGGAGGGCCACCACCAGTCAGCTGGCTCCGGGCGTGTTCTCTGCCCATCAGTTTTTTTACCCTCCTTCGCACATCGTAGTACCTGTTCCTGATATCATCCATTGTGCGCAGGCAAGGTGCTTGAGCGTTCACCTTGTTGACTATCCTGTCCCAGATCCTATTTCTCTGGGACAAAGGGGTCTGTTGGACTAGGTTTCCCAAATAACTGTGGCTCTACTCTGAGTATTTCATTTACAAGTACTTCCAACTCCTTATCTGTGAACCTTTGCTGCTTCCTTGTGGCCATGGTGGGGGTTAGTGTGAATGTTAGGGTGACTGTGAAGGTGTAGGTGAGTATGAATATGAAAAAGAGTGTGTGTTTATGTGTTTTTTTAACAATAAAATCTGTACAAGTTGAGAGGTGGGTCAAGTGTGAGTGTGTGAGGCAGAGAGGCAGAGAGCAGGGAATGTGGACAGACTTCTGATACCTGTCAGCAGTTCTGTTGGAGCAAAGGATCATGGTTATGTGTTTAGTCTTTTATATAGGTGGATTGGTGGGTGTGGCTAATTATTTTATTATTTTTTGGGGGCGTTGCTAATGCTTGTTTATACTGTTTTTGACATTTTCCAATTGCCACCACATTGTCATGTCATTTTTTACACACCAGTTGATAAATACTGTCACATCCAATTATCACATATTTTGTTCCCACTGCTCCCACCCCATCACCCAATGGACAGCCACCTCACTCCTCTAATTCACCTCACAGGTAGGTAGCCATCTTACTAGGGAGGAGGGTGTTGGAACAGGAGAACACCTCTACAACTCCTACCAGACCAACTTGCCTTACTCTTAAACAGCATGGAACACTCCTCCAACCCCAGAACCATGTGGCAGCCATCTCACCCCTCTGATTTACCTCACAGGTAGGTAGCCATCTTATTGGGGAGGGGGGTGTTGGAACAGGAGAACACTACTACAACTTCCACCAGGTCATCTTGCCTCACCCCCCAAACAGCATGCAACACTCCTCCTACCCCAGAGCCATGTGGCATCCATCTCACCCCTCTGATTCACCTCACAGGTAGGTAGCCATCTTACTAGGGAGGGGGATGTTGAAACAGGAGAACACCACTACAACTCCCACCAGGCCATCTTGCCTCACTCTCAAACAGCATGGAACACTCCTCCCACCCCAGAGCCATGTGGCAGCCATCTCACCCCTCTGATTCACCTCACAGGTAGGTGGCCATCTTAAGTTCTCTTGACTCACCCCTGAACAGCATAACAGTGACATATCCTATAGTGTGCCCAATGATATGTGTACATGCAAGGGATGGTAATCATGAAGGTGGCACGGCAACAATACATGCATGGACACGAATTCAAAGTACAAAGTGCATATGATCGTCAATGCAAAATGGCCTAAATAAAATTTTAATATGCCCACAGATTGTAAACATTAAGATATAATGGGGTAACCCACAGCAGTCTATGGACCTGGGTAAAGATTAGTATAGGAAACAATGGTCCTAGACTGGTTTTACGCTAAAGTTCAGTTGCGCAGAACATTCATAAATAATGTTGTAACAGTAATGTACCACTCTTTTCTTCAAAATGCAAACAAATATATCCTCCAAAAGATCAATAGAAGGGCACACACTATTGCTCAGATGGTGACTGTTATTTTATTTAGTCACTTTTCATAACACATTTATCATATTCAATACTCTAAATAGAGAGGGAGTTGCTCCAAAGGGAGTGTGAAGAAGGAAAGTGCTCGTGAGGTAGGATAGACATACAGGAAAGGAATCCAAGAGGTAAATTCAATAATCAGTCATTTTAAACATTTCAGTACTTAGAAACTGGTAGTAGTTCATAGTGGCACCAGTTCTACAGAAAGGCCTGTCCCTAGTGAAATTCACAATTGTTATTCATTTCATTACTTTTGATGATGTACAGACAAAGTTCATCTGTAAGAGGGCAGGGCTAGGGTGATATCAGGTACAGGCCCAAATGGGGGAAGATGTCGACGTTTCGACCCTGTTGCAGTGAGGGCAGTTTGTATCCTCCGCAGGCGGGTCTTCCTCAGGATGGAGGGGGGGGGGCCGGCAGGGTGAGGGGAGCAACTGGTCTTGGGTGAGATACAGTCAAGGTACAGCCCCTTAGTTTTGAAGTGCTGGTCCGCAATGAGAGTGCGGTGTGTTAAGGGTTAATTCAGGAAAGAACTTTGCAGTGTTGAAGGAATCAATCAATCGCCCACCGCATCTCAATTAATCAGTCTGCGCACAGCCCGGGGGGTTCCAGTTGGTCTGACTCGAGCAGACCCTGTGTTGTATTGTCCGCGTTGTAAAGGCATTGCATTGTAAGGCCTGTGTTGCAATGCATGTTGCCCCCGTTAATGTATACATCATTTAGGAGTTTGCGCAAAGACAGCTATGCACAAAGTAGGCCACATTTGTGCATAACAAACAGTCATTATCACACAACATCCTTATTGCTTCAGTTAAAATCAAATGCAACTGTAAGAGTCATGCCATCTCAATTCTTACTTACAGTCAAGGGAGGTAGTTGTTGATGAGCTGTTGACGCTGGTCCACACCTTCCTTTTCCCCACTATCATCTTCACTGCCCATGTCAGGATTCATCGCCGGGGGCTCCTGCTGGTCCCCATCCTCCAGAATCAGAGGGATCTCCTGTGCAATGCAAGGTTGTGGAGCATGCAGCTGTGATCTGACACACCTTCTCTGGTGAGTAGAGGAGGGCTCCACCGGTCTTGTCCAAACACCGGAATCTGGCCTTCAGGAGCCCAAAGGCCCGCTCCACTACCCGACGTGTCCTCCCATGGGCATCATTGAAGCGGACTTCCCCTGGTGTACTTGGATTTCTCAGTGGGGCCGGTTTGGATATGCTGAGTCACCTAGTTGTGAGACACACAGATGCACAATCAGAATCAACCTCACTGATGATGAGCTTCACATGTCACACTAACTTAAAATATTGACACATCTTACTAACCAACAAACCAGGCCCTCTCTGGTTATTGATGTGACATCAACTGGGGTATGTTGCTGTTCGCATGATATAGGAGTCATGTGCAAAGCCTGGAAATTTAGCACATACATGTGAAATGATCATATCTGCTAGGCCTGTCACTTGCACATTGATGGAACAATGATGTTTACGGTTCCCATACATCTGCTCACATGCCTGAGGGAGAACAATGCCAATGTGTGTGCCATCGATGGCTCCTACAACATGTGGGATGCGACCTAGGACATAAAAATCACCCTTTATATTTGTCAAATCTCCTCTTTTTGGGAAATGTATGTAACTGTCTATGTGTATCAACAATGCTGACAGGACATCACGCAACACAATACTAAACATCGGTTGTGACATCCCACCTGATGTAGCCACAGTGTACTGAAATGGAACAGTTGCAAATAAATGCAGGGTGGACAGCACCTTCACTGTTGGGGTCAGAGCTGTGGGATAGGTTCTGTGAGCACTTAACTGAGTCGCCAACTGCTGACATAGCTCTTGAATAGTCAGGCAATTGAGTCTGAACTTCTTGATGATGTCTCGCTTCTCCATGGTCAACAAGCCTGGAAAAGGCCGATAGACAGGCGCTTGTCTCCTTCTCCGTCTAGCAGGCTACACATATGTGGAAAGAGGCACGGATGAGATGTTGGTACAGCGTGCATGATGACTCATACCAGCACAAGAGTAACATTCATGTTGAAACATTGTCATGCACGTGTGAGCTGTATACATACTCTGCCATCATTAAATTACTTAGGTTGATAAGATGTACATACTGACCTAAAAAATCAGATAAATGGCATAGGGTCCATTCACATAACACACCTTGATGTAAATGATGAACAACATCATCACTAGATTACACCATTAACTGTAAACAGGACAAGGCATTTTTTGTGAGCCCTGCTTTCGACATATCTGCACATATCCTGTTTTGTACATGTCTGTGTGAAGAGTGTGCATCACACACCTTGCCACATACACAAGGAACACATTCACACTGGTAATGTGTGTCCATGCACACATGGATAACAGTGACTTCTGAGGAAGACAAAAGCAATGTTGTTAATCATCTGTGTGCAGCTAGTTCACGTGTTGGATGAAAAAACAACAATGTCACACTCTCAAGCTCCTATGCAAGGTGCCCTAGATGTCTGATCTTGGGTGGAGCACAATGCAGAAAAACATATATCAAGAACTGCAAACGTACGATGGTGTCACCCGCACTGTATATGTCAACCACTGCGGCCACTGCCATTGGATATATATTTGAAAAAAAAGCGGTGCGGTGGAGACAGTCTAACCTCCGCGGTGTGTCACCACCGATGTGCATAACATGGCAGCCAATGGGACATGCTGGAGCGGAAAGAATTCAAGGATTTGAACATCGCGGTAGGAGTAATCAGCCACTGTGGTCACTGCCATTGGAGAGATTTGAAAAAAACAAGGGGTGCGGTGGAGACATACTGACCTCCGCGGTGTGTCACCGCCGATGCACATAACATGGCAGCCAATGGGACATGCCGGAGTGGACAGAATTTGAGGATTTGAACATCGTGGTAGGCGTGATCAGCCACTGCGTTCACTGCCATTGGAGAGATTTGAAAAAAACAAGCGGTGCGGTGGAGACATACTGACCTCCGTGGTGTGTCACCGTCTATGCGCATAACATGGCAGCCAATGGGACATGCCAGGGTGGCCAGAATTCGAGGATTTGAACATCACGGTAGGCGTCATCAGGCACTGCGGTCACTGCCATTGAAGAGATTTGAGAAATGCGTCCAAGGTGGACCAAAGGCAATGGAGGAATAACACTGAAAACACCCCAGTGATCAATATAAGGCTGACATTTGTGCATACTTGCCACTTGCCCACAGACACTGCTGCCTGATTGACCTCCCCATCACCTGCTGCTGTGTTTGACTCTCTGGAAGCATTCATGGCCCGTACTGTGAACATCAGGGCCCATCCCTTCACCCCAGAGGAGCTGGATATCCTGGTGGACGAGGTCCTTGCCCAGTACTGGCGGCTCCTTGGTGCACCAGAAGTTCTGGTAAGTGAATGTGTGCATATTTTAAATACTGTCAATGCTTGGCTTGTGTAATTGTACAGTAGTATGTGCTTCAGGGTGCCAGACAATGTGGATGCCTAGTTTTGTGGCTCAATACATGGCTCATACATGACAATCCAGAAGTTGCACTTAAGTCTGTGTAGGGTAAGGCAACATTCTGGGCAGTGTAGCTCTCTTTGTCCCTTTTGATGCAGATTTTTAAAAAGGCATGTTTCTGATTCATGTTTGTGATTTTGTTTTGCATGGTGACTTCACACTTATAGTGCAATGGTGTGTTGACACTCCATCCCCATGAGCCCTGACTGCATGCAATGATGATCTGGACAGGATGGCTTTTGCAAATTGTAGACTTACACTGATGACTGGGCCAATTTTCACTTTATGCACCACTTCCCTGTGTGGTGTTTAGCAATCATGGGCCCGATTCACAGAACTAACTTAAGACAAAATCCTAAATTTACTACCATTTTGGTATTCACAGAAGGCACTTACTTATTTTGGTATTCACAGAAGGCACTTACTTACTCATTTTGAGTAACTTACTCATTTTGTGTAACTTACTCATTTTGGTATTCACAGAAGGCTCTTACTCATAAATGAGTAAGTGCCTTCTGTGAATACCAAAATGAGTAACTTACTCATTTTGTGTAACTTACTCATTTTGTGTAACTTACTCATTTTGGTATTCACAGAAGGCACTTACTCATCAATGAGTAAGTGCCTTCTGTGAATACTAAAATGAGTAACTTACTCATTTTGAGTAACTTACTCATTTTGTGTAACTTACTCATTTTGGTATTCACAGAAGGCACTTACTCATTAATGAGTAAGTGCCTTCTGTGAATACCAAAATGAGTAAGTTACACACAATGAGTAAGTTACTCAAAATGAGTAAGTTACTCAAAATGAGTAAGTAAGTGCATTCTGTGAATACCAAAATGAGTAAGTGCCTTCTGTGAATACCAAAATGGTAGTAAGTTTAGGATTTTGTCTTAAGTTAGTTCTGTGAATCGGGCCCCTAGATCAGACTTAGCATGTCAACATAAATGTGATGGGTCGTGTCTACTGAGCTCTGGCTGCATGTAAGTTATGTATAGATGTATACAGGGAGAGAATGGAGATGATTGCTGTCTGCCTACAAGCTCAAGGCATATTTCTGCATTGGCCAATGTTTTTCTGAATTCACCTCTGACACGTCTGAGACATGTACAGTGTAGACAAACTCCTACCATTATGATCATTATGAGGTGTGGGTCACATGTGTATGTAATGTTTGGACATTCACTTGAGACATGCAGCTGAGTATTGTGATGGCATGCCAGTGTCAGTGTACCATTTGGGATGTCCTGTGAATGCACAATGTGAATGCACAATGCAGAAAATCATACTCTCAAAACTGACTATTTCAGCCATATGAGTAGTACACCCTGATATTTGGAAAAAAAACAGTCATATAGATCAAATGTACACATGCCCTTAGCCTTGTCACCTTAGTGATTGAATTTTGTGTCATGTACATTACTGTGCCCTCTGTACCACGTGATGCAACGCACTGAGCCAGGACTCAAAGGTGTCTGTAGTGTCAGACACAGTGAGCTTTTATCAAAGGTTTCAATTACTGTATAATGTCTGTCATGGTCACTCACATTATGCACCACAGAGGATGTCCATGCTCAGCCTGATCTAAGTGGCCAGCCTCAAAATGTTAATGTAATGACCAGTTAGTAGGGCCATCCTCACAGACATTACCATTGTACCCATCAATCTTGTATCTAGTATGTGACATGGGCTAGCTGACTATGCTATGTATGTGTCATATGTAGTATTGCTTTCAGACTGACACACAAATGTCCACTACATATTAATGTAAACTTGCACTACATGTCTCCCATGCCTACAGCTCAAAGTCCATCAGAGCAAGGCCATCTGGAGGGGCATCAACCGGAAGGTGCGGGCCCTTGGGGTCTCCAACTGGTACAGTACCCACTGCCACAAGAGGTGGGATGACATCTGCCGCCTCAGCAGGAACGTCGCAGAGATGCAGCTGGGGCTGGCCCCTCAAACTGGCAGGTTGGCACGCCGGACCTTGACCCCACTGATGTCCTGCATCCGGGCGTGACCCAGCCTGAGCTGGATGGATGCTTGAAGGCCCAACAGCAGTGTGTTGGGGTGAGTATTGGTCAGAGTGTATCTTTGTGCATGACTGACCAGCTTAATTCCAGACAACATCAACACAGGAAAGTCAGAGATGTATCATGTGTGATGCTATATTTAGTCTTTTCTTGGGTGGGTGAATGTCATGTGGTGCCAGCAGCATCAAAGTGTTTCTATATCAGGAATCATTGACCTGACCAGTGTCAGCCCAAATGTCCTTACCATGGTTGCAGATTCCATCTTGGAACTGATGTCTGACCGGAGCCATTTAGACACATGACTGTAGGTCTGTGAATTGGCAATCACAGTACCCTTGTCATCCTTGTGTGTGCAGTGTGGCTCACAGACTCTTGTGACTCATGGGATGGTTTGGGTGTAGCTTGAGTTATGGCCACTTGAGCACTCAGGGTGCTATGAGTTTGTGGTGTATAAACTTGACCCATGTGTTGTGTAGAGCCAAATGATACAGATAACAGCATCCCAGCTCATCCCTCACTTGCCTATCTGCAGCATGGCATCACAATACTGTTTTTGAAGACACAATCACAGCAGCTGCATTAATGCACTGATGGTGTAGATGGTAATGAGTACAGTTCCGTTTGACCTGATTTTAATATAGACAGTGTGTACGAAGAAGTATGTATTTGTGCTGGACAGACAGTGTAAGGTTGATGCTAAGGAGCAGTAAGTGGGTACAGGGTGAATGTGTTTGCCCCTAAGTGTTGAGATGGTTGGATGGGATCAGGGTGTATAGAATTTTGTTATGGGGCAACAGTAATGTATTTAACATTGCAAACAAGTCAGCCTAGGTCACTCTGAGTGGCAGTGCTTACTATGTGTGCATTGAGGAAGTGTGTACATATGCATCAGTGGTGTTAAAGGTGTGGCTACTGATTAGCATCACTGAGTGAGCTCTGGAGACATTGATGTGCCCTGCGTGTCAGCAGTCTACACAACATAGGTATGTCAGACAACAGACAATGCCTTTGGCCACACATTCCCTGTCCTTGTGGAAGCCACTCTCACATGCCAGGATATACGCATTTTGATGCCTTTTGTCCTTCAAGGCTTGCTCTGACATTGACAGATGTATGATTTAAGATTTCTGAGCACATGCAGGGCCCTTGACTGATATTGCCCTAGACAGGCCAATGTGCCTTGGACATTGTTCACAATTGGACATGGCGCTTACTTACTTTTGACCATTCAACATATGACACATGTGAAGTCCACTGATGTGTCTATCACAGTTGCATCATGTGACAATGAACAGCAGTGTTCATGAAGAATGGAGGTGTAACATAGGTGTGCTGTCCACTTACAGCTCAGTGACACATTAGGATTGAGAAGCCACTAATCAAAAGTCTGTGATCTGCAGTACAAGGAGATGTTAGTGTATGCATGTAAGGTCATTTCCCTATGTATGAGTGGTGGTTATGGACTTCCATCCTGACTTCAGAGGGCCCTACACCATTGGATGTGTAGCTCTTTTGCAAGTAAGCCTGTAGGTGTGGATACACAAAATTGGATGTGAGATGCATTGGATTGGCACATGCAATGGTATTTGCCATTGTCAACACATCATGTTGCATGGATGGACATACGACATATGTCTATACATCAAGTTAACATGTCAAAGGTTGTGCTGATACAGCCAGTACTTGTACAAGTAATTTCCTGTTCTGATGTATTACATTAGGTTTTTGCTATTTGTCAACATATTTGTGCCAAGTCCACTGTATTAAACATATTTCTCAGTCCGTTACAGCATCTACCGAGGGCAGGGAAGGAGAGGGGCATGGCACCGTTGGAGAAGCAGCTGGCAGGAGTGGTCCTCGGAAATTCAGTGACACGGAGGGGACCAGTGCCTCGGAGGGGGACAGCAGTGCCCTGGAGGAAACAGGAGCTGAAACTCCAAGCTCAAAATCTTCACACTCCAGTGGTGACTCCATGGTGTTGGTGGACACAGGAAGCTCTACATCTGCATCACTGTCCGCCAAACCATGTACTGTGTTCACACTCCCTGCTGCTTCCCAACCTGCTATCCAAGCATGCTCCCCTAAAAAGGGTAGAGTCAGTGAGATCGGAGACCTGTGAGACCAGCAAGGGTCCCTAAGATGGCGCTGCGGGCTCTGGAGAGCTCAGGACACTTGGTTGTAGTCAGAGCGATGCAGACGCACAGCCCTCGAAGCAGCAACCATTAAGCCCAAGAGTCACCCAACGATCCCCCGGTACCTGCGGAGAGTCCGCAACAACGCGAGATGCAGCATCACCTGGTGAACATGCTGGGAGCTGGCGGGAGACGGCTCCGGTGACGCGAGGGTTCCGCACGCCACAGCGGACGCGCTGCAGGGGCTGTGAGGTGGTGAGTGGGGGAGCGGAGAAAGCCTCCGGCGATCCAAATGGGAGTTTAGAGGACCGGAGGGTGCCTGAATTAACCCCCATAAAAACTTTGCTAGTATTTTAAATCGGGATACGCCGCCCCTGACCCCAAAATGGCACCCGCCAGGGAAATACCACCGGAGAGGGAGGATGACCCATCATCGGGGTCCCGATGTATAAACTGGATAAAAGGCATAGCAGAGTAAAAGTAATCACAGAACTAGAGGCAAGACCAGCTGCAGAGTCACGGGGATCAACAGATTCCTATAATCAGCGCTCTATACTGGGGGCATAGTGAGACCTGCTAATTCAAGGAAAGATCAGGCCCGGGCTTGCCTGACTCTAAAATGCCGCCCAGAACAATACTGCAATGTCTCTGTGGGGTCCTATAGAGGACTAAAATCTGATGAGGATCAGGTTTCTATGCACAACTCCTCCTCAGTTTCACTCCCGCCAAGAGGGCTGAAGGCAAGAACGATGGGTTGTCCCACAACTCTGCAGACTTTGGAACTGTCCCTTGCACCTCTCCTCTCCCCATTCTTGACCTGGGGGCGAGCTGGAGGACGAGGCGGACGGCACTTCCCAGTAACACCGGGACCGGTGCTTTCGATGGAACTATGACGATGCCCCCTGGGCGGATACCTTAACTGTTTTCACTCACCGCGGAGCCCAAGCAACCTTGGCCGATGCCCGGTGGAGCTGTCCTACGGAGCTATAGAGGAGTTTGGCTCTGGTTCACCCCCTCGGCCGTCACCTACCCAGCCGGACATCTGACATTGTTTTCCTTGTCTCCTCGTTGTGTTTCCTTCCCTCCCCCGCCTCCTTCCTCCATGATTCATATTATTGTGTAATCTCATGTTTTTCTCCTACGCCTATACTTGGCTCCTGTTATTGATGTAATTATGTAACATGTAAATCGCTGAACCTCATGTAAAGCACTCTGATACCTCCAGGTCTAGCCAGCGCTATATAAAACTTTGCAAATAACAAATAAAATAAAAGAGTCTCCTTCCCCCCAGGCACCGCAGCCCCTGCCCATTTTCTCAGCTGCCCTCAGTGTGGAGGCCATAGACGTCCTCCGGCAGATCTCTGTGGGTCAGACTGCAGTCCTAAATGCCCTCCAGGATCATGGCAATCAGTTGTCTCATGTTGTAGCATTCTTGGAAGGCATTCATTTCGACATGGCTGGCCTGCAGAGATCTGTCCAGTCTCTGGCCTCCACAGTGACGGCAGCCATCCAGAGCTACCAAACTCCCATCCCAGCTCCTTTCCCTTCCCCCTTCACACTCCCAGTGCCCCCACCGGATCAGAGTACACTCATACCAGAGCACACATGCACCCAGACATCCACACGCAGCACACATCAAAACCGATCCAAAAAATACGACAACACCTCACCCACAAAAACAGGCAAAACACACACCCCAAGCACACATGACACCACACCAACAGCACCATCCCTGGACACTCAGAGACAAACCCGCCGTAAACATGCATTCACGTCTCACATCTCAGAATCCTCACCCTCCAAAAGCCCACCCCTCACCACACCTTCTATCGCATCTCAAAAAGCACTTATCCTGCATGCACTGATCCCCCTCCCAGAGTGAAGAGGGCTCGCTTGCACAAAAAAACTCCCCTTCCAACTCCCAGGCCCACCCCTGAGAAGGGTGGCCCCAGCACACATGTGAAGTTAGTCCCTTCAAAACAGGGGAGAAAGGGAAAAAGAAGCAGCCAGCACAATCCCACACCAAAACTGAAAAACGGATAAGGAAAGATCCCCCACCCCCATGTCCTGAGAAGAAGGTGGCTGAGGTGGCCACCTCACTTATCATTTCTGGGAAAGCCATTCAGGGATATCGCATTCCCAGAAGAATCAGGCCTAGCCCTCTCTATTCTGAGCCAAGCCATCCCCCTCCACAAGCCAGCCCTCCCCCTCCCAGAGCCACTACTCCGCCTTCCCAAGCCAGCCCTCCCTCTCCCAGAGCCACTACTCTGCCTCACCAAGCCAGCCCTCCCCCTCGCTGAGCCACTACTCCCCCTGGCCCAGCCAGCCCACCCCGAGACACTACTCACACTACCACTGCTAGCCCTCCCCCTCCCCGAGCCAATACTGCCCCTGGCCCAGCCAGCCCACCCCAAGACACTACTCACGCTACCACTGCCAGCCCTCTCCCTCCGCGGTCCAGTGCACCCACTACATCATCTAGCCCTCCCCCTCCCAGTTCCAGTACTCCCCAAGTTTGAGCCAGCCTCCCACTTCACACCCATACCCCCCTAAACGGTGCCTGGAGTGTCCATTTGATGCCCCTTTCCTAGGGAGGTTTCCCTGGCAAGTTTTCAAGTGCTTAGTTGTATTTGGACTGGCACTTTGCCTTGACATTTTTGCACTATGTCTAAGAGATGAATAAAAACAATTATTTTGTGGATGACCCTTGTGGCTGTGCTTGCTAATGATGCTGGACAATGTCGGTGTATATGTTGTCAAATCAAGTATATTGGTAGCACTGTCACTGTGGCACGTGAGTCATTTGCAGGTGTGGAGGACCCAAGGAAGTTGAGCAGGCAATGTGATACTTGGATCATAGGGTAAGTGGGTACTTGGTACATGTCTGTGATGGGCAACTCTTGGCCTCTACATTGGCTTGTGTGGGCTCAGCTTTGAAACACATGAGATCTTTGCTTCCTTTACATCAACACCTGGAATTTGTCCTTACTGTATGACTTGTGTGGTGGACAGGGTGCATGATATGTGAATGGATAGTTTTATGTGTAACCACCTTGTTAGGTGGACAGTTCTCTTTGATGTGTAGTGTTTCACAGGCTCATGTGTACATTTCTATATTTGGACTTGATAAGCTATGCATATTGATTGTCATGGGTACTGCAGATGTGGGAATGTGTACTGTGGACTTCAAGCTCAAGCATTCACACATGTACATGACAGTTGGAGACAGCATGATCAGTGCAAAACTCAGAGACAGGCAACAGGTTGTGTGCACAAGCAGACATTGCTGCAGGTGCTAAGTGCAGTGTGTCGTTGTGACCTTGGCGTACTAAAATCCATCTACTTGTGGGCCACATCAGCTGGGATTAGGGAGAGTGTGTTGATCTAATGTGTGATACAATGGTTTCTGGATATCCAAACTTTCTGATTTTCCTTCGTAACCGTCATTTCGCTGTGCTGCATAACTCTGCACAAGATATTTTTACTTGCAGCCATATCTCCTACATTCATGTTCCATGGCACTGTATCCATTCAACTTGATGCTAATACACTCCATGCCAGTCCTGTACACCAGTCAAGTGTACACCACTCCACTGTATGCTGTTATGCTGTAACTGCCACCACTATATGACATTACAGTCTACACAACTGCATTATCCCCCACTACAATTTGCTATTCTCCAATATTTCATGTAGCACTTGAAACCAATCCACTGTGCAACATTCTTCTCTATGCTACTCCACTCTATACACTGAATAACATATGTATTTGTAAAGTGCACGTTCACCCCTAATGGGGCATCTTGGTGCCGAATAACAGATGTTTGTTGTTACTGAACTCAACTGTACTCATTGTATCGACCTCAGAAAGGATGAGAGGCTGAGTGGACCTGCCGGTATTTGAACCTGTGACCATGAGGTCAAACACAGGCCTCTGTAGTGGATGCATTAGTCCACTAAGCCACCAGACCCGGCTTAAGCATTCGAGTGTATGACGCTCCACTACCCACAACTCCAGTGTGTGCCACTATACTGTGGCACAATCCATTCTGACCTACTCCATTGTGCACATCACCAGTGTTTGGCACTCCAACTTATGCAATGGGACTCTATCACATTCCAATGACAACAAATCCATTGTAGTACACTTCACTTTGCAACACTGTCCTCTATGCTTATCCCTTGCATATGTAATTGCTTATGTTGTATAGCAGTATGTGATATCCGCAGTGTTGATGTGTTTGGTGAGCCAATCCCACCCATCCTGATGTTTGTTGTAGGTGAGTATGTGATGTATGTGGGGATGCATATGAGGTTGTTGCATGAGATGCAGACGGTGTCATTTGTGAGGATGTGCAGTGAGTGAGGACTGTGGTCTGCAGACTGTACAGAATGGGCATGTGGTGTGTGAGAATTAGTTTGATTGGTTTGTGTAGGCAACTCCATGTTGATTTTTGTGGACACAGGGCAACCCACTTACATGTGAGTGGGGGTCTGATGGCTGAGAGATTGCATACGTGATCAAAGTTGCTTGTTTTGGGGCATGGAGTGTAAGTGAAGACATTTGCCACTGTGTTGATGTTTTCGGGTGGGGGTGGCATGTGTGTTGAGGACACCTGCTTAGATGTTTTCTGTATGCTATCTCTGTTTTTAATAGCCTTTCGTGTGTTGATATTGAGTGTATGTGAAAGCTCATTCAGTATGTGTTTTTTTGACACCCTGACATGCACAGGTACTAGCTGTTTGCTCTACTGTGTTTTGAGTGTACAGTGTGGTCATGGTAATGTTCCTCCTAGTAGCAGATGTGCTGTAGCTGGTGACCTTCATTGTAATGGGTATGGAGAGTGGACTGTGAAAGTGATATGAGGGGTATTGTATGGGTCAATCATAGATAATGCGGAGTGCAATGTGTGCTGTGATGAATTGTGATTTTGTTGATCATGCTCTTGACATCAGTTATGTGTGTCCCATGTTGTTGTGGTGTTGGCACACTGCTTTGTACACATGCAGTGCTGTCAGTGGCAGAACCATGCTCCTTGATAGGTGTGAGATCCACTATTGTCCAGCTATGTTTGCTGTGGGATGTATTTAACTGTGAATGGTTAAGGAGTTTGATTGGGATGAGTGGAGTGTATTTTGTGTATTGGCCCTTTCCACAGAGCAGTGCATGTGTGTTCTGTTGTCATTATAGGATGTGTGTGTAAGGAGTGTGTGTCATTAAGTGCACTAAGATGTGTGTTACTTTTGTATTTGGGTTCCTTTTGTGCATGTCAAATCAGAAAATCTTGAGCTTTGTACAGTTTGATATGTGAGTGTTGCCATTTGTGCTCTGGCCCTCTATCTGTGACCAATCTGCTGTCAGGATTATATCTGCTAATGCTTGGTAAGGGTGAATGACACAGTGGCTCCTTTGTGACCAGTGGAGTCTCTGCAGCAGTGCTGCCATATTGGTCTAGCTCATGCCCATGAGGGGTCCAATTTATCGGTTGTCCTTTGAAATAAGGTGTTAGCATGGTTTCTGCGGTCTATGTGGTTGGCCAAATGGAAAACTGGTATGCGCTCCATGGAGAACTATGGGCATATTGGTCTGTCCCCTCTCTCTTACTACACCTCCCCATAGTTTGTGAACGCATTTAGATGTTGTCTATGAGGATGATCCTTGGGAATTGCCTTGTGTACAACTTAGCATCTGACATGCTTGACCTGGGCTCCCTAGATTTGGTATACCCTCCAGTCTGAGGCACTCTGCAACAGGGACACAGTGCTAATATTGTGGCACCTGTATCAGAGATTGAGCAGGGTGTATAGCAGGGAAGGTGAGGGCTGGGTAAGTGAGGGCTGATGTAAAATGGGATTTTACATTATTCATGACAGGGCTGAGCACAGAGAGGCAGGAGAAGGGTGACAGTGGCATACTGACGTAGGAATCACGTAGGCAAATATGTAGGCAATTATGTTTCATATCCCTGGATGCCTATTGCAAATGTGCAATCACTGTGCTTCAATGGCTTCCCTGCATTACTGGACCACGGTGATACTGCACTGATGATATCTGTCCTTCTTATTCTAGCTCTGTGCCACACAGAGGTCAGTAGACATACAACGTGTGATCTCAGAAATGTGACCTCTTTACTTACAGCAACATATGCAGCCACTCATTTCATTTCTGCAAACATTCCTTGCAGTGCTTGCTCAACTTTGGAACAGTTTACTTGTTCTTATATTGTGTTTGAGATTTACACAGTGTGGACGAAGCAGGGGAAAGTGACTTAGAGGCTGGCAGAGAGTGGATTATGGAGCTGACATGCAGACTGACAATTGAAAGGTCTAGAATCTAAGCATTCAATTATTCATTAATCAATTCTGCAAGGTTATTCACAGGAGGGTAAGGCAGGTGGAACAATGATGAATTTTGCTATGGTGCTTATGTCATGTGTCACCGCTTTATTAGTGGCCTATTCATTACACACCCGCAATCCATTCAGCTTTAGTGCTTTATGCTACAGTTGTACATGTTAAGTACTGGGTTTGAGCAGTTAAGTTGATGTGCTGCATAGTCAATGTTTTGGGGGACGGTACAAACACACATGGCAAATTGTTGTGCTGCTAAACAGACATGAGTCAAGATGTCCACTGTTGATGCCATGAAGTTTACAGAGCAGGGAAGCAATACTCTGGTGTGATGAATGGCATGCCCTGTCATTATGCTGCATGTTCTGCCATTGTATGGTATGTGCCTGTCTTTGGCTGATTGTGGTATGATATGGCCTGTGATTGTATGGCATAGTACCTCTATTCATGTGTCAACTGCCTCCACTCTGTGACGCATCTCAGAACTCATTGTACTACTGTGATCTCCAATTTCACATTTGGTTTACTCTTCCTTTCTATGATCCTCCTTGGATCAGCCCAAGCCTCATTTCACCAGCATGAGCTCCCTAATCACTTTCAGGATACTCTGTCCTCCTCCATCTTTCCTATTGCTCATCCAAAAACTCATATTCCTACTATGATCTCACAATGTACACTTCCTGGACCTTTCCCTCTACTCTCCCTCCACTATCGTTTTAAATCCAATTCACATGGCCACCGTTCACCTTAAATAAGATTTTACTAGACTGTTCCATCACTAGTCCTTTAGGGGTTACAGCATGGCATGCAACTGACCAATAAGCGCTCCAACGCCTATTCAGGGGGAGTAGGCTAGATATGATCTCACGGATAATGTGCCTGCGCTGACTGTGAGCTTAGTGCTGCCCTATAAGTAGTTTGTGAAACTCACTTGTAAGCTGAAATTACTACACATGCATTGCAAGAGACAGAGCACAACTTTCCTCTTTGCAAACTTAGCAGGTGCAGTCATTCTACGCAGGCCACTTCTAGGAGATGGTCTTGACAGGTATCTTCATTTACTTGACGCTGTCCCTGCCCCTCCTAGATCACCGTAGCTATGTAGGGCTACTTTTGGATACCTTTGGCAAAATCTTTTGTTTGCCTGTGGGCCAGGCAATGCTGTGATGAAATGGCAACAACAGGGTTTTGAGTGTGCTGAGTCTTGCCGGTGCTCAGCACCAGCAGTTCTACGAAGCAGGTGCCAAAAGGTGTCTCTATTGGTCTCTCCATTTTTGCACTCAGCCTGGGGCTTGTTAGATAATCTTCACTCTGCAGCAGTAACACCCTCCATTTCCTTTGAGGTAACTTCTGAGAGACTTGTTTTGAATAGTTTACAGTATCATCATTTAAGTAAGGAATTATTTGCAATGACCTATGTCACAGAGACAAAGGCATTGTTGTTGCTTATGTATCTAATGCACCTAACACCTATTGACATAGCCAATGGCCCAAGCTTGGCAGTCAGGTGGCACACGATGCTGAGCACAGAATTACTGCTTAGGTGTTCTAAGCCACGCCCTTTACTACATCTGCCATGCTCTTTTGAGAGCCCCACAAGTATTTTGGTATACCACTAAATGCCCTGGACGACACTGTCCTCGTCTGAGGAACATCTGCATCCACGTGGCCATCTTTACCCACCGCTTTGCGGTTGCTGTGCCATGACCGCCACAGCCAGACCAGATGTCTGCATTGTGTCCACTAATTGGCCCGGCCGCAAATAAGGTGAAAACAGCACTTCTTGCATGGCATATTTATGTGACCTGCCTATGGTTCCCTGTGTCCAGCAAGGTGTCTGAGGCTGACAGGTTAGTAGTATCAGAGCTGGGTGTGGGTGATGTTGGTGTCAGGCAGATGTGTGTGGTGGTGTGTGTTGGACTTTCCTCGGGTGGGGTCCACGACAGTGTTGTATTTGATTGTAGTGGATCAGGTAGAGCAGGGGCAGAACTTGTAGTGCAGGATCCATGAGGGGTGCGTGTCAGGACGTTTCTTCTCTCTGTGTTCCTGTTTCCGCCATCTCGGACAGGTAGGCTTTACCTCCGCGTTCGGGTGGCCTGATTGGTGCATCATTAAGCAGTAGGTGGTCGGAGCGCTTTTCCTCCCGGCTGTATGTCTCCATTGGCTCTCTCGGACACTGGCGCAGTAGGATTTTTCTTTCGGATCTGGAAGCACCGTGGCGGAAGCTAAATACACTATATTTGCCTAAGGTAATATGGCAGTCGTGATGACCGCTTCCGGCGTAATGAAATCGCGGAGGTGCATCAGGCCCTAAGTCATTATAACTTGTTGATACACCAATCCTATTCATTGAAGTGATCAGCTCTCTACTTTTGCATCTGTCATAGATTGCATGGGCAGTCATCATGTGTAGCGGAGTTATCTTTTTGCAGCGTTGTAATTCACAAAACATGAATTGGAAAAGACAGTACATTTGCACAGCATAAGCCTGTCGTTTCATGGGATTGTCTTCCATTTCTTCACTTATATCTTCAAAGCCATCATCAAAGTTGTCGGTTTCTGTTCTGAACTCAAGAACTTTAGTTTGTAACAGTTTTGCTCTGCTGATATTAAACAATGATGTAAAAAAATGTAACACAACATCAGGCACTCTTGTTGACTCCCGTTATTTGCGGAGCTCTGGGGCATCACAAAATTTGTCATTAAGTCTAAAATCTAAATCCTTCAGGACATTTCTTAAAATGATTCCCACTGATTTTACTGCATCCTGTGATCTTATTTTGGCAGCAAGAACCTCAGGAGTCAAATCAGCTGAGAACAGTGGTTTATTCTTTTTGTTAGACTGACAAAAACAAATTCTGTTATTGTACATTCTCACCAGAAAAATCTTAATTTCATTATTATAGATCAACAATCAACAGTCAATTTTATAAATAAATAATAATAAATAATCCATAGTTGTGAAGCTCAGACATGTCACCCCTAAGGGTTTCACAGTGCTGGGGGGCGTCAGGGAGATTAAGTGAGCTATTGCCAAAGTCACATGATGTTGAACTGAGCTGCCGCCGGCAATTGAACTGCGAGCCCTGTGTTCCGGAGTGAGCCGCTCTCTCTGCTGTGCCACACCTCTCCAATTTTGACCATTATTTCTCTGATCTCACTGAGTGTGAACCCATAGCCAGCACTAAAGAATGGCGTTAAAACTTTATTTGCTTTTTCAAAGAGTGCAAACTTAACTGAAGGCTGGCAGTTACATTGCTGCTGGGAGCTCACTGTATATTCATATTTTTGAATGTATGCATGCATGCAGTTCGGGTGGGCATACAAATCCGCTGCAAATACATTTAGCTTGCTGTTTAGACACGTTAGCCCTGGCATTCTTGGTGTGGTTTCCACTGTCTTTTTGCGTCTACCTCCTGTATTTTTGATGTTATGCTGGACTTTGTTTTTGCTGGTTCATGTACTCTGGGCACTTTACCACTGCTGATCAGTGCTAAAGTGCAAGTGTAAACTGTAATTCTGATTGGTTCTCTATGATTGGCATGTTTGATTTACTGGTAAGTCACTTGGTGTGCCCAGGGCCTGTAAATCAAATGCTACTAGTAGGCCTGCAGCACAATGCTGTCTCCACCTCCCTGGAGTCTGTCTGGAGCAAAGATCAGGCAGGACAAGAACTTGTGAACTACAAAGACAACCCTATGAAGAATGCCTACTTCAAAGTGCTGCCCCATTGCTGTGTATTGCTTTGCTGGGTTGGCCTGCAGTTGCTGCTTCTGTCTGTGGGCAGTGAAAGAACTGGACTTTGTTTTTTGAATCCTGCTTTCCAAGGTTCTCCAAGGGCTTGTGTGTGCTTGCCTCCTGTTGGAAGTCTCAGGGACCATCAAATACTTCACCCTCAGCATCCCTGAACAGAGACGTTTTAATGCATGGGCAAAGTGGGCTCTGGCCCAGGGCCCCAGCCTTTCAGGGGGCCCCCTGACAGAGTCAGCTCCGTTCTCCAGAGTTTTGCCCTAATGACCTTGAATATTTCTTAAACAGATTGTTTTAAATACTGTTTTCCTTTAATTTATTTTTTATGTACCTGATGTGTGAGAGTCTAATACAGCCACTTTGCAGAGAAAATGTTGTGTTTATGTTTCATACAATATACATAAAAAAGTTTCTTTTAGATCAAAACAAGGCCTAACATATAAGAAATGTGAGGGTGTCACAGAGATTATCTGCAGTAATATTGGTGAGCTGCTGCTGTGTTACAATATTGAAAACACACATAACTATCCCTGAATATTAGATGTAAACACATTTAGCTAAATTACTTCTCTAATTAAACAAAAAAAAAAAAATCTCTGGACAACAATTTTTTTGGGGCGGTATATCAAGGGGCCAGGATTGTACTGTCAACAATCTAATACAGACAACAGCACTCCCTTTCTAGCTAAAGAAACCTTGGGAATGCACCTGCGAAGAAAGAACATGCTAACCAAGCAAAATACATTTTAAAAAAGGCCTTTATCCAAGCTAACTTTAACTTAGCATTCAATGTACATTTTGATTTCATGGTTATAAATGTGCATGTATCATTTTAATCAACTGCAAAGGATGAGCAAGGAATACATGTACATATATATATATATATATGTATATATATATATACATGTGTAATTATAACTTGTAGTGTAAAATGTAAAAATTGAGTAAATAATACATAATTTATGAGAAGTGATGCATCGCTGTGTGAAAACAGGGATGCGTCACTTCTTAGTGCGCCCTCCTTGCGACATGATGGATGCGTCATATTTACTCTATGACGCATCATGTCGCAAGGAGTTACAGATACGTCAGCATTTCTGACGTATCTGTAGGCGCAAAAGTGATGCATTGCTGAGGTGTGTCTTAAAATAGACGCACCTCCAGCAATGTGTCCTTTCACATGGGGCAAGCCCCATGTGAAAGGGCCTGCATCAGTCTTACGCCTGCTGTGAGGCAGGTGTAAGATATTGACGCAATGGCGTCCTAGAAGTGGTGCACTGAGTTCTCATAGATTTCAATGCGCCACATCTACGAGGCTTTTTGCGGGGGAACACCTACCCTGCATACATTATACCTGGCGCAGGTATAATGTGGTGCAGGGGTTTATAAAGTGACGCATCTGCCTAGATGCGTCACTTTGTAAATAGGGCTCAACATGGCACATTTTTTACGCTGCCAGTGCGTCACAAAAAGTGACGCACCGGCGGCATAAAAGTGAAGCAAGGCCTCATAAATAAGGCCCTTAGAATTTGGACGAGTGTTCCTTTGCACTGTCAGGGACCTAATGAAATGAAATGAAATAGTGTATTTAATAAAGCGCGCAGCTACTCAGACTAGAGTGTCCTGGCGCATGACAGGGGGAGGAAAACGTGCATAAAAGACCCATCAGTTATTAAAAAGCCAGGTTTTTAAGTTCTTCCTGAAAGAGAGTAGGTCTGTGGTTAGTCTCAGAGACTCAGGGAGTCTATTCCAAAATTTTGCGCCTAGAAAGCCGAGGGATCTGCCTCCAGTGCGGGCACGGCATATTTTAGGCACGATGGCCAGGTTGGCATTGGAAGATCCTAGGGGTCTAGATGTTGTGTAGCGATTAACGCACTTTTTAGGTAGCCGGCTCCTAAGCCGTGGAAAGCTTTAAAGAAGATGGTCATCGCTTTGAAGTCGATCCATTCTTTTATGCAGAGCCAGTGTAGAGACTTAAGAATAGGGGTCATACTAGATCTGGGTTTAGGTCTCAGGATGGCTCTGGCCGCAGCGTTTTTTACCACTTGTAGGTGCTGGATAAGGGATTTGGGAAGACCGAGGTGCAAGCTATTGACATAGTCAAGCTTTGATGTCACCAGAGCCTGCACTACGATCTTTCTGCTCTCAAGCAGTAACAGTGGCAGGAATTTTTTTAGCATCCGGAGTATGTCCAAGCAAGCGCCAGTTCGATTTTGGATTTGAAAGTACATGGAGAGTGTCTTGTCTATGACAATTCCTAAGTTTTTTACTTTCTCCTTTTCCGCGGGCAGGTGCGGCAGATCTTTTGGCCACCAAGAGCTCCAGTCAGGCGTTTCTGGATTACCAAAGAAAACAACTTCAATTTTGTCAGTATTGCACTTGAGCTGATTGGTCTTAAGCCAGTTAAAAAACTTTGTGAGGCAAGACCTAATCATTGCCCCGTCAAAGTTGGTTCCTTTTTCACATGTAAAAATCAGCTGAGTGTCATCAGCATAGGAAACTATTTTGGCGCCCTCTTCCTCTACCAGAAATGCAAGGGGGGATAGATATATATTAAAAAGGGTAGGACTGAGAATGGAGCCCTGAGAGACACCTACATTCATGGCTGGAACTGGGGATGGGAAAGGGGGGAGCCAGATGTCCTGAGATCTATTTGCCAAGAAGGATGACATCCACGTTAAGGCGGTCCCCCCCAAGCCGATGTTAGCAAGTCTCTCCAAGAGCCTCTCATGTGGGACCGTATCGAAGGCCGCCGACAGATCGAGCAGTATCAGAACAGCCTTGCCTCCCTGGTCCAGCTTACCCTTGAGAAATTCAGTCACTTCCTGCAGAGAGGACTCCCTACTGTAGTTAGCCCTAAAACCGGATTGGGACTCATGAAGGAGCTTCCCATCTTCAATGTGTTTTTGGAGGGCCTTATTTACATGCTTCTCTAATACTTTAGAGAGGGCCGGAAGAAGGGAGATTGGCCTGTAGTTGGCAGGGTCCGTCGGTTTGGCGCTAGCCTTTTTTATCAGTGGAAGAATCTTAGCATTCTTCCATAATTTCGGCATGTTGCCTGAGGAGAGGGAAACATTAATGAGCTGGTTTACCGTGGGGTTTATGGTGGAAGCTAATAGTTTCAAGATATTCGCTGGACATGGGTCGGTAGGAGAGCCAGACTTAATGCTTTGGAGAAGGGTCAGTGACTCTTCAAGCTGAAACTCAGGGAAAGCTAGTAAAGATGGAGGATCCAAGAGGTGAAATTTGCGTTTAGAACTAAGGTAGAAGGTCAGTTCTTCCTCTGAGATGTCAGTGAAGGCTTGTTGGATCACAGAGATCTTTTTGTGGAAGAATTGAGCTATTTGCTTAGACCGTTCTTCCGTGCATGGCCCTCCCTTTGTGCCGGCTTTCGGGGCGGTAAAGGATGTAACTATGCTAAAGATTTCCTTACTCTTATTTTGGGCATTTTCTATCTTGATTTGAAGGAAGTTTTTCTTGGCTGCCTTCACGAGAAGGTAATGAGCTTTTAAGGTGTCTTTATACACCTTTCTGTCCTCAGGTAGATAGGATTTATGCCATTTCCGTTCCATTTTTCTACAATTTCTTTTGCTAGATCTGAGGGAATCGTTAAACCATGGAGCTGTTGGGGCCGACCTCTTTGAGAAGCAGGAAACAACCGGTACCGCTGCACCAATGTTGGTTTGGAGAGGCGTCCGAGTCGGGGCAGCCAGACAGCTCCGGTGAGGAACGACCGAGGGCATCTGCTAACATCTGCTAACATCGGGATGGATATTTTATGGAATGTCATGTAATTAGGGACCTTCTGCCCTGCGTTAGCCCGAGGGGCTAAGGCAGAGTTGGGAATTTTAATAGGAGGTGGTCAGACCAGGTAATGGGAAGAGGTAGGCTTACTGATATGTCAAAGTTGTGAAAGATTTGGTCTAGGGTATGGCCCTTCTCATGGGTGGCCGAAGAAATAGATGGAAACATGTGGCAGGCCTGCAGCGTCTCCAACAAGGAAATTGTTTGAGGGTCTTTTCCATTGTCCATATGTATATTGAAATCTCCTAGAATAAGGCAGTTGTTGTATTTTAAGGCCAGGGAGGTGGTGGCTGTATTAAGCGTAGTAATAACATTTCCAATTGCACCGGGAGGTCTGTAAATCAGAGAGCCAGCTATGCTATGATGGGGGATAAGGTACAGCGGAAGCCTAAGGACTCTGCGCCCTCAATGTTTTCCATCGGGATGGGAGAGCAGTCTAGTTTTTTATTGTAAATTATGGCGACACCGCCCCTCTTCCCTCTCGGTCGGTCCCTCCTAAGGATTTTATAACCCGTAGGGATGGCCGAGGTGATAGTAGGGTTGGAGGCTTCAGACAGCCAGGTCTCAGTGAGAAATAACAGATCAGGCTGTTCATCTAAAAGTAGGTCATAAATGTGTGGTTCATGCTTTTGCATAGAGCGACAATTCAAAAGGGTGGCCTTTAAGTCCTCTGTTTTCTTATTGTTTTTACACTTATTGTTGCGTGGGAGGATCTTGGGTGCGAGTTTCCTGGGCTGGAGGAGAGACCAGTTGCACTTATTGCATCGAAAGTCTACCTCCAGGCTCGGATCAGCCGCTGTACACTGACATAATGGTAGCCGCCTAAGGCTAAGCAATTTTTCCCTATTGTAATATAGGGGAAGAACCTCACCGGAGGGGAACTGGGTAGCATGGCAGGCACCGGACGCCTCCAAGACGCTGACGGGCGCAGACGGGCTTGCCTTTGGCGCGCCAGTGGCACGCCCGCTGCACGTGTCCGTTTGCATCGGGAAAAGCACAGAGTAATTCAGCCACACATATACAATTTAAAAAGTATTAAAAACCTAGTAGCAGGGCAGGAAACACTAAATTCTACCGCTGTCAGCTGGGCGCATCCGTTTGCATCGGGAATATATAGGCTAATGCCTATGATGCAAACTGGATCGCTAACGCAGCTGAGGAAGCGGAAACTGCGCGGGCGGAAGTGAGGAGCCCGATAGTAGCCCCAGCCCTCTGCCCAATCGGAGTATCAGCCGCGGCGGACCAGGACTGGAGGAAAAGCAAGATGTGAATCGGAGCAGCTAAGGAGGTGTAGGCAAGCAGAATCAAGTAAAGTGCAAGTGCGCGTAGGTAGGAAAATTGTTAAAAAGCACAGAGTAATTCAGCCACACATATACAATTTAAAAAGTATTAAAAACCTAGTAGCAGGGCAGGAAACACTAAATCCTACCGCTGTCAGCTACGCGCGTCCGTTTGCATCGGGAATTTATAGTCTAATGCCTATAATGCAAACTGGATCGCTAACGCAGCTGAGGAAGCGGAAACTGCGTGGGAAACAGGGGCTCAAATTGGATCATAAATTCAAAGCTGTTCTGAACAGGGTCCCCCAAATATGTTTGGCCCAGGGCCCCCAAAATCCTTAAGATGTCCCTGTCCCTGAACTCCACTGCTGGGGGTTCTGACCTGCCAAGTGGTGCCAACTCCAGTTCTTGGCCCCTGAAGTTGTTTGCTGGGCTGCCAACCTCAAGGAAAGGATTGCCAATGCCATCACCATGCCGCTGCCTGGACCGATGCTGTGGTCTCCACCCGCTGGGTGAGCACAGCACCAACCTCGACGATAATGCAGCCCTGACACCTGCCAATGCAGGCCCCGTATCAACTCCGACTTCATCACTGAGGCCACTACTGACACCCGGACTGAGGGCACCGCTCGTGGAGTGCACAAAGCACCTACCGACTCCTGTCATCGCCAGCGCCTCCATCGCACCATCGCGGAGTCAATAACCAAACTTACACCTCCACTGCACAGCCAAGACTCGACACCTCACCTCTCCTGCAATAGTAAGGACTCTACGCCTCGCCTCCCGTGTGGCAGTAAGGAACCAACGCCGCCTCAGCCTATCGACGCCTCACCTCCGTGAAGCCGTACAACGTCTTTTGACTTCATCCTTTTCCAAGGTACTATTACTTGGGGGTCCGTGTGACTCCGTGGATGGCCTCCGCACCTCACAGTTGGCACCGCATTGTGGATTTGTACCTGTCTCACGTTCAGATAGTCCCGGCTGGAGTTATTTCTTCTAAGAGTTATATTTTTGCAGGAAATCTTCCTAAAATGGATATCTTGAGTTATGTATGTTGGATTTTTGTCATTTTGGTCTTGTTTGGTTTAGATAAAGATTGGTTATTGTTATAAACTTGTGCGGTGCCCATTTGTAGTGTTTTCACTGTGTTACTGTATGTGTTATGCACAAATACTTCACCCATTGCCTCTGAGGAAAGCCTGACTTCTCATGCCAAGTTACCAAGGGGGTGAGTAGGGGTTATCTTGCGTGTATAACCCCTTACCCTGGCTAGAAGGAAGTGTCCCTACTTGGACAGGGAGTAAGCCACTGCCAACTAGAGACCCCCATTTCTAAGAACAAGCTACTAGGGTGAAAACTTAATCTTGGAAGAAATTAGCTGCTGATAAAAAACATGTTTGCCCTTTGAGATACACACACTCTGTACTTTGCTCTTTTGTCAAACCCTTAGGCCATTGTTTTGGCAAATCCACAGATAAAACATTGAAGATCCTCTGCTTTCTGATCAGTTTTTGGAGGTGGACGAGGGGTAGCCATCGATCTTCTAAGTGGATGGGCATTGGGTTTGGTTATCATCGATTTCTCAGAAGACTCGGTTTCTTTTTGTGATTCACTGGTTTCTGCTATTTTTCGACACATTTTTTCCAGGCTTTTTTTACATTGTATACGACTTGTAGCACTTGTTGTTACAATGATAAAATATTTCATCTTCTTCACCCATCAGTTTCAATCTTTTGTGAACTTCGTCTTGCCGTATTTATTGCAGCATTCCAAACTCTCTTCTGTCCATCAGCAGTTCATGGAAACTTTTCTTTTCGATTAGTTTGGCATATGACACATTTTTCTTTGCTACCACCTGCTCTGCTCATGTTTATTAATTTGAATCAACGGAAAACCTGAAACAAAAACAATATGAAAATAAATTACCAATATGATGGCTAAAACACATCATTATAGTGCCACCATTTAGGAAAATGGCAGAAGGGTTGCTCTGCTCTGAGGAGTCTCTATAAGACTACTTGACCCCCAAAACTTATGTTTTGACACCAAAATGAAGTATATAGGTCTCATGGCTCCTGAAATATTACATAATCACTGCAACACATCCACCATTTTTAAAAATGCCATCCAAAAAAATTCGGCCCAGATTAGCAATGTCTATCCAAGCTAAATTACTTCTCTAATTAAACAAAAAAAAAAAATCTCTGGACAACAATTTTTTTTGGGCGGTATATCAAGGGGCCAGGATTGTACTGTCAACAATCTAATACAGACAACAGCACTCCCTTTCTAGCTAAAGAAACCTTGGGAATGCACCTGCGAAGAAAGAACATGCTAACCAAGCAAAATACATTTAAAAAAAAGGCCTTTATCCAAGCTAACTTTAACTTAGCATTCAATGTACATTTTGATTTCATGGTTATAAATGTGCATGTATCATTTTAATCAACTGCAAAGGATGAGCAAGGAATACATGTACATATATATATATATATATATATATATATATATATATATATATATATATACATGTGTAATTATAACTTGTAGTGTAAAATGTAAAAATTGAGTAAATAATACATAATTCTTCTTATACTGAACATGAGTGCACAGGTTTATAATTCTCTAAGTTCTACAGTGAATGAGTCTAATTGAGTCATACATGTTACTAGAATTAAGGCACATCGAAAATATAAGGTCAGGTGCACGTATATGACTGAACTTCTGTGATGTGCAAGAGTGGAGGCTTAATTACGCTGCTCCAAACCATATTCCCGACTTGTGCTTCAAACTCAATAATTCCCCGAAGCAATGGTAAAAGCCCGACAAAGCAACAAGAAATTACCACTATAGAACACTTTAAGTTATTTTTTCCTCCTTTATTATTAGACATTATCTGGCATTCTCTGGCAGGGCTTTTTTTTTAAGAGCTTCACATGTAGGGCTTCTCTACTCAAGCACTAACAAGAGCCTTACTAACACTCCTATGACTAATAAGCCCACTGCCACCATAACAGCGAGGCCACGTCTTAAAATCAGCGTCTTCATGGGCAGAAAATCACTTTTGGTTCCATCCCTTGGTGAAGAAAGTTCATTAACTGGTAGCTGATCCGAGGGTTTTCCATTTGGGACACTCTGATTATCTTCTTCCCCTGTAACACATAAAAAACAAAATGGGCTAGATTGGCATCACTATTGTTTTTCACAAAGAGGGCTACCAGCTCTTAACAAATGAACAAAGAGATATAAAGCATGAAGCACTAGTGACTTTGGAATTCTGAGAGCAATAGACATATTGATTGTTTGAGTGCATTTGGGATTTTAAAACATTTAGGGGGATATTCTCAAGAACGTGCGATATTCATCACCAAAAACGGCTAACGCACGTTTTCATATCGCCGTCTATCGCGGGAAAATAACCCTGTGTTAACGTCGTATTCTCAACACGGCGGTAACATGCGGTAGACTCCCGATAACGCGTCAAATGGCCGCAATAACATCACCAGGACGGCAATAAAAATCCAAACGCGAAAAAAGTCGCGATGGGCCCAACCGCGATACCAAACCAGCGATAAGCTGCGCCAGCCTGCAAGTCCCACAAGTCAGACGGCCAAAATCACTATAAAAGCGGCAACCAAAAACACAAGCAAGACCCAAACAACTGCGAAGCACCATGGAGGTAGCCTGAGCAAGAACTTAGGACAACCAGAACCCCACAAGCCCCACGGAGGACCAGCCTGGGACCATCATTGGGGAGACGGTGGCAGGAGTCGGGGGACCGTACACTGCACAACATGACCTGAGCCAACAGCAACAGGGTGAGTAACGACCAGGGACTGGGGGGACGGGGGGAGATGGGCACAATGGCACACATGCACAAGTAAGTATAGCACATCTGTGGACAAACCATGCCCAAGAGTCACAACTCCGACCAAGGGCCCGATTTACCCAAGTCTGCAACAGCTCAGCACTGCATAAGCACAGAAGTGAAAGGCACACCGCCTGAAAGAGATAATGGCCAGCAAAATCAGACCCAAAGTGGCAAATCACCCACAATGCAGCACACACACAAGATGCAGAGCACCCCAACATTGACAACAATGTGGTACAAACTGCAACACTTTCACAACAGAACAGAGGACACAACTGCTGCCACCTGTGTTTAGAAAATGGCCATTCGCATTTGGCATAGCAGGAAACTGTGAGATGACAATGTACAAGTACAACCTCACATCCCTGATGGTGTAGAAATGCCAAGTGTCCCGCTTCAAATAGGCGTCTCCTCATACACAGTCACAATGTACATTGCCATGCAGTCTGACAGTAAACTTGCACAATGCGTGAACATACATGTGAACACAATGTCAATCTGCATTTCCCTTCACATTGCAGAGGGAGAATCAACACCTCCTGCAGAGCAGACCCAACAACACAGCACTGATGATGAAGAGGACCTCCCCAACATCTACACCGACGCACTCCAACAGCTCAGGGACAGCTCCGGCACACCACCTCCAGGAGCAGGGCAGCCCAGCTGCATCCATGAGACCCCACCCCCTGCACAGGCCACACAACAGGAAGCACCCACCACCATGGCTGTCTCCCAGGACCCCCACGACCAACATATGTCCTCCCAACGCCATGTGTTAGGGTGCCAGGAGGAGATGTCTGACCAGCTGCGGGTGGGGTTCGACCTTATGGCAGCCAAACTGGATGCCATACGTGGGTGTCTAAGTCCCATCAGGGACCACTCACAGTCCCTAACGGACACCCACTGTCCGCTCCTTGCTCTACAACAAGCCATGGCTGACATCGCTGGAGTCATGACTCTAAGACAAGAACAACTGTCCAGTCAGAGTGGCCCCAGCAATGTCATCCGTGATTTGGGACACATAAGGAGAATGATGGAGAGCTTGGAGCGGATGCAGGTAGAAAGAATGTTTGCCACGGCTGCACAACAGCGAGATGTAGCTGTGATCGTCCATGCCCTGCAGATCCTCGTCATGGCATTGCCACCACAAGGCCTGGCGCGGATGGATGCTGGTGCCACTACTACATCTACATCTCCTCCCCCTGAAGTATCAGTGCCACACAGTGTGGCAGATTTCCCACCTCCATCCCCTGATGTGTCACTGCCACACAGTGATGCAGACAGAACACCACCACCCGCATGTGAGGCACCTGACACATCAGAGGACGAATATGATGATGAATATGGCTTTGTGGCTAGAATGAAGTGTTAGCATTCATCTCCACCATATGGCCGTGTTCAGCTTGGTTCTGCCCTCTGCATCATGCCCTGGAATAACACCTCCCACTGTCCCCCCCCATACACCGAGCGACACTCACCTTGGACCTCGACATGGACTGCTATATTTAGTGTGGTTACCAATGACACAGCAATCACACTGCAGACTGTAGTCTTCCACTCCCTATGAACTTGTCAATCCCGAAAGGACTCTGGCTGGCCCTCCACGGGGCAACAATGTAAAGTGGGGTTTGCATGGCCCTGTACTGGCCCAGCTTCAACACTCCACTGAATGTGAATAAAACATCCCAATTCATACTGATGTGTCATGGCCATGACCATTTAAGAATGAAAGTATGGATGAATGTAGGGACAGTGGTTCCACAAAAGAGGCACTCCCTGGGTAATGCTATCAATGCACATGTATGGCCGTGACCCAGATAGGCATTGAGACACGCATTGTCATTCAAATCAACACTCATCACAGTTGAATACAAGTGAAGCTGCGTAGACTTTATTAGCATATGCGTGTCAGTACGGACAAGATAAGTGCCACAACATGCAGACCAATGCAGCAGTATGTCAGAATGAGGAACCTTGCCAAGCGCCGCTGTCCACTCCGGGGAGTGCCTCACCTTTCACAGGTGTGTGTTAACACGCGTTGTTGTCCGCTCATGTTTTCGGAGTCCAGGCGAGTGCAGCCATGTCCACTGTTGTCGTGGGATATGTGACCAGATCTCCAAGATGCAACAAGGTGTCGGGACATGTGCAATGTGTTCCAATCAGTTGTGGCTGCAGGTACGTAGTTACTCGTCCATGAAAGCGATTGCAGCTTCGTAGGCTAACATTTCCAACATGAGGTCGGTGTCGACTTCATCAAACAGGACGGCGAGGTGATCCATTAGCAGGTCCGGACAGATGTGCTGCGTCCACCCGCTTTCACCAATTAGCACTACAGCCCAATATGGGAGCGGTTCAATGTGGTCACTGCATACAAGGATTTGTGCAATCTCCCAGGTCCAGCTGCCAGCATGTATGCCAAGTATCAAGGCATCCCATAAACGGGTATCACAGTGACACTCCTGGTCGTGGGCCAACAGGGGCGCACACACATGTCAAAATCCAGTTCAGCTACCGTCCTGTTGGATAGGCAGATATCCATGGACCACTCGAACATGCACGATCGACAATGCAACACAGGCTGAACGCAGGTGACGTTGGCAAGGCGGAAGCTTAGCCGGTAACTGATCCGCAGCAGTGCCAATGGCAGTGCCCCCAGTGAATGCAGCATTCGTGCACAGTACAGTTCCACGTGACAGGGTTTGTGCATGTGTCCGGGATGTTCGGCCATTGCGTTAGTGGCTCTTGTTGAAGCGGCACTGTTCTGACCTGCGCCAGTTCGGTGGATGAAATGCCACATCTCGTATCAATGAGTTGATATAGTGTGCACCGGTTGTACACCTGGGATGTTGTGGAAGTAAGTGTGAAGGCCATTCCATGCAAGATAACTTCGAGCAAGGACTTCTGTGTGTGGGGTGTGTATACGTTGGTCTTTCGTCGGGCTGTGCGTAGTGTGGGAGTCGTCATCAGTTGCTATAGTATCTGTCAGGGGGTGCCGGGCACATGCAATTCCGAGGTCGGAGGTGCAGATGTGCTTCCGCCTGATAGTTCAGACAAAGGAGCTTTCATCCCTAGTGTAAGTTTGTAATCTGCTTGCATTCATGGGATGTGAAGTGGCTTGTTGGGGGTGGGGTGGGATGAGTGGGACTTTTTGATTCATTATTGACATGACTTGCATGTGGCATATGAGCGGCATCACTGTGTGTTACGTTGCCTCACAGCTGCTCCTCCCTCCCCCGTACCCATTTACTTATGTGTGCTGCGCGATTGCATCACTTGCACTCCTACGGCACAGTATTGTCATGCCTGTCTGCGCATGTCCACAAGCCTGACAACGACACTGTGATGTTGGCCGTTGAAGGTGGTGGGCCACGTGAGTGTAGGCCTATGTAAAGGATAGGGCGGACACATATGTAGAGTACATGCCTGGCTGAACTGGCGCTGCTAATGTGGCTGGGCATTTTGCTCATGCTGCGGCAATACAGTTACACACAACACTTGGCATGTATGATCCTGGACCCCGAGCGGTCTTGCGCTCCTTCATTACTCCGTTCGTGCGAGCCCGCCCTCCGGGAGCATGCTACATTGCAACATTGTCGCTTACAGGGGGGACGCCTTAGCTACATGTCAAAGCTATTACCAACTGCCTGAGGTGACATGGTTGCGTCCGCTGTCCCCAGCACAATGTAATGTGGTAGGGCCCGGGGCCATCATTCATGCATAATGACCACACGGACACACTTGGATAGACAGTGGAACTGGCTACGGGCACGTGCGCCCGGCCCCTTTTTATTACCAGGATCACATATCCAGTGATGCCTGTGCTGGATGGGTGTGGGGTGAGTGTGAGCCAGCCCTCAGTGAGTGGTTGGTGCTGGCAACAACTTGAACAGTGATCACTATTAAAGCGGAAACAGAATACACCAACATAACACTAACAACTGCGAAGCACCATGGAGGTAGCCGGAGCAAGTACAGAGGTCACCCAACATTCAATCAGAAGGGGCCATGACTTGTGGTGCACTGAGATAGTGGCACCTGAGCTGGGCGTGCTCATGTGAAGAAATTGTCAATGATTGTGCCCTTCGGGATATTCCTGCTGCAGCTGCAGTGGGGTGTGTTACACATGCCTCATCTTCATCATCATCGTCCCGGGTCTTCCACACTGCCTGAGGTGACATTGTTGCGTCCGCAGTCCACAGCACGTGACTCAATCATAAAGGGTCCATGAGCTGTGGTGCACAGTTAGTGGCACCTGTGGTGCTCAGGGGGTGCGCAGCCAGCGATGATGCGTGGTCCGGGCGGGCCGCACTGGTGACAATGTCTGTTGCCTACTGGACTACGTCATCTGCAATCGCGACTCGATCTGAATTGTGAGCCCTGCTGACCTCAGTGTAGGCCGGAGGCAGAGGTCAGCAAGGGCCCGCAGCCACGTGGCGTTGACTTGTGGTGCACAGAGTTAGTGGCACCTGTGGTGCTCAGGGGGTGCGCAGCCAGCGATGATGCGTGGTCCGGGCGGGCCGCACTGGGGTCAATGTCTGTTACCTACTGGACTGCGTCATCTGCAATCACGACTCGATCTGAAGTGTGAGCCCTGCTGACCGCAGTGTAGGCCAGAGGCAGTATCCAGCACACACATAACTCCGTGGTGCTGTGCGGCTGGGTGCACTGGGGGCCTGTGTCACAGAAGCCAGCGTTTGGCTGAGGAGGCTGGCGGTCACGTATGCGGCGGACTCGTGGCAGGGTGAGGGGCACTGCTCTGGCAGACGCGTTGGCCATCCAGGAAGTGAACCACGCCCAGAGCCCCGGCCTATTTGTTCACACTCCTACGCTGGGCTGGCATACGCCGGACAAGCCCACTCCGCTTATGCTTACAGGGGGGGACGGCACAGCTACATGACCGAGGTCTTCCCCACTGTCTGAGGTAACATGGTTGCGTCCACTGTCCACGACACTGCAAACACCTGCAGTATATGTCCATATGGATAGGTCTGCGCTCTGCCTACTGAGGTCTGTCCAGCACATCACCGCCACACTTGGCATTGTGTGCATTCTTATTCATGGGTGACTTGCCTCCCTCACACATACTTGGTTCCCACCTCTCCCCACATTCTGGTAATGTGTGGCTGAGGGGCCATGCCATTTTCGGGACGTCCGCTGTCCTGTTCTGCGCTGCCTTGGTGGTAGTCGGGGGGTGATGGTCCGGGGGGGGGGCTGGGGTGGTGGCGGTGGGTGTTGTGGCCCTCTTGGGTCTCCGAGCTGTATGATTAGTGTCTCCATGGCATCTGTTGGTCTTCAGATGTGGCTCTGGGCTGGGCTCCCTTTCTACTGCAGTTTGTCGTCCTGCTTAACACCAGTAAAAGGCAGGTGTTAAATCCCTGCTGCTAACGCGCCTTATCACCTGTTTTTGGTTCGCATCGCAGATCTGGCTGGAAGTTGAGAATATCGCGAAGTGGTGTTTTTGCACGGGAACGCCTACTCTGCATCTCATTAGCGTTAGTTGTCTCTCTCATTCGGCGATGTTTTTTGCGGCAGCTATCGCTGGTAAACTGGCGATGTGGGCAGTTTGCACCAGCTTGGGAATGGGGCGATAATTCTTTCGCCACTTTTGCTGCGCTAAAGTGCCGATAACTCTGCGATAAGTCCTTGAGAATATGCCCCTTAGAGGTTTGCTCTTAATGGCAGTTATCATTAATTTTGTGCCATTAAATGTAAGAAAAGTGAAGGATTTCAAACAATTATGTAAAAGACCTTATTATAAAATCAAATATATATATATACATAAAACAAACATTCCATCAAAACAAATTAGTGTGTTGGCATCCAGCTAATAAATCAAGAAATTTACGTTCAATTGTTGACACTTATTGTAAGAAACGTGTGAATTTGTCTAAGGTGGGCGTCAGGAGATTTTTCGATTGGACAGCGCCTTTTCAGAATCTTACAGGTCATGACCTTGCCCAGGCTTCCGTGGATTCTCAAAAGCACTGCATTTTCGGCAGATCTCTTAATATCCACTTTGGACCAGTTCACCCTAATAGATGACATAAAACCCTATAAATGTTTTATGTGTAGGAGACAATAAAGCACAACTGCAGAGAGACAGAAGTAAATGTATAGGAGCCAGTTTATTAAAGCACTGGCACAAATTTGCGATTATCCAATTGTCCCTCGTAAATGTGTGGCTGCATTTTGAGAGCCTATGAGCCACAATTTACATGGGCGATGAGAATGCACAAAGGTGGTGTGCTGTGCTAACAAGCAGGCCATTCATGCTTATTAGGGCACGGAGTGCATGCTGCTGCTCTACAATGCATTTGGAGGTGGGACTGGGCGTGTAGGGTCCTGCGCCTTCATCTGCATCTCACACGGAAGGAAGCAGTGGCATCTGTGGTCCTTCAAGGGCCTAAATATGGCACGCAATGCACTGAATTAGTTATCTACATGTAATTGTCTTCTCATTGTGGCCCCGAGGAGCAGTAGAGGATATGGAGCTCACAATGTTGACAGGGACCATTTGCATAGTTGCCAACTGTTCCGTTTTTGGAGGGACAGTCCCAACAAGATGGAAACCGCCCCAGGTAATATTGTTGCAGAAACTGTTCCTCCCTATTACACACAGGTACGCAAACAAGAACTTTCTATCTGCAGCAGGCCTGTGCTGCAAAATGTCCTTAGAATTTTTTTTCAAATGTTGGCAACTGTACATTCGTGACTCCTGTCAGCATTGTGTACTTCTGGGCGCCACAGCAGGATTGGTATATGGGAATAGAAGCACAACAGGCAGACATCCTGCCACATTACTTTGTGAATCCGATTACGACAAGATCTGCGCCGGTACACCCTTGCCACCAAGGGGCAGATGTATCAAAAATATGATTAGCGATTCTCAAATTGCGAGTTTTAGCGATTCGCAATTTAGAATCGCTAATTGCGATGTATCTAGAAAATCGCTAATAATTTGCGATTACTTAAGATTCTAAGAATAATCTGCGATTCTCATTATTGCGATTCCTTATTAGCGAAATTCGCAAATAAGGAATCGCAAAATCGGGAAGCAGCAATTCAGGTGCAGCTTGATGACATCACACCCAGGAAGTGGGAGTGATCTGCTGCACCTGAGTGCCTGAGGCAGTGTCAGAGGCTGTGAGGAGAGGCAGAGGAGTGAGCACAGCAGTCACAAACAGCAAAAATTGATTCACAGCCCAAAGAGAAGGACAAGGAGAGGGCAGTGAGGAAGAGGAAAAACAAGTTCAGTGAAAGGGAGCAGAAGGTCTTGATTGAGGAGATGGTGTGCAACCATGAACTCCTATTTGGAAAAAAGGCACTCCGTGTACCTGAGTCCAGGAAGCGCAAAATCTGGCTGGCCATCCAGGAAAAAGTAAATGCTGTAGGTGTGACCCAGCGCACGGTCGAAGAGCTGAGGAAGAGGTGGTACGACATGTGCCAAAGGTCCAAAGAGAAGGTGGCAACCAGGCTGGCGCAGTCCAGGAAGACAGGGGTGGAACATCCACAGCAACCGACTCAACACCCCAGGAGGAGTTGGTGGAGAGCACCCTCCTGCCAGAAAGCATCAGTGGAGTGGCTGACATAGACAGCTCAGAGCCTGCAACCACCAGACAAGGTAAGAGGCATGCCAAATGCAGCCCCCCACAGCACCATCCCATCCCCACACACAGGAATGCACCCAACACACACTACAAATGCCACTCCGGTCCACTTATTCCAGCACACACAGCAATGCATCATGGGAGACGCAGTCATAGGCACAACACAGTGGGGCAAGTACACACAGCAATGTTGAAGCAGTATGTGAGACCCTGTAATGGAAAAATGCTATAGATACCAGTTAGCCAATACAAAATGTAAAAACTTTATTCAGTGAGAAAAGTAGACAATGTCACAAAATCAATTTCCCTGCTTCATCCACAGCACAACCTGGGCCACTGGATGACAGTGCGGGAGATGAGGAGGTGGAAGTTACAGCTGAACAGGCAGGGCAGGGGGAGCCAGAAGACAGCAGAGAGAGCACACCTGTCCCAAGGAGGAAGCGCACCATTGTGCCACCACTGCCACCCCTGGAGGCAGATACACAGTCCACAGGCGATGAAGAAGCACAGGCAGAGCCAGGGCAGGGTGTGACACAGGTCCCGGCACAGGCCACACTGCGACGTAGAGTGCATGGATATGGGAGACGCAGGCCACGTGCCAGCACCAGCTTTGGCACGGAAGATGAAGACACAGTGTTTGCTGGACTGGAGGGCAGCATACTGCAGGTACAGCGCCTGCAACAGAAATCACTGTGGTCCATAAATCGGCAGCTGTGCACAGTGAACAAAAGCCTATGTCACATGGGGGAGGGCATCATGTCCATGGCAGGTGCTATCCATAAATTGTGTGCCACATTAAAGAGGGACAAGGCAGACAGGCACAGGGTGAGGCAACGTGCGGACAGCCGACTGCACAACTACACCAAGGCGGTGAACCGCCTGTGCACTGCCACTAGCCAGCTGACACGTCGCGCCATCAGCATGCAAGTGGAGATGTCCCACTGCTGCCAGGATGTGGCGAAAGGCCTGGTGCTGGTCACCAGTGCCGTGGAACACATGCAGACAGCCAACACAGGTGGCCCAGCACTTCGGGTCTCAGAGGATAGCGAGGAGGTATCCAGCAGGAGCAGCATGACACCACCAGTGCCTGTGCCAAGACGGCGCAGTGGGAGACAGGGAGCTACACATGTGGAGTCATGGGAGGCCAGTCAGCACCCAGAGCAGGCACCAGCAGGCCGCAACAGGAGAAAATGAACTGCCCAAACTGAGTTACGCCAAAGGGTGAGGTAACCCATTACAACAGGACTCCTGGCTTGCTCACAGACCTGCACTGTGGACATAACATGTGCTACACATAGTGGGATGCATGGAGTCTCTCAGGCTGTGTGGCGTATTCTATCCTGCATGTAAGGGCTGAAAAAAACACAGACCTGAAACCAAATAACACATGCCTCATGTCATTATTACTCACCTAGAAATAGTTATGGGTTATCTCATCCCGTCTCTGTCGTCCCGCAGCTGCCCCAAATCCAACTGCAGGTCTTCCAGGGGGCATGGGTCATCATCGTCAGAAGTGTCACTGTCTGACAGTTCAACTGGGATGCCTTTCCTCACTGCAATGTTGTGTAGCATTGCGCAGGTGGCCACAATCTTGGAGCTTGTCTCCGGGCTGTATTGGAGTGCGCCTCCGCTTTTATGCAGGCAGCGGAACCTGCTTTTGAGGATGCCAAATGTCCGCTCTATTATGCAGCGCATCGATTTGTGGGCACGGTTGTAACGCCGCTCCCTGGCATTTACTGGGTTTAGGTATGGCGTCAGGATGAACTCCCGCACCGCATAGGCACTGTCACCTGCAGGGACATTAATGAGAGGTCAGTCAATGGCCCACAGACCAGTGATGTACCTGATTATGGGAGGTTAGACATGCACTTACCTAGGAGGTAGCCCTCACCAAACTCGCCAGCAGTGAGACGTCCGTATATCCCACTGTGCCTGAAGATGAAGGAGTCGTGGCTGCTCCCTGGGAATTTAGCAACAATGTCCGTGATTACATGCCTGGCATTGCATATGACCTGAATGTTGAGCGAATGGTAGGATTTGCGGTTACAGAAAACATATTCGTTGGTTGATGGGGGTGTGAGAGCCACATGGGTACCATCAATGCAGCCAATTACGTTTGGGAAGTGTGCAATCTGGTAGAAGTCCAGTTGTGTCTGTTGTAAATCCTGTTGTGTGGTGGGGAATTGTATGTGGTTGCGTAGCCTTTGTACCATGGCATCTAGGAATGCACGAAAGAAACGTGACAGGCAACTCTGGGACACCCCACCTGCCGCAGCTATCACCCCTTGAAAACTGCCTGAGGCCAGCAGGTGCAGTGAGCACAGTACCTGCACATGGGCTGGAATGCTTTGGTTCCTGCCTGTTGGGTGTTCCATGTGGGGTTTCAGCTCATCTATCAAGTCCAGAATGCCTGTACTTGTCGTGGATCTCCTCCTCAGTCTGCATGAAGAGTGTGATGCGCACCCTAAACACCCGTTCTTGTCGCATCCTTCTCTGTGCTGCCGCACGCAGTCGCAGTCGCAGCCTCCTTGCTATCAGGTAGAGTGAAGCCATTGTGGAAGTGGCTGGTGCATTGTGGGCCTCTTAATATAGCTTGCACCTGGTTACCACCTGGATTGTGTTGGTGTGAATTTTGTGGTGCTAAATAGCGATTTCTTATGATTCGCTATTAGCGAATTATTGATACATTGCATTGCGATTTCTTACACAGCGATTTCGCAAATTGCGATATTCGCAAACTTTTTGGACCTGTTTGCGAATTCGCAAGAGGGATACGCACATTTTAAGAAATTGCTAAATAAGAAATCGCTTATTTCGCGATTTCTAAATTTGCACTGCGAATATTGCTCATACATCGGGTTTTACTTTTTTGAGGTCGCAAACGCTGTTTTTTTGCGAATCGCTATTTTTGCGACCTCAAAATCGTTTGATACATCTGCCCCTAAGTGAATAGTTTGCACTGGAAACACTAACGACAAAAAGTCATTTTACACATGCACAGGTTACTTTTGTGAATCTGTGTGCGCTCAAAAAGCACTTTTTACACATTTATCAACATTCCGGTGAAATTTCATAAACAGGGTTTTCTTAATTCTGTTTTCTTCTTCAATTACATCAACAAAGTGAGACACAAAATGTGTTTCCACTGCTGGGTTGTATGCAAGAATATCAATAACACAAATATCGTCTGCCATAAATGTCGTGACCTAAATATCGTTCACACAAATATCGCTCCATTGGATGTAGATTTTCTACTGGTAACTCCAATTGGGTGATATTTTTTGGAAATGATATTTAGGATACAATTGTTATGTCAAGCTGTTTAGGCCAAAATAAACTGGTAAAATACCTTACTACTGTGATGTAACAATGCACACCCTCCAAGCACTATGCACAAAACCGTGGTGCATAACAGCCTTCTGGTGGTTCTGCACACTCCGAGTCCAACTTTACTCTTGCAACTAACAACGGCATTGCGAGGGTTAAATTCCTTTCAATGAACATTGGTGTCTCCTTCATCTGTCTGACATTCATCTGCGTGAAATGTTAACACGGAAGCCATACTTTTACTGGCACTCCACTGACACTAGTATAACTGATATACCCTCTGTAAACTGCAGCCTGCTCCTACATCTGCTATATGTCCATGAAGTAATGTGACATTTTTATTTTTTAATTTCAATAAGTTTTCATTGGAGAATTCCAATGCAGAACAATACAAATATGGAATGCTGGGCAACATATTTTAATACATTCCAGTGCATAGCAATGCGTTTTCCATCATGAAACAGGAAATGAGTATGTAAAGCATTAATGTATAAACTGAGGTAAAATAACTTATAGGAAAGGGGAAGGCGAGACTCAGATAGTGGTCTAGAGAGGAGATTATAGATAGGAAGAAAGATTAGGAAAAGGGGAAAATGGAAAAGAAGAAATTACAGGACGTATACATTTCAAAGGAGTTGATATTCGTGGTGGCTGCTTTTTTTCTAGGTAAACATCTAGTTTGTCCATAGTCGACTGGGAGAATTTGGGGGCATATTAGCAAGACCCACGTTAAAATTATCGCCGTTTTAGCGGCAGGAAACTGCCGCTAAAATGGCGATAATGGGCTTGCTAATATGCGTTATAGAATTCCAATAGAAGCCCAGGTTAGATGTGCAGGACATCTAACCTGGGCATCTATTGGAATTCCATAACGCATATTAGCAAGCCCATTATCGCCGTTTTAGCGGCAGTTTCCTGCCGCTAAAACGGCGATAATTTTAACGTGGGTCTTGCTAATATGCCCCTCTGTTTTATAATCGCCATGTGTATGCTATTGTCTGCACCTCTTGTAAAACAAACCCAAGCCCACCATGTTCTCGAGGGTCTCCATCCTTCTAGCCATGAAGTATCCTCCGTCTTCCCAATTCTAGAGTCCGCTTTCTCCAGGCGATTAGCCAGTGCTTTAACATCGTGTTGCAAGCCCACCATTACCTCCTCGTCCGTCTTCCTCGCCACAGTAATTACTAATGAGCATTCTGCTCCCACAGAAACTCCAAGCAAAAGTTGTCATACTAGTCTCCCTATCCCTCCAACATGGCCCCCAGTGGCAACCACCAATCACATAAAAGGATACAAGATCCACATCACAACCTGTTTTTTTGTTTCTGCACTACTCCGAGTGCTGTTTCTGTGTTCAGGTAAGTGGGGGCGGCGGTCCTGCTGTAGGAGACTCTCATGCCCCAAGGGGGTTTTGGTTTGCCTAGCTTATCTTCTTTCCCCCTTTTGCACTTCCTCCTCGGTCCTGCTGTAGCGGACTCCCGGAGTGTGCTGGGCTTCAAACCTCGCTTGCTGGAGGTCTCCTACAGAGTCCTGCTCTAGAAGACTCGGCAGGTCTTTGTGGTTCTTGGTTGCTCGGCACCATTTCCGCGCCTTTTTGTTTGGTCCGCTAGTGGTTGGGAGGGACGCCCAGGCTCTCCTGCAGGCTCCCTCCGCCCCATTGTCTTACCAGTTTCCCACTGAGACGCCGCATAGGTCCCGGTGCGCTTGGGCTGCGCATCGGCCTGTGGGGGGCGTGGCTTGGTTCTGGCTCCTTGCGGGTCAGCGCGTTGTTGCGGCACAATTCATTTGGGACATTTGCATTCCTTCGGCGTTGTGTACATGCTGGGGGCATGCCGGAGGCCGTCTTGAAGCATTTTAATGGTTGCCATGGCGATGGGACGCTTTTTAACCATGCTGGCTTGCCGTAGTGGTTTTTCATGCATTTTTGTCATGGAGAGTGAGGTGCTGACTTGATTTCTTCCCACGCTGGGGAGTCTTCTGACTCTTCTGACAAGGTCCCTTCGCTGGCTGTGTTCCAGCAGACGTTGCATTCTGCAGTGGCTGCCACTTTTCGTGACAGGAAGTCTGTTCCTCCGTCTAGAAAGGCTAAATGTGTCCCTGGTCCCTCCCAGGTCTCTGATGGGGGAGGATGTGGAACTTAAGGGTCGTTTTTGTGCGGGGGTCGGATCTTAAGGATGTCCTTCAGCACGTTCGCTTCATCCTGTTGTTTTCAGAGTCTGCTGTTACTGTGGATTCTTTCAGGCTGGCATGTCTTCTCAGGGTGCTGTTATTTCTGAGGATGCTTCCCCGACTGACCCGGTTGATAAATAAGGTTGATGCAGCAGTGTAACGCACTTTTGCCGCCACCTCTTTTTCTATAAGGAGCTGCTGCTTATTCCTCCTATGCTATCCGGTCGTTGTTGATAGACTTCCAGCCATTGGCTGAGTTGTTGTACCAGACCGCGGACGTTTCTTCCACTCTCGCCCTGATGGGGCAGCGGCTCATTTCTGACATTTCCTTTGCTTCCTTGGGGCAACGGCATCTACGGCTGGGTTTTCTGTTGCGGCTTGTCACCAGTTGTGGTTACGTTCTTGGAAGGCCAAAGCTGCGCTGAAGGGTTTGCTCATAAATATCCTTCTTTTCTGGTGTTGAGCTTTTTGGTGCTCCCTTGGAGGATATGGTCATGAAGTCGGCGGCGGATTGTTAGCTGTTGGCTCCTGAGAGGGCGGCGCGTTCCCGATGTTTTGGGGCTCATCGGGCCTTTTTGGTCCTGCTCGTCAGGGGCGGGCTCCTCAGCCCTTTCGTGGAAGGGGGCGTGGCCGGGGTGCTCCTTCCTCTGGCAATTCCCGGTTCCCTGCCGCCTCTTCCTCCTCTTCTGCACCCTCCATATCATGACTGGGTGGCTCCAGGTGTGGGTCCTGTGGGAGGTTGCCTGTCTCTCTTTGTGGACAACTGGTTGCGGACAGTGTCGGATGGTTGGGTTCTTCCGGTGGTGTCGGAAGGTTTTCACATTGGGTTCATCCAGACTCCCCCGGACTATTTTCGGGTCACTCCTTGCCCCTGGGACGCTCTGCAGAGTGAGGCTCTGTTGGAAGGCGTCCGTTGCCTTGTGGAATAGGGTGCTGCCATTCCGTTGCCCATGGATCTGTGGGGGCTAAGAGTGTCCTCTATTCTCTTCTAGGTGGAGGGGCATACAGGGGTCCTCCGGCCGGTCTTCGTTCTGATGTGGTTGAATTGGTTCATTCCCCCTGTCACATTCAGGATCTTTACAGGTGATCCTGCCTCTGATCAATCGCAGGTTTTCTGGCTTCCATCGGCCAGCAGGATGCTTATCTCCTGTCCCTGTCCATCGGGACTCTCCCGAGTTTTTCCGCTTCTGTGTTCTGGGCAATCTTTTTCAGTTCAAGGTGTTACCCCTTGGCCTGTGTTCGTCCCCTCTTGTCTTTACTGAGGTTCTAGCCCCTCTGATTGGGCATTTCCATGGGATGGGGATTGGGATCTTCCTTACCTGGATGATTTGTTGATTTCTGCTTCTTCTTTCTCTAAGGCGGAGTTCCATGTCAGGGAGGTTTGCCAGGTCCTGGAGGGTCACAGATTTCTGGTGAATCGGTGGTAGTCCTGCCTGATTCCTTCTCAGGATCTGACATACATTGGGGCTCCCTTCAGGACTCTGTTGGGATTAGTGTTCCTGCCTCCTGCCCGGATATTGACTCTGATGTCAGAACTTCGGTCACTGTTATCAGGGACTTGCCGTCCTGTGAGACTTTGGTTGTGGGTCCGGGGGCTGCTGTCTGCTTCCTTGTTGGTGTTCCTTGGACTCGTCTCCATATGTATCCTGTGATAAGCCATATTTTGTCTGATTGGCGCCCCTGTGGTCAGGATTTCAGTCAGGGGGTTCCTGTGTCGGCCAGGGTGAGGGAGGATCGGTGGTTAGACGACGGTCATCTGTCCGGGGTCGTCCGTTTCTGATTGTTCCCTCTCAGGTGGTCACTGAGCATGCCAGTCTGTTGGGCTGGGGGACTACTCTGGACGATGTTTCGGTACAGGGCTGGTGGTCGTTGGCTCTGATGTCTTGCCCCTCCGATTACAGGGAGCTGAAGGCCGTTCACTTGGGTCTCTTGGCGTTTGCTGCCTCGCTGGAGGGTCACCATGTTCAGGTCCGGACGGACAGCCGAGTTGTCATGTCCTACGTCTATCATCAGGGGGATTGCAGGGTTCATTCCCTCGGTTGCCTCAGTCGCCTCATTTGTTCTTGGGCGGAGTCGATGTTAGCCTCCCTGTCTGCGGTTTCCCTCCCGGGGCGGGAGCATGTTGTGGCAGACTGTCTGAGCAGGGTCTTCCCTCCATGGGGTCTTGTCTCTGACCCTGGTGATGTTCCGGACGTTGCTGAGGAGGTTTGGGTGTCCGGTGGTGGACTTGTTTGCGTCTCCGGACATTGCCCAGATCTGTTGTTTCTGCACGATTATGCCTTGTCCGATGGCTTGGAGGGTGGATGCGCTGTCCTTCCTATGGCCCAGGGGCCTGTTGTATGCCTTCCCTCTGGTTCCCCTGATTCTGGCGGTTTTGCAGACGATCAGGAGGGAGGGGGCCTTGGTACTTCTGGTGGTTCCGGGTTGGCGCCGCTGCCTGTGGTTTCCTCTGTTATTGGCGTTGGCGGTGCGTCCGGGTAGGACGTTGCCGTACCATCCGTGTCCCTTGTTGGGCACTCTGGTTCCTCTTCCGGTGTTCCGGTCCATGGGTTTTCAGGCTTGACTCTTGGGCCGTGTTCCCTCGTCCAGGGTGGTTATTCATTGGTGGTTGCGGGTCTTCTCCAGCAGTCCTGACGCTCCTCTCCTTTGCAATCTTATGCTAAGCATTGGAACACCTTTGCTAGTTGGGGTCTGTGCCAATGTTGGTCTGTTGAGGGTTTGGATCCTGCTCGGGTCCTGGATTTTTGAAGGACGGTTTTGATTTGGGCTTAGCCCTTTCTCTCCTCCGTGCTCAGTGGGCGGCCGTTCAGGCTTGTCATGGTCTCCCTTTTGTGTCAGTGGAGCCCTTGGTGGCTCATCTTTTCAAGTCTCTGGCCTTTCCACGCCCGCATCCTGTGTTGTGTCTCCTCCTCCGTGGGACCTTCCAATGGTGTTGAGGACTTTGCAGGGGGTTCCCTTTGGGCCGTTAGAGTCGGTGGACTTGAAGTTTTTGACGTCGAAAGTGGTGTTTTTGGTGGCTATTGCCTCTGCCAGACGTGTTGGGGAGTTGGGGGCTTTCCTTCGGTCTGCTCCTTTTTTGAGGATTTTGGAGGATAGGGTGATCTTGCGGGCTCATCCTACTTTGGTGCCTAAGGTGGATTCTTTCATCGGTCGGCTGAGGTGGTCCTCCCTGTCTTCTTCCTGTTCCTTTGTTGGCGGAGGGCTCTCCATTGCTCCTTTTGGATGTGGAGCGTGCTTTGTTGCCTTACTTGTCCCGCACGGCTTCTTTTTGTAAGGTGGCCAATTTGTTTGTCACTTTTGGTGTGGCCCGGCAGGGCCTGCAGCCGTCTCTTTTCACTCTCAGTCAGTGGATTCAGAAGACTGTCCTGTTGGTATATGATGTCCGATCTGTGGTTCCCTCTCATCCTATTCTGGGGCGTTCTAATCGTTCTGTTGCTGTTTCTTGGGCCGCCTTTCGGAGGTTTCCATGGGGGATTTTTGCAGGGCGGCCACTTGGTCGTCCCCTGATTCTTTCATGTCTCATTCCCGGCTTGAGGTTGAGGGTGGTGCTTCTGTTGCCTTTGCCTCTTCGGTTCTGGACTCTGTGGTTTCTTGAGATGTGTGTCTCTCTCCGTTGTTGTCACTGAAGGTTTTTTTGTACTGCCTTCCGTGTGTGGGATGTGATTCCTATCCATGCAGCTGATGTTGCTTTGGTATCTGCTCATTAGTAATTACTGTGGCGAGGAAGACGGACGAGGAGGTAATGCCCCGGTTACTTACCGGTAATCTTCATTACTCCGAGTCCTAGTCTTCCTCGTCACAGTATAGTTTCCCTTCCCTCCCGGCCCTCTGTTGTGGCTTCATGTATACAGCTTTGGTTTGCAGGTCGTGATGTGGATCTTGTATCTTTTTATGTGATTGGTGGTTGCCACTGGGGGCCATGTTGTAGGGATAGGGAGACTAGTATGATAACTTTTGCATGGAGTTTCTGTGGGAGCAGAATGCTCATTAGTAATTACTGTGGCGAGGAAGATAAGGACTCAGAGTAATGAAGATTACCTGTAAGTAACCGGGGCATTTCTGTTTATGGGCAATCAGTATTTGGTTTTGTCGATTGTGTCAAGCCAGGCAAAGAGTTGAGCTGTTCCAAGATGATGGCCAATGTATTAGAGAGGATTGTTTACCTATTACTGGAGAATCTGGTGGAGGAGGGTCAGATTTGGTACGCTTTTGACCCGTTTTCAGTTTTCTCAGTTTTTTGACACTTTTATGATCCTTTTCTTTGGTGTCGGCCATGTTCGGGACCGGTAGGGGGTGAGAACTGGTATTTCACTACCATGGAAACAGGAGGGAAGTAAGAGGAGAGACCAAGCACGTTGTATTTAGATCAGAGATTAGCATATTGCTAGTCAGAGTAAGACGGTAAACTATTTTTATGGCATATGGTATGTTGTTTTAATGGTATATGCTGCTCAGAAAGTAGGCAACAGGTGTGGCAGAACAAATATTTTGTCCGTATTATGCTAAATTGTCCTTGTTATTCGGACAAGAATTTTGGCCGAACTAAATTGTAGGAGGTAGATCGACAAAGGCCGTCATATAAGGTAAATTGCACGCAGTATCAATATAACATTGTCAGATGTAGTTGTGAGGAATCATGTCAATTTATAGCCGATTGGTTTGAGGAGAAGCCTCCCAAGGAGTTTCAGTCTATAAAGGGGCTGTTCATGGCATCTTGTTATGGGTGGTGGGTTCCTATTTCCTCACACGTGGCCGGACAGACAAATCTCTCATCCCCCCTAAAACTACAGCAAAATGGATTTTCTGATAGCACCCTTGAGTCCAAACTAATAAAACATAATGAACACCATTAAGATAAGACTACAAACTGTACTTACTGTTTCAATAGAAATTTTCTTTCACAATTATTTCTTACAATAGATTGCCCAACCATTTTACTATGCATTACAGGAACTTAAAATATAAAACATTAATGCACATTTAACTAATACTCCTCTACTAATTGCAAAAACAATGTCTACAAGGGCTACACAAAACTAACACCAGAGAGGTTGCTATTCATCACAATACAAGAGAATAATAGAGCACTAAAACACTACCAAGACATGAAATTGTTCTAAAAATATTTCTGTGCATATACCAAACTTTATACAGACGTTAAATTAAAAAGCTGGAGAAGGAGTACTAGACGGAATTGAGAGACAAATCATTTATGTCAAAAAGCTATATACAATGTACAGAGATAAACGTAATTCTTTCAAAAATACCATGAAACAATGATAGCTAAACAAGAACAAATGAAAAGCCTTGAAAAAGGAAAGTAAAAATGAAAGCTTAATCTCTTCAATGACAGAAAATTTGACCTACACTTGGATTCTTAAAGAAATGGTCTCAAAATTCCGACTCCCTCCATCACATGATGTTTTACATTTACATTCCCTTTGCTCTTTGTACACATGAACACTGCTGCCTCAACTGGGATGCCTACAAAATGTGGAAGACTACGAAAGAAACAAATCTATAACACGTAATGAACAGCAGACAAAAACATGTCACAGCCTGCACGTGTGCATGAAAATGGCCACAAAATTTGAGAAACCAGAATCTCATGCTATTTAGCACCAATCACAATTCTTAGTGTTTCACTATGATACTGACCAACAAATATTTGATAGAATAAAATCTATTCAACAGTAAAAACTCTTATACAATTTGCTAGAATACCTCCAGCTAAAAGAATCTCGAATTACATCACGAAATAGATACAACACAGAAATTAGTTTACCACAATATTTCGCTTTGTGAGTAGAATAGTAGGTCAATAAAGCTGCAATCCGTGAACAACGATACGATCTAGTCAGAAGCAAAAGTGAGAAATAGGTCTACCATTGAAAGAATAGCTTGAAAGACAGTGTCATTAAAAACAACATAATCTGCAGAAACGTTCAACTACCAACAAAAGATACTAGGGTCAACCCGTTGTCCCACAACAAAGCCTAAATACATCCAAAATGAACATCTGTGAAGCAAATAACTTGTTCGTTACTCCTATAACTATTAAAATTGGCACACAACAAAACTCCCCATAATGCAAAAAGGGTATGAAATCTAGTAAGACTAAATCCTTAAAAATGTTAAAACAAATCATAGTTTCAGTTGAAACACTGCTGTGTAACCCATGCAAATATTTACTCAAAATACATTTACAAAATTGCTCTAAGTTAATACAGATCGAAATAATCAAAACGTTATTTATTGTCTACCATTGTAATGATTTATTCCTCTTCAAAGAAATTATGAAACATGCAGAAATGTACATTACCACAGTTTAAAAAGCTTGTCCATGACAGTGCATAGGCATGATACCCGTACACAACAAAAAATTGTAGATGGGTAACTGTGAATAGTGGGGATGTTTTTCACCTGAGGATTGTGAACGACACCATAGACAGCTCGAGTTTTACACTAGTTGTCTATTTCATGTCAACCAGAACACTTCTGTTAAACGAATCCCCATAATCCAGCTAGCCATCTTTACTTCTATATGCTATAGTCACATTCATTATAATGCTTCATAATAATCTGCGGTTAGTTTCTTGGTTCCCCTACTGTATCAAGTAAAAGCACATCAAGATAGTTGAGAGGATGACATATTCTGGTCAAGAGAGAAAGCATAACAATGTCTTTTGGTATGTGCACTAATAAATGACATCAGCACAAGACAGAATGTTAGTGTACATCTGGATACCAGAAAGAACATTGCAAGCTTTAAGACATTGATTCTTAGTCTGTGATCCGGGGACACACAGGGGTCCATGACACTTGCTTAAAGGGTCTGAGACTACTCTGAAAATTAAATAATATTAAAGATTGATAAAGTGTTTATAAATACAGAAGCAAAATGTAAACTTGAACATTTTAAAACATACTTACATTTTAAAACATACATCCCAATTGAAATCATCCCCAAGCAAATGGAGAATGTGATCCGGCATACAGAACCTACTGACGGATCACCCTCCATAATGGATCATACATCCATACATAAGGTAGATATCCCCAAGCAATTGGAGACCACGCATATTGACTCTACAGGCGGATCGTCCTCCATAACCGATCATACGCCCACACCCGCTTCCTACTTTCCCAATTCCGTCTGGATCAATCAACTTAATGAGCTAGCTACTGGCCTATCCCATATTAAGGACGAAATGCATAACCTTTCTATTATCACGAAAGATCTTCTTATCTTACACAGAGCCACCAACGACACTGTGAATCAAATCAGTCGCCAAATGAGAAACTACATCCCCACGAATGCTCACACCGACAACACTAGTCAGCATAACCAAAGCAACGTCCAATCTAGTAGACGCACATCCAAGTTCACACTCCCCTTAAACACTAATCTGGGTAATTTACCCCCCCCCCCTTCGTGGCCTAGGAGGTCAAGCGATGAATTATCAGACAGAGACATAGATGACCTCCTCACGTCCTATGCCGGGGATACTGACAATAGTAAGTCCCATTATGACACTATTCAAACCATTGTAACCAATCCCCTCAGAGAACCGACACTCAATAACAGATCTGTAAATAGAGATAACCTCACAATTATCAACTTAGAACAGATTACCTTAAACCACTCGATTAACAAGTTGAAGTGTGGGCTCATTAATTGCAGATCTGCTAGCAAACATGCAACTGATATATTCAATCTCATTGTAGAGAACGATTTAGACATTATGGTCCTCACAGAAACTTGGTTGAATAACTCCTCCTCACCCATTCTCGACTTACTGGTTCCTCCTTCCCATGATCTAATCCGACTTGATAGAATTGGGAAACTAGGGGAGGGGTAGACTGCATTTATCGTAACTCAATATCAGTCAAGCAAGCGGACTCCATCGGGCTATCCTCCTGTGATTATCTATGCATTAATATCTCGGATGCTAAGTGCATCACCAGCAAGCTACACATATTCTACCACCCCCAGGCGATAATTTGACTTGTATCGACGAGATACTGGAGATCATGGCATCCAACGCCAACTCACTAGTTCCTCAAATATTCTTGGGTGACTTCAACCTCCATTGGAACAACGCAAATGATCATATTGTAGGCTGTCTTAAAGAGTTTCTGTCAGAGCATGATCTAACTCAATTCTGTGACAGCCCAACACATAACAAGGGAGAGACATTGGACCTCATCATTGCAAAATCAAACATCGCCCTACTAGAATCCATCACCACATGCGATTGGTCTGATCATTATTGCATCCTCTTCTCCATCAATATTGAAGTTACTCATAAAAGGGGCCAACCCTCAAAAACAAGGCAATGGAAACGGAACTTACAAAATATCAACTCCATCTCCTTGGTAAACCATTGCAACTCCGCTCTGACCCTCATGACGGACATGTCTGATGTACATGACCTCACAACCTTCTACAATGCCACGTTACTCGAAATCCTGGACTCTATAGCACCCCTCCAGGAAAAAAATGTCTCCTCTAAGATTTCCAAGCCTTGGTTCAATGATGGCCTGAACTCGGAGCGTAGACATCTAAGAGTTGCAGAGCGTCTATGAAAATCGGCTCCTACCACTGATAACCTTGAGCACCTTAGAAGGTTAAGGAACTCTTACAACAGGAAGATTCTTAAGGCAAAGGCAGACTTTTTCAGAACTCAGTTGAACCAAGCTATCAACCGGCCAAAAAAACTCTTTGAAATCGTCAAGCATCAATAATGCGATACATCCAACTCTAGGGAATTAAATAACCCGGCCACACCTACCTGTGACGTGCTTGCCAACTTCTTCCACGAAAAGACTAAGACCATCGAGCTAAACATCCAATCCAAGATGGCCCTCCCGCAACCTATGGTCCAAGATCCTAAATGGGGCACTCTATTCGAAGTACATTTTAATAATCCAGGGGAAGTCACAAAAAACAACGCCTCTTGGCACACCTTCTCGCCAATCTCTCAACAAATTATCGACAACACTCTTCAAGCAATCAACCCCTCCAATCATTTCTCTGACCCCCTACCTCCTGCCCTATTCAAAATTTTAAAAACATCTATCCTACCATTATGGGCGAAAATTGTAAACGCCTCCCTGAGTCAAGGTGTCATTCCGGACTGCCTTAAAATAGGGCAGGTCACACCTATACTAAAGAAAGCTGACGCCTCTCCATCTGATCTAAACAACTACCGTCCTATAACCAACATCCCCACTTTAGCGAAACTATTGGACAAATGTGTACAAATTCAATTAGGCAACCACATTGAGAATTACAACCTCCTAGACAGTCACCAATCGGGCTTCCGCCGAGGACACAGCACAGAATCGGCACTCACACACATTATGGATGATATACTAAAAATGCTTGACCGCAATGAATCATGCCTACTGATCCTGCTTGATCTGTCTTCCGCCTTCGATACGGTCAAGCATGACAGCCTTCTGTCCCGATTGGAACGTAGGATGGGCCTCTCGGGCACAGTGTTGCAATGGTTCTCCTCCTTCCTGAATAACAGAACTCAAAGAATCAAGGTGAAGAATTCACTCTCGCAACCTTCTTTGGTCACACTTGGTGTTCCGCAGGGATCTGCCCTATCACCCATTCTTTTCAACCTCCTAATGGAGCCTTTGGCGAACGCACTGAAATCAGCGAACATTCTATATCACCTGTACGCGGATGACACCCAGTTGTATCTGAAAATCACCTCGCCAGATGACTTCATTGCCCTCAACACTATTCTTCTGAACACGCAAAGCTGGCTCACTAACAACCACCTCATGTTGAATACCAAAAAAACGGAATTCCTTCTCATCTCGCCACCAAGCCACACACCAAAGCTAGACCTATGGTTAAAACACCTAACCTCCTTTGACTGTGTCCCCCTCATCATTGACTCAGCAAAATCCCTAGGAATCTCCATAGACAAACATCTGAATATGCAGTCGCACATCTCTATTGCCACCAAGGGAGCTAATCACAAGATGAGTATATTAAGGAAACTCAAACCCTTCTTCCCTCAGGCAGATCTAAAAATGGCAGTGCAAGCCCTAGTGCTACCAAGATTAGACTACGGAAGCACCACCCTCTGTGGTCTCCCCAAATACAAGTTGGCTCCGCTGAGAGCAGCACTGAATGCTGCGGCTAGACTGGTATCAGGAACCAAAAGAAATAGTCACATCTCACCAACCCTGAAAGCATTGAATTGGTTGCCTTACGAGAGCAAGAATACACCTTAAAGTGGCCTGCATGACGCACAAAGCAATTCACAACAATACACCCAGTTACTTGGCTCTAAAGCTGGAAAGGTCCGGAGGCTGCAGACAACTACGAAGTGCGAGCACTTTCCTTCTGAAACCGCAATCCTTCCATAAGAGGAGAACTGGTTGTAGAGCTTTCTCAGGGATTGCACCAAAGATCTGGAACTCTTTACCTCCACTAGTGCGTGGAATCACTTCCTTTACCGCATTAAAAAAGGAAGTAAAAAGACTACTAATGAACAAATTCATGTCCTAAGTTTTAATTATAGGAGGTCACTGAGTCATCTTTAAGAGCAGAATACCATTGCCTATCTCAGATGGACTGTATGTAAGACTTATAGCACAGCCCTCTTTGCTCAATAATTGTATGTAGTGTAAAGCCTAGTTGGCTGTGGGTCCCCTTGGTCATCTATACATTTTATATGCACTGTGAATCAATAGAGGTTATAATATTTATGTTTGCTAGCACAATCACCTAATGTTCATTAACTATCTTTTGTACATCGTCCTGCAGTATCATGGTCCTCTATGTTTGTTATTCATATATTTTATATTTCTTCTATACAAATTGATACACTCGAATGCGTGTATACCACCTCAACCATCTATGTTCTTATACTGTAAAGCGCTCTGATACACTCGTGGGTCACGTTCGCGCTATATAAAACTTTATAAATAAATAAATACTGTAAATGTGAAGGATTTTGAAATTGGAAGCTAAAAGTGAAGCTGGTATCCTCATATTGTTTTGTGGAAGCAGTAGAAAAGTTCCAAACGTCCCATTAAAATTAAAATGTTATTTGTTTTTATATTTGTTTGTGAATCAAATGAAATGTTTTGTAATTTGTGTATTTGTTTGATGAATGCTTGCTCTGTATTTTTGTGTATTGTTTTGCAGTTCAAATCATTGTAATTGCCTAGGTTAGGGGACCATTCTTTCAGTGGCAACTCAGTGGGGGTCCCTGGATTCCAATGATGATTCAGTGTGGGTCACTGGATTCCAGTAATGATTAAATGGGGGTTCACAGAAGTCAAAATGTTAAGAACTACTGCTCTAGGAGATTCTGTCACCTTTCTGCAACGTGTAAGAAGTGTTACGTATCCATCTGATTTCTTTGCTCTTTGAGCTAGATCAATATTTGGCAATTCAGCATCTAAAGTAAAAGAAATATGAAAACTAGAACACATGATCCCCTCTCTTGAAGAAAGTTTTGATAATTCAAAAGCACTTCAGATATTATTGATGTACAAGAAATGTGTTCAAAATTAGAGTGTCGATTAGTATTGACAAACCGTATCCTCAAAATCAATAATGCAGTACATACCTGAGAAGGAGTGTGTGTATGGAAATTTTTCACCTGTTGGCTTCTTCTGCTTTAACCCTGTTCGCTGTTCTGCCTAGGCAAAAACAAACCAGGCAATCAGTAAAAAGACAGAAACATATGTTCCAATATATATAGCTGACCTTTCAGCTCATAGCCATGCACAGAAAGAATTTTGCCTTTACAGAGACACTGACCATCTCGACTGAACATAGCTTGCCTAAGGGTACACATAAAGATCCATCTGATTCACTCTAGGAATGCTAAAGAATGCAGATGCTTCCTCTTACCAGATGTACATAGACTTTGTGTTCCCAGTGGGACTTTAGAAGAGTATACATAATCAGCATATCACACAACACCAAATAAGTACCTTAGATTACCCTATGAAGCAAGCAAATTTCCTTATAAAATTCAAATTAAGAGGGTAAAAATTTCACAAAACAGTGTGGTAATAAAGTTTAGTTAAACCTAATTCAAGCCTTGTAAATAGACCTTTCCAAAGCCTAAACCACCAAATTCAACGATAAAGCACTGAAGCACACACTCTACTTTTTCCATAAATTCCTTGCTAAGTAAGTGGAACAAGTGAGCAGGTAAGTCAGATTATTCTGTTTATTCGTAACACGGTTCTGTACATGGCATGAACAAATTCATCATGGAGGCAGCCGACACGTGTCTAGTCCACAGGACTTTTTCAAGGCTGCAAAACCATAACACAGCAATTTAAACATATTGTGTATAGTCCACCAATAAACCACACCTGAGCATACCAATGTGCCACCATAGAAACCATGGAGGAAAAGCACAACCAAAAAGTACACATTTGAAATCATGTATCTCTTACTGTTGACTGTGTAAACCATACCTAAACGCAAAGCCTGGCAGCTTCGGGCCCTTTGTGTCAAAGCATAAATTGTGAGGAAATATCCACTGGTGCAAATCAAGACAGCAAATACCACACGTATACCCATTTGAACCTTGCCATCTAGTTCCATGACCAGAGACTGACAATATGTACAGTTCAATTAAAGTAAACTCAAACACACTGACAATCTCACTGTCTCCGTGATAAAATGTGTAAGGACAGCTTTGCTAGACTGCCAACAATTGTACATTTGCTTACCATCATAAGGGGGTTGCCGCTAAAGTGAAACATAATCAAGCACCTTTTCCCAGCAGGGACGTTATAAGCCTGCTGAAAAGCAAAAAATATATAAATCCGGGACATCCAGTATGTAAAGCGTCAAGTATCCATGAGCCACAATGGCAGTTTGACATGCTACCATCAAACTCACTGACATCTGTAACGGCTTGAAAATGTCAAAAGTGAGCGCAGCCGTGGGGGAAGTGGGTTATAGGAAATCGACGGAAGAGTAACTAAAAACTGAAGGAGGACACCACACCGCACTAGTGGATATTCCATCCCGATTTATACTTTAACACAAGGGGCCCTGTAACTGCTTGGCTTGGTGTATAGATAGGTTTTACACGATCAACATTAGGCGATTACACAATTTTAAATGTGATTTAATTTTTTACCTACAGTGCCTACATCAGCCGGTTTGGCTGTACATAGTTTTTTGAGATTGGTGCAATTATTACAAGTTGACTTCCTATTCGAAGGACCAACGAAGCGCGCCCGATGTGCCTTTGGCATTAGTCCACTATTTTGGTAATTGGGCATTGCTTTAGGTAACTGTTATTACTTTTAACATGATTTTTTAAGTCACGCCATCTTTCAATTTTCACTTGGCGCTTCTTTTTCTTTATGGGTGGCATGGGTGTCTCTGACAATGATATGTCATTATTACTCGCGTATGGGTAGTATGCCGCTCCTCTTTTCCATCCTGTTTCTTGTCTGCTTGGCAACTTTCTTCTCAACTTTCTGTTCCTCTTTGTGCATTTTTTGGTCGTGCTTTCCCTTAATGGTTTCAATGGTGACACATTGGTATGCTCACCGGGTGTGGTTTTAGGGTGTCGCACTTATGAACTATACACAATATTTTTGAGTTGTTGTGTTATGGTTTTGCAGCCTTTAAAAAGTCCTGTGAACAAAACACATGTCGGCTGCCTCCATGGGGAATTTGTTCATGCCATGTACAGAATAGTGTTTTAATAAACAGAAGAATCTGACTTACCTTCTCACTTGCTCAACTTACTCAGCAAGGAATCTACAGAAACAGTAGAGTGTGTGCCTTTGTGCTTTATTGTCATGTTGTCTGGACTGTTACAGAGTACAGTAATGGGCACCCTAGGTGACTGGGTGCTGTCACCATGTGAGCACCACCGAAAGGACTTCCTTTGCTTTTCTTCGCTTGTGATACTTGACATTTATTCACTACCCTATATGATTGATTTGAAGTGCAAGCGTAGAGCCTGTTAGTTATTTAGTGTACACCACCAGATTTATCAGCCTCCCCTAAACCAATGAGCTTCAAGATTGTTATAAATTCCTATGCTTGTTCTAACTTTGATAAAATGTCATCACCATTTAAGTGCTGCATCAAATTGTGCATTCTGCATATCTCCCAATCAACAAAGACTCCTACTCAAAGCATTGGCACAACTTTGGAATAAAACCACAAATCACCATGTGAACTCAACAACCTTCACTTTCCTTTTAAATGTGTTCAGGTTGTACATTAAAAAATGCACAGATTTTATCAAAATACTTAAACAATTGTACTCTAGTTGTAAATCATTTTTCGCACACATTTGTAAAATAAAATAATTATTTATTTAACACTTTTAGCACTCCTTTAATTCATAATTCTTTGTGAAATATTTACTAGTGATCTCTCCCTTCTATTAATTACATTTCTGTTGCCTTTATCTTTGATTGCAAGACATGTCATTCTCTTTCTGGATTGTTTTGCCGACTTTCTTCCAAAAACAGAAATCTGAGTATGTCTTAGTGATTGTCTTTGCCCTTTGCCTGCCCTTTGCCTGCTTCTGCTGCCTCTACACCATTCCCAGTACTGTGCAATGATAAAGTCAAACTTAAATGTAATTCCTCTTTAATTCCTCCTGAAAATGCATCTGCATTAAGGACTTGCTTATTTTATACTGAGAGAAATCTTTCACCTATATAATCTGTCAAACCTATTATCATTTGTGTTTTCACCGAATTTCCTGATTTTGTTTTTTGTACTCCCCTCTGTGAATATCTATGATTTTGTTCATTTAAGTGATTACATTATTCCGCTACTCTGTTTATTTGGAAATCTCCACTTGTTCTTTCATTTCTTCAGTCTACAATTTAATATCCCCAATGCTTTTCTTTAATTTTCTATAAGGCGTGACTTGTTATATTTAACAAATCTGATCAGCATGGCTGAGAATCATCTTTCACTTTATTGTAAAACCTATGCTTCCTTCACATGTTATTTCCAACAATACTTTCAATCCTATCAAAATCTAGTTAGCCGTTTAATATTCTGCTAGTAGAACAGCACGAAGGGTTAATTCAGCTCCCTTCGACCATTTTTGTCAAATTTAAACTCTATTGCCCAGTGACAACAGCACTAATCAGCATCTTTCTTGGAGGTTAATACATAATTTATTAGAAAGATTAAAACAATATGTGGTTCACCAGAGAAGTTAAATTTGGTAACAACAGAAGTGCAATATTTATACACAAAAATTCAAAACAATTAACACTCATTGATAATCAGTAAAAGAATTGACTGAACATGAAAGCAAGAGTAGTAACGTGTTTTTGTTATACTGGTATAATACTGAATTACAACTACTTTAGATTTAGTGATTTGTTTCCAAGTCGGACACATATTAATGACAGGTTTTGAGAAAAACCTTATTTTGTATCTAATGATGTTAGACTTACTTATGATACAAATGTACTTATGCCTTTAATACTGTAATCAGTTTTATATATAAATAATATTAAGTGGTCCACAAATAATTGGTTCCAGTATAGATACTGAGCCAAAATAATTGTTGGCTGAAAATGATCTAATGAATGTTAGCAGAGATTTATTGAGAAGATAAACAATCTCCACAAACTTGCTAAATTGACAAGGAAAGCGAGAGGCCTAATAAAGTTTTTGGACACAACCTTACATATAAATATCGTGAAGATACTCATTTATATTGAGTCATAAGGACAATTACAGAAAACAACAGCACACATAATTTATTTAGACATACAATCCAAAAAAGAGAAAAATACAGATTTTGCAGTTAATTGTAAATAGCTTTGTACAATTAAGTTTGTGTGTAAAAGTGCTATCCATAAGCAAAAATGGGTCTCTGCTACCTTTTCCCTTTCCTTCCACTACTTTGAAACATTAAAGTATATAGTCACTTTAATTAAAGTGACCCATGTCTAACATCACTCAGCCGTAAACTAAACCAATCAATCAATCAATCAATCAGGGGTTTGTAAGCACACTACTCACCCATGAGGGTTTCAAGGCGCTGGGGGGGAGGGGTCCGCAGATCTGCTTAGCCGAAGAGCCAGGTCTTGAGGGTCTTTCTGAAGGTGCTCAGGGAGGGGGCGCGTCTGATGTCCGCCGGGAGCTCGTTCCAGGTCTTGGCCGCAATGTGAGAGAAGGATCTTCCGCCTGCCCTGGCTCTGTGGATGCGCGGGTTTGGGCTAGTGCGAGGTTGGAGGATCGGAGGTTTCTTTTGGGTACGTGGAAGTTGATTCTGTCGTTGAGATATTTGGGTCTGATGTTGTGTAGGCATTTGTATGCGTGGGTGAGGGTTTTGAAGGTGACTCTTTTCTCCACGGGGAGCCAATGGAGCCTTCGTAGGTGTTTGCTGATGTGTTCGTACCAGGGGATGCCAAGGACGAGTCTGGCGGCGGTGTTCTGTATCGGCTGGAGTTTGTGGAGTAGGGATTTGCTTATTCCGGCATAGAGTGCGTTTCAATAGTCCAGTCTGCTGGTGATGAGTGTGTGGGTGACCGTATTTCTTGACTCCGGGGGGTCCATTTGAAGGTCTTGCGGAGGATGCAGTGGGTATTAAAGCAGCTGGAGGTGATGGCGTTGACCTGTCGGTTCATGGTGAGGGATGAGTCGAGTACGATGCCGAGGTTTCTGGCATGGTCCCAGGGGGTCAGTGGGCTTCCGAGAGTGTTTGACCACCAGGTGTTGTCCCATGCTGAAGGGTTGGTTCCAAGGACGAGGACGTCTGTCTTTTCGGCGTAGAGCTTTAGGCAGCTGTTGGTCATCCAGACTGCGATATCCTGCATCCCTTTCTGGAAGTTGAGTTTGGCAGTGGTGGGGTCTTTGGTGAGGGAGAGGATGAGCTGGGTGTCGTCAGCGTAGGATACGATGTTGAGGCCGTGTTGTCGGACGATGGTGGCGAGGGGGGCCATGTAGATGTTGAAGAGGGTCGGGCTTATTGATGACCCCTGTGGGACTCCGCAGGTGATTTCCGTGGGATCGGAGATGAAGGGTGGCAGTCTGATTCTTTGGCTTCTTACGGTTAGAAATGATCGGATCCAGTCTAGGGCTATTCCTTGTATGCCGGCGTCGTGTAGTCTGGTGACGAGTGTGGGGTGGGAGACGGTGTCGAAGGCTGTTGTTAGGTCGAGTAGGATAAGGGCTGCGGAGTGGCCTTGGTCCAGGAGGGTGCGGATGTCGCCTGTGGCGGCGAGCAGGGCGGTCTCGGTGCTGTGGTTGCTTCGGAATCTGGACTGGGACGGGTCGAGGATGGCGTTGTCTTCGATGAATCGTGTCAGTTCCCTGTTGACTGTTTTCTCTGCGACTTTGGCTGCGAAGGGGAGGAGCGAGATGGGCCGGTAGTTCTTGAGGTCAGTAGGGTCAGCTGTGGGTTTCTTGAGCAGGAGCCTGACTTCTGCGCATTTCCAATCGGCTGGGAAGGTGCCTGTTTCGAAGGTGGTGTTGATTATGCGATGTAGTTCGGGTGCAATGGCGGTGGCAGCTCTGTGGTAGATGTGTGGAGGGCAGGGGTCAGTGGGGGCCTTTGAGTGGATGCCTTTCATGGTCGAGGCGGTGTTTTCGGTTGTGATAGGCGTCCAGGAGGAGATGGTGGGCTGGCTGGTGTGTCTGGGGGGCGGGCCGGCTGTGGCGTCCGGTGGATGGTTGATGAAGTTGTCGTAGAGGTTTTTGATCTTGAGGTGGAAGTAGGTTCCGAGCTAATCGCAGAGGTCTTGTGACGGGGTGATGTCTGTGGCTTGCTGCAGGGGTTGGTGAAGTCCTGGATGACGCTGAAGAGTTCCTTGGAGTTGGTGGAGTTGGCGAGGATTTTGTTGTGGATGAAAGTCCTCTTTGTGGTTCTGATTCGGTTGTGGTAGTCTGTCATGGCATCCTTGTAGGTGGCGTAGTTTTCGGGTATCCTGGTGTTTCTTCAGTTCTTCTCCAGGCGTCTGCAGGTGCGTCTGGCTTCTTGGAGATCGGTGGTGAACCAGGCGGCTTTCTTGGGGCGCTGTTTGTCGGGGTTGCGTAGCGGGGCGAGCTCGTCTGCGCAGTTGGAGATCCAGGTGTGGAGTGCCCTGGCTGCGACGTTGGCGTTGGATGCCGAGGTGTGGTTGTCTCGGGTGAGGGCGGAGTTCAGTTGCTCGTCAGTGATCTTGCTCCAGTTCCTTCGTGGTGGGCGTGGGGCTGATTGGGGTGCCTTGGGTTTGTCAACAGTGAAGTGTATGCAGTGGTGGTCGGTCCACGGGGGTTGCGCTGTCTGACTGAAGTGAACGCTGTTTCCTGCTGCGAAGACGGGGTCGAGGGTGTGTCCTGCTCTGTGGGTCGGTGTGGTGACGAGTTGTTTGAGTCCGATGTTGGCGAGGTTGTCGCGAAGGGTTGTGGAGTTGGGGTAGCTGTGGTTGTCGAAGGGGAAGTTCAGGTCTCCGATGAGAATGTAGTTCATTGAGCCGATTGCGTGGGGTGCGATGAGGTTGGTGATGGTGGCGGTGAAGGGGGCCAGGGGGTGGGGGTCTGTAGACAAGGGTTCTGCGGAGTGGAGTTGGGGCTGGTCGGTATCTGAAAGTGCAGGTGTTCAGCGGAGATGAAGGTTTCGCTGGAGGTGGTGAGGCGGAGGGTGTTTTTATGGGCGATGGCGAGGCCCCCTCCTTGGTGGTTGGGGCGGTCCTTCCTCTGGATCTTGTATCCGTCCGGGATGGCAGTGTTGATTTCGGGGGCGGAGGAGGCGTTGGTCCAGGTCTCCGTGAAGAAGGCGATATCGGGCGAGAGAGAGTAGAGTAGGTTCCAGATCTCTACGGCGTGTTTGTGCACGAAGCGCACGTTGAGGAGGATGCAACTTAGGGTGTCGCCGGTGTGTTACAGAGATATTCACTGGCCAGAGGTGCAGTCCATTAAACTATCAAACCTTTTCCCATGTATTTCCTCCAGTCTACAATTTTTGTTAAACTCCAAACCATTTGGCTGCTAAATTAATTTATGAATTGAAATGCTGCAGCTCATGTTCTTTGTAGGCCTAGCGTAAAAAACTGGTCTGCTCGTGGAGTTTGTGGAATTTGCGCATTCCTGAATTTCACCTTCCCGGGGGTGGACCTTTTTTCTGTTCTTACAGTCCATGCCTTGCTGGAACATGCTGTGGTGGTCCCACAGCGCTGCCTTTCAAAGGCTCTCCTATGAGCCTTTAAAAGGCAACGCCGTGGGCCAGCCGCAGCAGGACCGCCCGCCCAGATTACAACTTGCAATCCGGCGGGCAGTCAGCAGTGGAGTTTGGGAGCGGTGCAGTGGCATGCCGCCCCGTTCTCACACCGCCAAACTCATAATCAGGCCCTTAGACTTATGGAATCTTCTGCTCATTGCCCAGATGAATGTTGTCCTCGTGTAGTGTTTGTCTTTGTCAAACCTTTCCCCAAATCCTCTTTCCCATCCATTCATCAGACCCTTAACCCTCTTCCCTGGGGATTTATTGAGGTGTGGCTTAATTTACACCATCAATGCATCACGCACTTGGTGGGGCAGATGTGGTGAAAGCAACACCAACTTACTGCAAGATCTTTTAAGCAATAGCCAACCCTTGCCCATTTACCCACCCACGCATAGAAAGTGAGCCCTATTTTAGATATAGAAGGAAGAACATCAGTCGTCAGCATCATTTAGGCCTTGTGTTGCACAACCGTAAAAGCCTAACATAAGCTTGTCCACTCCAGACTTTCAGTCCATTTATCATGACTCGAGGATTTCGTAAGTTACTTGTAGCTCCCCATTGCTCAACTTAATACAATGAATATTGATATTTTCTGTTATTTTATCACTATCTGGAATTTTTGTTGTGTCATCATGTAGTAGTCTGGTGCCAATTCTTAGTAAAGCTTTGATACAACCCTCTAACTCAGTGTTTTTGTTTCCATTTAGTTACCTATGTTGGATAATCCTTCAGATTAATCCTACAGTTGGACCTCACCTGGGTGGAAGTGGGACCTCGCTTGTGAAGTTGTGATGCCTTCCCTGCTATTGCTGCATCTATATTCAGATAAGACAACTTTGGATTGAAGTAAACTAATTAAGTTAGTAAGTAAGTAACTAACTGATACCACAAGTGATTGCTTGTCTAGGTTGTTCTAGACAATAATGGTCATGGCAGCATCACCCCTAATGGTCAAGATAGAGAGATATAACTCTATAACTAAGTGGTACACTCTCTTTAACAAGCGCATAAACAGGCTGCATATAAATTGAAGGCAGCAGTGCAAAGTAAAAGTAAAGCAAACTACTTCAGGCATATATATTGATAAAATATAGTTTCCCCTTTATTTGTTTGTAAAGAAACCCACCCTTTCCACCCACACAACATCCCACCCCTCTTCCCCAACAAACTTACCCAAACCCCAATGTCCCAAAATCTGAAATGTCCAAAGAAACCCGGTCCAAACCCCCTTCCTACCCTCTCTACCCAGCCAGAAGTTCCTCTCACCCCAATTTGTTTTTTAAAAGGGCTAAAAGAAGGCATTCTGGATTTGGGTCTGGAGCTGGTCCAGGCTGTTCTTCCTCATGGTAAGCCGGCTCTTTATGGTGTCAAGCCACTGCAGGATGTGCCCCAGCAATGGCCTGCTGTTGTCAGTGTGGGAGGAGGTGGCAGCAGTTGATGTCAGCTGGTGCCAGCAATAGAATGGCCAGGAGGTTGGAAGCTGAGGGGGACCGATTGCTCTTGGGCCTGGCTGAGAGGCATTTATTTCCTCCTCCATCTCTTCCAGGCCCCCAGCTGCAGGTATTCTTGCTGAATACACTCCAGCCTCGGCCACTGCAGACGGGCCACTATCTCCTGCTTGTTGGGTCCTACGGGTCGACCAGCAGGAGTAGCTATATTAAGAAAAAGAAAAAAGAAAAATTGTAAATAATGCTCTGTGCAAACAATTGTTTTAAATTAGTGGGTGGCACAGTAGCAGTACATTGCTGGTCCCCTAGGGCCATTGGAATTTGATGTGACTATGATTAGGAGAGTCACAAGGCCAATGTTGTTTTACCCAAACATGCCTGGCATAAAAAGCACTGACTGTGTGGCAGAAAAGTATTAAGGCAGAATAACACTGATTGAAAAAACAGTGATTAGCTTTTTTTAATTTCTTACCCATCCATCCCTTTTCTTCAAAAGGCTTTTCATGTAACTATAAACAGACACTTTGAGTGGGAAAAAAAATCACTTCTCATTAATGAGTAGGGCATTTTGCACTTTGTTGTGTGTTGTGCTCAAATAATGGAGCCATGCTCATTGCTAGCCAGCTCATCAGGTATTTAGCTATTGTCAGCAGCTGGGGCAGCTGTAATTGACAATTATCTATTTTTAATTCCAATGGCCATGCTCTTCTCCAAATGCATTTCTCTTTCTACCCTGACTCCAAAGAGGCAGATGAATAATAAATAAGATACTACGTCACACACCTCATGTATGAAATGCAGATATTATTATCCTGTCTGCTGTCAGTAGACATTGGGGAAAATGATGGACTGCACTACAGGCAAAGGAATAGGCTATATAGATTGTATTTGGCATGTTCGTCATAGTGTATCATATGTCAAACTTGGCATCAAATCATGCACTTACTCCCACTTTACTCCCTGGCCTCACCTACCACCACATATTGTTTCCAAACAATTAATTTGCTGGACAGTAAGTAAGGAAAGGAAACTTTACTTACCTTTCTGCAGGGTTGGGTAGAGGGATTAGGAGGGTAGGGCCTGGTAGGGTAGAGCGTTTGATAGAATAGAGGGGTCACTACACTGATCATCGATTCATCATCTTTGGCGTATTCAGTCACTGTACTAGTCAACATAAGTTGAAAGGGAAATATCTGAACAGGTGTAAAATGAATCTGTTATGGGAAACCATTAAATACATTCTGGAATCACTTCACTTCACATGGTTATAAAATCAAATGTGACAAATGCCAAGAATGGATTTCCAATTTTTTCGTAGGCTGGGAAGGAAGAACCTTAGGAAAAAATAAAGGGTTGAAGTACTAAGAGGTGACTGAGTAGGCGAAGGGAAACACACCTTGTGTGTTCAATTTGCAGTACATTGAAAACTTTGTAAATGCTGCATTAACTGAAGCAGATGCATATTGCACATACAACACTGCAGTCACGTGATGTCATAAATTGAACCATACTGCACTTTAGTCATAGGTGGAAAAATATCATGGGCGGTTAGAGGATATGATGAATGATGGGTGGGATACATCTGGCTCACTCAACAAATATAATGAGTCAAGGGAGTACAACAAAAAATAAATTAAAAAAACTCTTGAACCATAGCTTTGATAACCCTACTTAAAGAAAGTAAGCAAAGTTGGTGAGCGGCATGCCCCTCTCCATGAGAAGATCTGCCTTGCTCATTCATCAAAACAATCCAAATATTCATTCATCCTTTCATTCTAATTCACCCATAGCCACCATGATTAAGCTTTACTTTCTCTCATCTAGTCTTTCAGCAAACTTTCCAATCCATTCTCCATCCATTCAATATGCACTCTTTCTTCCAACCATCCTTTGGCCCATCCATCCCTCTTCTTGCCCTTGGGTGCTGATGTAAGAAATGAAGAAGATAAAAAAAAAAACAGATTAGTAATTCAGTTAATCTCCACAAAATTATTACAACGGGCAAACACAGTCACATAATTGTGCTTCTCTAAAAACAGATCACCTACAGTACTAGTTTCAAGTATATCGACTATCGTTGAGTTGCCCATACTAATCCTAAAATTCCTGTTCCAAATTTCCTTAACAAAACCTACATTTGGAATTAATGCAATGCAGTGAATGATCTTTTATTCTCATTCCTAAACCCTCTTTATAGACCAACTCAGACTACCTTTTTTGCAATGCATAGATGCATACTACACATCGCTGCAAAATAGCTTGGAACTGTACGAGCTACATAAACGAAGTCACAGAGAGAATGTGCTACTCACTGTTATAACTGATTTACCATAGTGACAGGAGGACAGTCTGCAATGGTTTCCTAATTAATCAGACAAAGCGAGCTCCAATGATGAGTATGATTCGGTAGTGCTGATCACCTGCCTAGCAGAAACTAGAAACTGAATCACATAATAATAATATTCCAACGTAAACTAAACTTAACTTACCTCTGAGTGTGAGCAGCATGCTAGTCGGAAAAAAAATGTTAGCGCTGTAGAACACAAACACAACAAACAAATAATACTCACCAAGCTCCAGAATCTCGACGCCACGCAGATTGAGCAGGTCCTGGTCCTGGTCTAACATATCCGCCCAGTGGTGCGTCAGCTGCTGGATGGTGCAATTAACTTGGCTAGTGCGCCGCACACACCAACGCACCCTTCCCCAGCGCAGCCGACGCTTCCACAGGGGGTATCTACTGCCAGGCCTGCCGCCTCCTGCCAGCATTGAGGGGAGTTGGCGCTGCAGAAAAAAACTAATGCTGCCATCTCCTCCTCGTTGAAGATCGCCCAGGGCTGCACAACTGGGCAGTGTCTCCGTCCGCAATAAAGTTGACCCTCTGCCATGGCGCTGGGTGGGGTAGAAAAGAAGGAAAAGGAAGGAAAGAAGAAATAAGGAAGTAAGGGGAAAAATAAACAAAATACAAAAAGTCCCAAAAAACCCCCAAAACATTTCAAATTAGAGTAGACAAACAAGATGGCTGCACCCATGCGAACCTTATGGTGCTGTTTGCATGTAATTTCCAACGCGAGGACGCACGCGAAAACCGCGTTGTGCCGTTTGCGCACAATTTGCAATGCAAGGGCACACTCCGTGTTCCACATGGCAACGCAAAAGGGTGCCCGGCAAACTCTGCATGTATTCGGAACTCAGCATAACGTGGCAGAGTTTTTTGGCTACTTAGCGGAGTTCCACTTAGCAGAACTTCGCAAACTCTGCCCAGGCCTACTTCATTGCCCACTCATAAACTGTATAAGGATACGGATCCTTCCAGCTCTCTGTGACCTATGATAACAACCTCAGACAAGAGAGCCAGACTTAAATTCTAAAACACTCATACCCAAACTTCTTTTAGTACTGGACAATGACAAACCAAATGCTCAGAGTCCACCTCAGGACAATGACCATTAGCTTTAAAACAACCCTTTTACATCCAAACTAGTGTCTAGTAAATATACGCATGCAATAGTACTAGATTTAGGTCACATGTTGGCACCAATTACAAATTCATAAGTCAATTTGTGTAAGCTTTCCTATTCTTCACCAGAAAATACCAATAGTCTTTTTCCCTCCGTTAAGATATCATTTTGCTCCCGCCTAATGATTAGCAATAAACAATATGAAATGATTAGCAATAAACAATATGAAAGAGATCTAATTCCTTTCATCCCTGCTCTCTTACCTAACATTTCAAATAGTACCATTCTATCTGAGTCCTTTTTTTTCTTGCCTCAATGGATTTTCTGCTGTAATTTCTCAAAAAGTCTTAAAGTGCCTTACAGAGAATCATCATTCAAAAACATTAGATTCCACAATTTTTCCTGGGGGGCATAATTATCTGCAGTGATTTATATTGGGAATAATGGGTTGTTCCACAAAGTAATAGCATGCCAGGATGAGATTTTCTATCATTTTCTAAAGGGTATCCATATCTGAAATAGCGTGTACACCGCCTCGAATGTGATTTTATTGAATTCTGGAATTTCAACAGCCACTTTTTTAATTCATAATCCGTGATCATAGGTTTTGAAAGAGACTTTTAAAAGATGTTGCTAAGTTTGGCTCAATGAGACTCTGTAAGTATTTGCCAGTTGCCAAAACAGTAACCCCTGAAGTCAGGGAGAGCTCACTGCTGATTATTTAGGCTTTGGGTTGCCGTTTTTCATCTAATTTTAGGGATTTTTCAAGCCCATGGAAACTTACTAATCATGTATTGCAAAGACATTTGTTAGCTGTCAAGCAATGGCTTGGATTAAAAATCAACATTTTGATCTAACTACAGTTCCAAACAATAGATACTAGATGTTTACCTATGAATGCAGCTAGTTTTTAATCTTGTTCATCAAGGGTTGATAATTCAGAGAAAGCCAGGAAGAATCCACTGATACTATTACTCCTAAATATCTAATGGAACAATTTATGTTGCTTATCCCATAAATGTGAGGAATTACATTTCTAGTGACTTGTATCAACAAAATCTCAGTTTTGCTAGTGTTTGCCCTGCAGCTTGATGCTTGTTTGAAATTGATATATATTATTACTCTTATCAGTCTAGGGATGGATGGCGCCAGGAATCAGTAAAGTAAATATAGCTTATTGTTTTACTGGTAGTAACAATGCAAGAGGGGATAATGAGCATCCCTGTCCAGTCCATCAAGAAATTTCAGGTTGCTACGCACCTGCTCAATTGGCAATTAACAGTGTAGTTGCAGCTTCATAAATCCAAATGATCTTTCTAGTAAAGTGGTACGGGAATCCCTTTCAAGATCAAGCATGAATATTCCCAGTTCACCAGAACAAACACTTCTGCTGCATCCAGAAACATTTATACCACAGAGGTTTGGGTTGTAGGAACTAAATGTAAAGATTCTGTGAAGAAATGAGTATTATTAGAAAATATCATTTCTGTGATACATCCTACCTCATCCAGTGTATTCAAATCACCAATAAGCCTAGCTAGTCGGATGGCTATGATTTTCATGAATTGTTTGATGTCTCTATTAAGTACAGTGATTAGGTGATAACAGCTACATAGTCACCTTTACTTGTCTTAGGAATGATAGTTAGAATACTCTTTTTAAAGATGAAACTGGCCCTCCAGCCAGTACTGAATTCAATAATTTAACCACTACTAAGGACAGCTGTTCAGCCAGAACCTTAAAGTAGTCTTTACTGATTCTGTCTACGCTTTGGATTTCACAGATGAAATAGTCTGGACAGGCTTAAACACTTCATGTACCTGAAGTTTGGCCATTAATGTAAACTAATTGTTCTAAATGTTTTTAGGAAGTTCAAGTCTAGATCTAGATAGCAAGAGCTCCTGTATCTCTGATTTTATATAGGGTTTTATCACAGGGTTGGAGAGCACTGAAAGATCTAAGCAACATCTGCCATAGACACATAGACAAAACATAATTATATCCTCAAGTTCTATTGCAATAACTGTGATCAGAGACCCAATGTTAGGCAATATTTGATCTGCCCTGACACTTATAGTCACAAAAATATATGCGAATGCCCTCTGAATATTTAACCTCCGTACATCATTCTGCTTCTGCATTTTGATATCTTAAATGATGCATCCCTGGCTTGGCATTTGACCCTTCATTATACCCTGCATATCCTTCATATTAGCACTCATGTGAACCATTAGCCTTGATGCCAAACTGAAATTATCACCTGCCAAGACAACAGGTGCAGGATAGTCAGTCAGTCACATGGTCAGATTTTACAATAACACTCTTAAAATCAGTGCATAAATCATACCCAGTGTACACCTTGCTCTTCCCTCTTTTGAGTATCCATTGCCCTTGAGTACCAGATTACTATTTTCCTTAAATATTTATCTCCCCTTATGAATAACAATAGCAACATCTGTTATATTTCTATTACTTCATAGGAGTATACATTGGTTTCCTGCAGCAACTTGCACTTTTGGACATTACTCAGCCCATTACCATCTAACAAAATGACTTTCAGTTGATATTATGAAACACATACCCTTTTTTCCCAATTGTAGCCATATTCACACCATGTTTCCTTACCCCCAGCAGACACCCACCTTTACTACCTTCTAAAACTCACCCACACATTATATGCCATAATGTAATGTGGAAAATGTAAGGGCCACACAGTCCCAGTCTTCAAGAATGTGGTTGCTTGAGCTGGAGGGAGAGAATTCAGTGACACCAACAAATCCAATTAGTGCTGAGTCTATAATTAAAATAAGCCTCATCCTTATAACCACCTTGGGTCAATCTTCCCCAGACTACCAAATTTCATACCCAGTCAAAATCTACCATCAATAACTGTACCACAATACCAGTAGAATGTATGCTACACATCACCATAGCACTGTCATATTATCATTGTGTAAGTCTTTCTCTCTTACCATCCCATGCGTGTTCATGTGTGGGCTCTGCAGGTTACACCATGGCCCCTCTTGTCTAACTGCTTCCTGCAGCGCCTCAACATTTCCCCTGCTTCTTGGATGCATCAGCATTCTCCTGGAGCTGTTGAGCCACACTATGCATGATGAGGGGACTCTCTTCCCGTATGTTAGCCCCAGAATTACTGCATGTGAGATGGGTTATTTAAAACCAGGGTATTCTAATATTCAGCATGATTTCCTGCAATATATGGTGTTTCACAACTATTTTTCTGAAAGAATACCTAAATTCAATGCCATTACTTTGTCATATTTTGAATGCTAATATCTTTTAATTACCCAATCCAAGATGGCTGAACCTCTTCCGGATTATCTCACATCCTGCTTAGCACTATAAAAGAGGAGTCCATTTTGAGTCCTGTTGCATGGCAATTGTTCTGTTTTATTGCTCACTCACTGGATTAGTGGAATTGCTGCCTTTTCCAGGTTGTTCCTTGTTTTTTTCCTGCTCATCACCTTTCTGTTTGGCCTGTATAGCTGGAAGGGTTTTTTGGGTCCCCAGTTTTATCCTTCCTGCCGGACGTTATTTTCTAGAGCAATTCTAGACTCCCAGTTGCAATTTTGGCAAGTGGATTTGTTTCTGGAGATCGTAAGCCATTCTTATGCACCAAGAAGACCCTTTAGCCCTCACCAAGAGCATGTAACATATGGTGGATGCCTAGCTAAATATGGCTATTTGCTGACTACTGAAAACGCAGTTCTCCATAGAGTGGTACCTCAGTCATCCATAGAATCACATAGTGTGGAGGCTGGTCCGCATTCCAGGACCCACAGCCTCATGTGTGTGCTACAGAGAATGGGACTGTTGGGGAAACTTGCTGTAGAACCCTGGGCACCCCAACCAGACTGTGGCTGCTGCTGTCTCCAAGGACCAGTAGCTTTGCCACAGATAAATAAAAACAGAGCATGCCATCTGCAGGTAAACTCTTGAGCCTGCATGTGCCATCTGTGCTCTCCTCAGACCTGTGCTGCAGTGCTACCTGGGGTGTTTGAGAAGGAGTGGCAGCAGTACTTGGAGAGCTCAGGTAATAGTTGGAAAAAGTGTGCAAGATCGACGCAGAAACCAAGGCTCTGTTATCACTACGATTCTTTTTATTTAGGTAGAAACCAAAGATTCCATCAACCGGCACTTCTAAATATAAACGCAGATTGTTCAACAATAAACCAATCTCTAGGCATAGTAGGTATAAGTTGTGAGTGGTGTTGCAGACACCTTTCCATGCTGAACTGTTTGAGTCTATCTAAAGAGCAAGAAACCTAAACTTTATGAATTCAATTAGCACTTCAATATTAAATTACTGTATTGGTATTCAGATAAAGCACTTGTCCGTCACAGTACCAGTGATTAATAAAATAAAATTAGGAAATTACTGAAGGACTATTCTGTAGTTATGTCCTTTAAATTATGAAATATGTGTATGATTACAAATAATCTTTAAAAATCTTGGTTTTCCTAAGGTTTAAGTAGGCCCTGAAAGTAGTCATTAGGGTACTGCAAAATTGTAGTATGGCAGCTGAATTTCACCCAATGCAGGTGGAGTCTAACTTTGCAGTTGCCCAATTAAACTCTGTTTGGAGGAAGTACATCCCTCCAAAGAGTTTTTTCTTGACTGTTTCCAGCCACTGAAACCAGTAGCTGCCTGAACAGTATACCTGCCCTGGCTGTTCTCCTGTTCACTGTGACCACCCCGCTACATATTGATTATTTGTGACTGAAATAGGAAATCTTTATTACAATCAGAAGATTCCAGGTTGTGCAAATCACAAGCCTATTTCTATGAAATCATCATAGTTGTATGTTGCAAAAAAGTGAGGTACAGTCCTTGAAGCAGTGATAGTTGAATAGGTTTGGAGAGTGTATCTGGGAGTCTTGTTTACCATCTTAATTAGGCGACATGCCCTAAAGAAGACTGCAACGAATAAAGGACATCAAAATAACCTCAGGGACGGTTCATGAATATCCTAATGCAATGCTTCCATATGAAATATGCTGAAACCACAATACATATATATAATACATAGACATAATATAAGAAAACAAAAACTATTATTGAGGCATGCATGGATGTAAATCCACAAAATACACATTGGAATTTTAATTATGTAAAAGGGTATTAAGGAGCCAATAAACACACATATATACAATTAAAAAGTCATGATTTGAACAAACAAAGAATAGTAATAGTGAGAAAAGTGTTATAGTAATGGTCTGTTATCTCAATATGTCCTTACAGTGAAAGGCCTCAAAAGCTTGGGATACAACATTAAATTTCAAACGTTTATTCCCGGCTAGAAACGGCTACAAAATTAATTCATAGACTTTTCGGAATATTTATTTCAAGCCCAATTCACAGGTAAAATCAGATTTTGAATAAATATTTTGGAAAAGTTACTTTAGGAAAATTACATTTTCCCTGCTTGAAGCCCCTGGATGCCAATTTGCAAGAGCTCAATTGACACCTGGCAGATGAAAAGCTCTCTTGCTGAGGTGCAAACTTACTACAGAGCTGAGACAAAGGCCTTGGGTGTGTGAAGGTGTTCTGATTCTCTGGCAGGATGACCATCCAGGCTGTGTCCAAGAAACTAATTAACTTCATGAAAGTCTAACCCTGTCATAGGCAGATGTAGCTAACACCTGGGCTAGCCCTATCCTTTGTATTTATAGTCAGCGAGGCACCATTCCCATTGTGATAGGAGCTGCCCCCAAAATCAATTTAGAGTGACCTTGAAGGAGGGGTTGCTCAATTCCTTGGTCATACCACAGGGATGGGCACTCCGACTCTACACAAGGAGAGAAGGATTTCACCATCTTGGGTTTAGGCAGAGAAGGACACTGTGGGATTGTTTGTAGTAGGGCACAGAGGAAGTGCAGCAAAAGTGGGTAGGGTTGCCCCTGGGAATGTTTATCCTATAGGATAGGGAGGAGCCAGGAGTCACACCCACACACAGGCTGGTGCCAGGCATAAATGTGGGTCCCACAGACCCTTCCTCAGGACACTTTCTGGACCTGTAAAAGAACAGAGGAGGACTAGACCTGCTGTCTGTGGCCAGAGAAGAGCCTAGAAGACTGGATCTGCTCCCCAAACCTGGTTTCTATATCTACCAGTGCTCCATTGTGGTCATCCTTAACTTTTTTGCGCTATTTAACCTTTAAAAATTCATAACTTTGCCTTAGCTTATTGTTTTTTTGCTGTTTTAGTGGCATTTTATTTACTACATACTTTGCATACTTTACACTTTGCCTCTAATTTAAGCCAGTCTGTTCTGTGCCACTGCTACCAGGGATTTGAGCTCAGGTTTATTTAGTGACTTTAGTGATTCACCCTGACAAAGACTATATATTTTATACATTAGGTGGGTACCCACAGGTGCCTATCCTCTCAACTAATATCCCAATTTTTTATAGTTTGCACTTGCATTGAGGAGGGTCAGGACATTTTGTAAAAGATTGTACAAGTACATCTAAGACTTTTAAAAGCCAGGGGTGGCTAATGCTGCCTATCAAAATCCACATTCCATGAAAACTAGATACCTCAACAATAAAAGGAGCTGCCTTGTTGAGTGTAATAATTATAATGGATAGTAAATATGATGCAGTCAACTCTGGTGCATATAATTCCTATGAAGATGATTCTGTCACAGGATCAGGGAAAGGTGATTTAGGATATTTAAGATTCACTTCTTGGATTTCTATGGATATCAAGTTTCCTCAATCCTTTCAGATTCCAGTAACCAAGAAAAATATCCCTAACGATGTTAAGGAAGTGGATAGTTCTAATTCATGTTTTAGCAAGTTTTCATACATATATAATTTATTTAATGTGTTTTAAAAGTCATAATGAGAACATTTGTTTTGATTTGGTAGATGCACCTCAGTTTAAGCTAATTTTGGAAATACCATAGTTAATCTTACATAATACCTGTATTGACTGGACAACCAGGATAGTTCAATTGAATTCTGATTATTTTCAAAATAGGTATATAATTTTATGTCCATCCATTGCAGGAGTGTGTATAATAGGTGTACTCCCTCTTTACATCCTTGTTATGAAGAATTTGGTGATGTTTTTGATAAAATAAATTGTAAATGTACTACCTCCACAGGGATGCTGTGATTGTAAGATGGATTAGAAACCAGGTGCACAAATTCCCTGCAGTTGTATATATTCTCTTAGTTACATGCACCTTTAGTAAGGCATACAATGGGGTCCCTGCCCACATGGTGGGAGGGGGAGAGCTTGGAATAGACAGACCCAAGGGATACACTCTCCCTAGAATATAAACCGACAATCAATGGCGTATACCTTGCCTGACTCTGGAAAAAAGTGTCACTCATGGATGCCCTGTCACTCGTCAAAAAAGAAAAAGAAATATTTTCTTGTTTTATTAAGACCCACACCCACTCTAGTAGTGGCATGCTTCATAGGGTTTCCCCTAAAAGCCAGGATGGGCTCAGCAGTAGTCCAGAGAGCACTTTAGATATATTGTGACCGGGGTATCTAAAAAGCCAAACAGTACCTCAGATAGACCTATGTATCCCTTTATTAGTTGTCTGGATGGGTATAAATAAAAGCGTGTTGCCACAGGGTTTGGGATATAATGGTCCTATGACCCTAAAATCACTGTCAACATGTTTCAGCCCCTATTCTATGGCTTCTCTGGTGGAGAGTTTTTATAAGGACGCATTGTGCATTACATACTTTTCACATTGAAATGTGTGAAAAAAAGGCATGCAATGTTAAATTGCATACAAGGTGAGTAATCTTACGCTTGAGGAAAACTGCGGGCAAATCCATTGTCCCTGGACCTCCCAGCGGAGGCTGTGTCATCTCGAGCCCTTTGTGCCTTCCTGAACCTGGCCAGTTACTTTCAAGGCCACCGCGAGTGCACTGCTGCATTTTCCATACTCTGGTGGGACTTCAAGTCCCAGAGTGCAACGTGTGTCTTCCCGCCACAGACGTCCATCGGTCAGCTGAGAGGGAGGGGCCGGTGGTGTCCTCATCAGCGCGGCTCGCCTCCCGTGGCGCGGGACGTGCCCGGGCCAAGGGCGGGCCCGTCCTGCGCCCGTCAGCGCCAGGAAGAGACAGGACAGGGCCACCCCTCTGACAACTGACTCTAGGGAGTAGAACTGACTTAAGGGGCGTCCTAAGGTACTGTACTCTTTTTATTTATTTTATTTTTGCTCTGATGAACCCCTGGACCTACAAAAGCAAATAGTTTTGGTACTTTTCAATCTACACTGCCTAATATTGTTACGCTTTGGTTTCTATTTGTGGGATACAGTTACCAGGGTAGCTAAGGCAATCTGATGGGGAAAAGGAAACAGTTGGAAGAGTGCGGGGAGGCTGGGGGAGTGAAACCTGGCCGGGGCAATAAGGGCAAAAGGGCGAAAAAGGCAATCAAATCATCGGGTAGTAACTGTGTGATGGATCGCATCGATAGTCTAATTAATGAATGCGAGGTCATTTTAGAACCTCGGAGAAACCAGTAGCTAGTAAGAAGAAAAACACATCTAAGCAATGCCCCCCTTCTAACTTGTCAATACCGGATATGTTTCTTAAACAAAACAGTACTAAGGCCCTAGTAAACTGTATTGATAACGCATTAGAGGAGGAGAGGGTATTAGATTTTAGTGCCAGTCCAGTGATACTTCCGTCAGATACTTATTACGAAGACCCCCAAGTCCTCTGTTCAAATAGATTTCAGCCATTACTAACGTTAGAAAACCCAGTTTGTGATGAGGGTGAAAGGCTAATGCCAGATCGGGTCTTTGTGGCCGAAACGAATCAAAGGCAGGATGTAGACACAGACTTAGACATTAGTCGACAGAATTTAACGGAATTGGTAATGTCATTAAAAACGGAAGTGAGGTCTATGAGAGGTACGATAGAGGAATTAACTCTACTGGTTAAATCGCTGGTGCTAGACTTAACCCAAAGTAGGATAGGGAATGTGAACAATAACTGCCATATAGCGCGCCAGCAAGGAGTTACTCCAGCGAGGGAAATAGGCACTTGGCCAGCATTGACACGTAGGCCTTCTCCCCAGCTAGATAATGCCAGTCGAAACTCACGACCTCAGCTGATGCCTAAAAATTTACCGAATACCGTCTCAAGTAACTGCATTGGTACTAGGAGGTTGGGCGACAGGAGGGTACTTGTATTACCTACTAGAAACCCTCCTGGATTAGTGGAACAGCAGCAGAAGGACAATCAGCCTAGTTCACTTCAGCATGGTGCTGTGGTAAAGAATATACCCAACACATATCCTACTTCCAACCCTAATAGAATCTTAATGACCAACGTACCAAAATATGACGCACGAGGAGGCATAGAGAACAGGGAGTCGGTAATCAATAAGGCTATTCACTGGATAAGGCATGTTAGGGGTTGCCGATCTGTAATTAGGGATGACATAGTTTCAGCACGTAGGCTATCCTCACCTACCCATCCCTTTGATTGTATTGAACTTTTAATGAAAAGTGTAGACCTAGTAGAAAATCTTTTTACACTTGAGTTTCGCACCACATCACCAGGCCACTCAGCTATCCAATTTAGACGCTTCCTTCCGAATGATCACAGCAACTGTTTGGCAGAAGAACGGCCTACCAGTTTGCAAGGGAGCTCAGCGTTGGATAGTAATGATTGACTCACTAAGGGTTCAGCATTAAGAAAACAAGACCGTATAATCCTGAATTCTATCATAAGGAAGAACCCTGTGTGCCCGCAAGACTAGGTGACAGAATTGGCCCAATCTACTCCGCTTAATAAAGCTCCAACATTGCTAGTAAATGAAGTGTATGAGAATGGTAGTTCTGTGCACCCTAAGGTCTCATCAGTGGAAATGACACAGACTTCCATCCTAAGCTTAGCCAGCCTAGCTCAGGCAGACAGTAGTTCGATGGAGGGTCATTTGTCCCATCCCTCTATAGATGGGGCTTTGACTTGGAATACTTCACCATATAAGAATTCTATCCTGTCATGGAACATTGCAGGGTTGAGTAAAAAGATGGTCTCTCCAGAATGGCATGCATTTATTAGAAAATATGATATCTGCCTTTTTCAAGAGACCTGGGCAGAGAATCCACTGTATTGTGAAGGGTATTTAAACTATCACATACCAGCCTGCAGGGGAGAAAAAGGGAGGCCATCTGGGGGTTTGACCATTTGGGTGCGACAAAATCTTCAGTTAACTATAAAGGAAATCCAAATCCAAAGTAAAGACATCCAGGTAGTTAGGCTGATTTTAAGCGCAGGTCAAATAATATATATCTATAACATCTATGTGCGGGGCACAAGAGGCAAGAAATCGGGAGTCCTGGATGTTCTAGATGCTCACCTAGATTCTTACCAGGAAATTACTAAAGCTATTATTGCTGGGGACTTTAAAATGACATTCGAGCCTCTAGTCCAGGAGGGAGGTATCCACCTAGATGATGCAGATATTTTCTGGGGCATCCCGAAGCTGGAACTGGATCCTATAAGAAAGTGGACTGATGTGGTCATTCAAATCAATACTATCTGTATGGAAAGGGGTTTGAGGGCGGTCAATGGGCGCACGCACTCCGATAGGTTTGGGGCCAAGACTTTTAATAATGGATTTAGCTCCAGTAGAATTGACTATGTATTGTTGAGTTTGGATCTATGGCATCTTTTAAATGATATGGTAGTTATTGATAGGGAGGAAAGTGACCATAACCCGCTGTGCATAACTACTCACCCGTGGGGGCCTAAGACACAAATAGGATCTAGTGATAGTAGTGTGGCGAATGAAGTTAGTTGTTCAAACGATATGCGACTTCTTAAATGGGCTCAAATTATCGAAACACCAGAATTACTAGATTGCATAAAGAAGGGAGTGGATAGTGCTACCACCGAACTTGAAAAGAAGGTGAAAAGTTCTAATGGACTAGACGAAATAACAAGTACTCATAACCTTTTTTTTGCTGATTTGCGCACCTATTTCTTTAAGCAGGGGAGACAAAAAAAGGTCTTTAGACAGAAAGGTGAGCGCTGGTTCAACAAAGAGTGCAGAGAAGCTCGGCTTGCGTTAGGGGAAGCCATTAAGGTAGGAGACCCTATAGTAGTACATAAGGCAAGAAGTGTTTATAAAGGAACTCAGGCTTCAGCGAAGAGAAGTTGGGATGACAAAAGATGGCTTGAGCTAAAGGTGGCCTGCGCCTCAAAAAATTCTAAGGTATTTTGGAATGTTTACAAATGGGGGAGGGGAGGCTCAGCAGCCCCTGAATCATGTTTCCCAAAAGGACTGGGTGTCCCACTTTAGACCCCAGTATGCCTCAGAAATAGTCTACGATGAAGGTGGCTTCACCACTACACCATATCAAGGCCCAGTCTTTTGTGAGGAAGAGGTCGACATTGCACTTAGGGCAATCTCAGTTGGAAAAGCACCAGGGCCAGATGGCATTCCGGGGGACGTTTTCCTTTATGATAGAGACAAGTGGAATCGTTACATCCTCTTGTTGACAAATGCTATCGCTCAGGGGGCGCCAATACCAGAATCCTGGAGAGGAGCAATAATTATACCAGTCTATAAGAAAGGGGATAGGTCATACCCCGGGAATTACAGGCCAATCAGTCTGATTGACTGTATGCAAAAGGTTACGGGGAGATTGGTATTGAATAAAGTACAGACCTAGATCGATGAGTTCAATGTTTTATCTCCCCTTCAAGCAGGGTTTAGGGCATTAACCAGCACCATTGATCAGGTGTTTAGGTTTGTTTTGCTTTACTGGAAAACTGTTTCTTTGGGCAAAGGTAGATTATACGCCGCATTTGTTGATCTCAAGTCGGCATTCGATCTAGTTCCCCGAGCAAAACTCTGGAAGGTGCTACATGAGTTAGGGATGCCACATGAGCTTTTGTCACTTATTATTAGGCTGCATGATGAGAATAGTGCCAAGATAAGATGGGGGAATCAAGACGAAGTGACTGAGTCGTTCCCTGTGGTAAGAGGGGTGAGACAAGGATGTGTGATGGCCCCGACACTATTCTCATTATATATTAATGGAATAGTGAGTAGTATGAGCTCTACCCCTACTGATGCCCCAAGTCTAGCTGGAGTAAAAATCCCCATACTGTTGTTTGCGGACGACACTTTAATTATCTCCAAGACCCCTAGCGGACTGCGAAAGGCCCTCAAAATATTTGAGGAGTTCTGCTCATTGCGTGGGTTAGAGGTTAATGTGTCGAAAACAAAGATTGATGGCATTTAATACACAAAAGGTACTGAAGGCCGGAATTGTTATGAATAATAGACCGCTAGAATATGTAAAAGAGTTCACTTATTTGGGGGTCAACTTCCAAAATAATCTGAAATGGAATCATCAGATAGAATTGGCATCCCTTAAGCATAGACAACTTGCGGGGGCGGTTCAACTCGAATACAATACCTCATATACAAAACCCATAAGTCCTGCCCTGGAGATTTATAACACAAAAGTTATTAGCTCAGCCCTTTATGAATCGGAGCTGTGGGGCTGTGAAAATCTGGTGGTGCTTACGTCCTCTGAAAATAGATTCTTGAGGAATATTATTAGACTACCCCAAAGCACCCCAATGTGCCCATTATTGCTAGATTTGGGGAGAAAACCGATTGCAGCCCTAGCGAAATTGTGTCCTTTATTGTATTGGCGTAGAGTATGGAGTGTACCCGAACTTGCAGGTTATGCAGCAGGGTTTCTAGATATAATTAGAGCCGACACCTTTCACTCTATAAAGTTGCTACGGACAGTTAGAGATATTTTATTTAATATTGGCATGATCCAGTTGTGGAATGATCCGGAAAATTCTGCCTTCCCTTCAAAACAATGTATGAAGGAGTTGTATTGGGAATGGGTTTATCTCAATGTTTTTAGATCTAGTGATTCTTCCACTTTGACTGGTTCTTTTTTGGAATTCAAAGCCACCCCGAGGATGGAGTCTTATTGGGACCTCATTACAAAGCCATTGGACCGGAAATTGTATTTCCAGTTTAGGGTAGGCTCCCTGCCTTTGAGAGCTTTTACTGCGGGATGGAAAGAATCTAGTGATAAAACTTGAGTCTTTGACCCATTTACTATTTGTTTGTGTTGGATACAAAGTACCACGTCGTGTTTGGTTACGGCCAATTTGTACGCTCATAGGTACAAGAAGGGCGCAGGAGGTTGAAAGAATACTGCGCTCGGATACAACAGCACCTATTGTCATAGCAATGGCGAAATATCTAGGGTGGCCGTGGGCTTTAAGATCAAATTACCTATGACATGTATAAGAGAGCTATACCAAGAGCTGCCCCGCAAGTTTTGCAATCATAAATACTCTTGAAGGGAAGGTCCTTCTAATGTATTATAAAATGTACATGTTACATGTTTTAAAGTTGGTTTTAATATATTGTTTTTTATAACATTGTATATATTTTAAAAATAATCTTTTTAGGTTATGTATTTTTATGATGGATGGTCCCTATACGCTTTTATGACTTAATTTGTCGAATAAAGCTATTTGAAACGAAACGAGTAATCTTACTCACCACATCATAGGATCACTGTTCCTGAAAATGTGAAGAAATGATGATTTGAACATTATCACTTAAAGTTGTGTATAGTTATACACTATGTGCAGGAACCACCACATGAGAATGTGTCCGGAAAGTGCATCTGACTGCTTTTCATGACACAAAACCGATGGTGTTAGTGGCCATATTTTTATAAGTGCCACACAATGCATATCTGTGTTTGGTTGATGCCAAGCCACTGTCTTCACTGGTGCATCCTGTGCATTAACACTGCATGAATGTCAATGTCTTTGTCAAACAAACACACAATTTGGGGTCCTCTTTGTTCTCCTTTCTTTGCTTGCCACGTGGGCATTTTGTGTAGTCAGTGTGTGTGTGTGTTTGCTATAGGCCACCATTTTACCTTTGTTCTTGGCCTACTTTGTTTTCTATGCCATGTGTTCCTTATTGTCCATGCCTTCCTTCATATTGTTCTGAACATGTGGCCGGCGGCCATTTTGTGTAGTCAGTGTGCTTTTGCCATATGCCTGCATGTGTTCTTTGTTCTTCATGCCTTCACCATTGGTGACCATGTGGCCGGTGGCCATTTTGTGTAGTCAGTGTGCTTTTGCCATAACCTGCTTGAGTTCTTTGTTGTCCATGTCTTCGCCCTTGGTAGCGATGTGGCTGGTGGCTAATTTGTTTAGCCACTGTGCTTATGCCATAGGTCTGCATGTGTTCTTTGTTGTCCGTGGCTTTGCCATTGGTGGCCATGTGGCAGGATGGCCATTTGGTGGAACCAGTGTGCTTTGCTTTTGCCAAAGGCCTGTATGTGTTCTTTGTTGTCCATGTATTTGCCCTTTGTGGCCATGTGGCAGGGCGGCCATTTTGTGAAGCCAGTGTGCTTTGCTTTGTCCATAGGCATCCATGCCTTCACCGCTGGTGGGCATTTAGTGTAGTCAGTGTGCTTTTGCCATAGGCCTGCATGTGTTCTTTATTGTCCATACCTTCGACCTTGGTGGCCATGTGGCCAGCAGACATTTTATGTAGTCCTAACACCTGAAACAAGGTCACCAACACGGTACTGGGTCCTAAATAGGTTCTATATAAATTAGTCCCTTGCTCAACCCTTGGTAACTGATACCAAGCAATTAGGCTTAACGTAGGAGACAGGCACATAAAGTATTTAAAAACACAAATACAGCAAATAAGTAAGACACAACACAAAACAAAAATCCCACACCAATTAATAGAAAAAGGAAATATTTCTGTCTTTATCTTTAAAATGACACCAAAACGTTAAAAATCCAATATAGGGAGCTGGAGATATTAATTTTTAAAGAATAAACACTTTCTGCTACTTAGAAACCAATAGCGCCACTTCTGGACATCTGGTCGTGCTTGACCGGGAAAAGTCAAAGTTTGAGGCTGACCGAGATAGAGCCCTGCTTGGATACCCCACACGTGAGGCCTTGGTCAAAATGTTACCTTTGCACCTAGAAACTATTCCAAACTTCTGGAGGTCCTTCCAGAAGGTTTCCTGGTGGGTTCCAAGTATCCAAAACCCAAATCAAATGGTCTGGAATTTCCTAGATGGTGCTTGGCAGGCCTGGACTTCACTACCCACAATACACCTGTTTAATCCCTCAAAACTCCACTAGACGTACTCCAGGAGGGGCACTCTGGCTTGAGAAGGGTCAGTTAAGCTCTGTTAACCTGTAGCGCAGGAAGTCCACTCCTTACTCCTTCTTGAAGCAAGGCAAAGTCCTCAGAGCTGTAGTCCCAGATAGTGCAGTAGGCGCAGTCTTCACCAGGCAGGCACTTGAGTGTAGATCAGGATTCCAAAGGACAATCCTCCTTCTTGTAGTTTCAGGCAGCAGAACTGAGAGGCTATGCACCTCTCATATATTTTATCTCAATTTAATTCTGGGTATCAAGAGGGGGGGTACCCTGACCAATGGGATGCAGGGTGCCACACAGGCGCATGACCACTTTCTCCAAAGTGTGGCATCTTCTTGTCCCAGAAAGCACTATTCCTCCAAAATCCCTCATGGCTGAAATCTTAGCAGAGCAGTTAGAGCTTACTAAACCAACTCTCAGTGTGGCTGATTTCCATAACTCTCCTTCCCTTAACATCTGCAAATTCCTTCATTAAGTCTGCTAGCTGGCGGGGGCACAGGGTACTGGGGTAGGTAGGCCTGGCATTCCCTGCCGGTCCCATCCTCCTTTGAAGCCTCATGCTTTACGACCCCTCTCCCCTGCCGTGGCATTCCTGTGTATCTGCAGAGCTCCCTCCAGCAGATAGCCTCCCCCTGGATAGACACTTATCACCTAATCAAGGCAGTTTTTCTAAGCCTGTTAGCACTCTCCAATCAGGGAAGACTGTAAGAAGGCTGGATTTCAGCTTACAGACAAGAATAGTTAGGTTAAACTCAACATAAGCGATCTGTTGGATTTATCAATACCGTTTTGTTAAGTGGTTGAATGAAATTTTCATACTTTCCTAGCAATAGTTATGCAACGATAAAATATTACCATGTTAGCCTATGAGGTCAAGTATCTACAATGGGAAAAATGAAATGTGCAATTCCTTACTCACTAGGGTTTATAGAACATCTTAGGGGAGACCTAGGGATTTGCTAATATGTACAAATTATGTAGATTAATACTTCACAGTGCCCCAAAGCACCAAAGTCGACTTTGCAGTGGATTTCCTACACTAGTGAAAAAATGGGCAGTTTTCCCTCACCAGGGTTTATAAAACATCTTTTGTAGGGACCCTGCTTATAGTAATCTAATCCCCCACCCCTGGAACACCTAGGGAGGACCTTGGGGGTACCAAATATGTAACAATAATGTAGATTATCACTTTTATAGTGCTCCCGCCACCAAAGTTTGTAGTGAATATACTTTTTAAAAGCTGTGCTGTAACTCAGGGCTGCTTTTAAAATGACATCAGGCACTTAGCAGTACACGCAGGCAAGTGCAAAAAAGGCTGCTGGCCTCTAAACTGCTAGGCCCTATTATATACAAGTGACTTATAGGTAGTTTTTCATCCCCTTGCCCTTTTCTCTACTAGGGACTTACTGGGTAGGTCATGCCAATCATAAGTTTACCTCAATGCATGCATAGTGATGGCTCTGGGCCTGACTAGCAGGGCTCAGGGCACAGTCAGAGTCAGCTACCATCAGTACCAGTCACATAAAAGTGGGGGTGAACAGACCATTTGCTTTCACCATATGCATGTACGTGTTCTCTGTGGTCCTTGCCTTTGCCCTTGGTGGCCATGTGGTCACTGGCATATTGTGTCTGGTCAGTGTGTAAATTCTTTCTTTCACTTTGACTGTTCAAAGTCATTTTCTAGAAAAAATGATAGAACGGACCTATGCCTGTTTTGTTTTTTGTTCATTTTTTATTTTTACATTGATATGAGTTGATTGTGTTTGAGGATCTTTGCAGTAAAGTGTTTTGACTTTTTTATGCATATTTCTATTTTACCTTGCACCTCCTTGCCTCTTATAGGATTTTTCACAGTCCCTTGGGAGACAACAGCAATTATTTTTTTCAATTATTTGATTTTTCTCTGCACCCCATGCCTGCCATAGGTGTCTTATAGACGCACACCAGCAATCATTTCATAAGGATTATTCAATTTTCCCCTGTACCCCCTGCCTGCCATAGGTGTCTGATAGGCACACACCAGCAATGATTTTTTAAGAATTATTCCATGTATCCCTGCACCCCCTGCCTGACTTAGGTGTCTCATGGGTGCACACCAGCAATACGTTTTTAAGGATTACTCCATTTTCCCCTGCATCCCCTGCCTGCAATAGGGGCCTCATTTGCCATAGGCTACACTAGCAATAATTATTCTAAGAATTATTCCATTTTCCCCTGCACTCCCTGTTTGCCACATGCTCTCATAGGCCTAAGAGGCACATAAAGTAACCTTTTAAATATGTGTTTTATTGAAATATTATGGTTATACATGATTTGGGTTGGGTACACCATTGTTAATTAATTGTGGTGACCTCACTAAATTCTATTGTCTGTAGATTTAAACTGCAAATGGCATATTTCAGTGACTTTTTTCCATGGTTGATTTTAGGTGCACAAGAGACCTTACACACAGTACTGCCAGTCAGAAGGCCGGCAGTGACACCACCTGAGTCCTCCTCTACTTCAGCTTGTGCAACTAAGTGCCAACTGCCAGAGCTAATAATGAAGTTGAAGATGGCCCCAAAGGAGGGTATTCCTGCCATGAAAGTGGCCAGTGAAGAGGAGAAAAAGAAGGCTCTTGCCATAACTGAAATGCCATTCTCCACCTTTTTCTGGAAGCATGATGTACATGCTGCACCCTCCTGTGCAAAGCAGAAGGCTGGGAGCAGCACTCCTGCATCAACGGGACCACCCCAACATAAGACTAGGCCCAAGCCCGTGTTTCTCAGCGATACAGCCAACGTAGTCATGGTGACGAGCAGTGTGCCCGAACTGGATTTGGCTCAGCTGCAAAGTGCCCAATCGTCGCAGGAAAATGGACAACAGCCAGCAATAGTTGTTGCTGAAGTTGGAGCAAAATGGGAGGTTGAGCTTCCTGCTGAGCAAGATGTTGCTCTTCAACCATTGGCTTCACGAACTCAGCAGGAAAAAGAAAGGGTACTTCACCATCTTCTCCCCCTTTCTACTAATCTGGACATGGATTGGATCCAGTGTGAGTCCTAGACCTGTCCTGAGAGACAAGGGAAAGGAAAGTTCCTGAAAGCTTTCAAATTATGCAACGTGACAGTGATGATGATGAGCCAGTGATTGTCAGTAAGGAGGGCAGCTCAGAAGACACCACGATGACCCCTCCTATTCAACCTGCTCAGCGGGATGTAGTTCTACCACTACCACCAGTGACTTCCATATTTGTAAGACCCCCATCGAGATCTGCATCCACCACTACCACAGTAGAAATACACCCTACAGAGAGGCAAAAGATGCAGTCACCTAACTTCAGATCTTCACACATTAGCAATTGAACACTATAATATTTCTACTCCCCAGTTTAAGACTAATGATTAGCAGGCAGGAGGATAACATTCCAATAGGTTCCATCTGCTACACAAGTGTTCTTCGCAGTAAGCCATGTTCATACTATGGTACTTGAGGCCAAACATCCCATCTGAAAAAACAGTACTTTAAAAATCTCGCTGCAGGTGATGGTGGTGATGAGAGAAGAGAAGCAGCTCAGTTTACAGTAATATAAGATAAAGGTGATCATGAAAAAGAAGAGAATGACAGCATTAGACAAATCAGCCCTGTCCCTTGTAGTGTCATCAGCATCAGCAACCTCCAAAATAGCACAAGACTCAGACACCGCCACATGCAGTGATTCCCACAAGACACACATTGAGTCTACCACCTCCTGGTTCTCTCCGGACGTCGCCTATGTCAGTGGCACAACAAAAGAAAAAGACAGAAGGTACCCTATCAAGGCCATTGCAGATGGTGGATATTTCAGGGTACTGTGTTTGGTGCATTGCATCAACCTGATTGTGCAGGACTTTCTCAAAGAAGAAGACATAGTCAGCAACATATTGGCTACCTGCTGAAGAATCTGCACTAGGCCTGGGCGTAGTTCGCAGAGTTTTGCTATGCGAAACTCCGCAAAGTTACAAAAAAACTCAGCGAAGTTACGCGAGTGGTGGAGTGCAGTGCGAAATGCAGTTTGTGCTGGTATTCCTGCCGCTCGGGTAGAAATTCTACCCGAGCGGCAGCTCGCGCTCGCGAACGTACTGTTCGCGATCGCGAATTTACAGTTCGCGATCGTGAACGGGGAAAAAACTCCGCTGCACATCACGAAGCGGAGTTTTCTGTACTCCCCGAGCTCCGCGGAGTGCAGAAAACTCTGCAAACTCCGCGAACGGAGCGAAGTTCACCGCCCTGGCCTAATCTGCACTCATTATAGTCATTATTTGCAAGTAGAGTACCGGTTAAAGCCTTGATACAGGTGGTGACAACATGTTGGAACTCAACCTACTACATGCTGCAACATCTGTTTGAGCAGTATAAACCGATCACTGACTATGTTCTTCAAAGAGGAGGTGATGCAACTGGGAAAAGCATGACAATAGAGGTAGACAGATTGGGGCTAGTCAAGTGCCTGACACAAATGCCTTCTTCCTTTTGAAGTTTTCACATGGGAAGTCAGCAAGGAGGACAGTACGATGAGCCAAGCAATCCTGTTATTTAATCTGCTACAGAACCAGTTGAAAAAGGTGGTGCAAAGGTCTGGCGTTGTGAATGATGAAGCATATGAGTTGGTGCAGAGCTTAATCCTTTGCTTTTTGCTTATCTGTTAATCCAAGGCTGTAAAGAGAGATTGTGTCCTCCAAAGAGTACTTGTCTGTCACAATTCTCGATCCACCATGCAAAAATCATACTAGACACTTCCATTCCTTTTTCAGAAGGGGATGTTTATAAGACTTGGATTGTCGATCAAGCAAGAGACCTGAAAGAAGAATGACTAGAAGTTAGAGGATCAGGCAGAGGTTCTGGCATGCAGCCTTGAACCTCCAAAGAGGGCAGTGCTGTTGTCTGACAGCCAACTCCATCATCATCACCAGTGACACCAGCAACACAGTATCACAAGTAAAAGAAGAATCCAACCGAACCTCTGCAATGGCTTGGTTTCAATTGGCAGGGCTTAAGTCAATTTCAAAGGTGAAGGCAACAGAGGTCAAGCTAGTGGCAGCACCAATGACCATTCAGAGGATGGTCCAAGACTGTCTAGACGATCCAAAGGAGGTTTACCTGGATCAAAAGCGAACCCTGGACGTAAAAATCCACTCCGCTCGCGGATTTTGCGGATTTTCGGCAACTCCGCGTTCCACGTAGAACACGCAATTGTCAAAAACTCCACAGTCCGCGGCGTAGCGGAGTTTTTTTCTTAGTCGCACTTTCAAAATACGTTTTTCGCGCACGCGATAGCGACTTACCGGGATTCCTGCGTTCGCCAACGAGTTTTCCTATCCGTTCGTGTGCACCACGAGATTTTGGTAGCCGGCCGCGCGATCCCACGAGAGTGTGCGATCGCGAACACATCATTCGGTCGCGCCATCGGACTTCCGGCGGAAGTTTGGTGAAGCTCGCGAAGCCGAACAGGCAAAATTTGCAATCTGGAGAATAATATCTCTCGAGCAGCATAAAACCTTCTCTAAAATGATGATTTGGATGAAAAAAACTCCTCAGATTGACATTTGGCTGTACTTTTTTGTGCAAGGAGTCCTTTTTCTTTTTTTGGAGAGGAAGGAAGTGCCCCAGAGTCTCCAACTTCCTGTTCCTGTCCAGCAGGCTCCTCCCAGTGCTTTGTCCATGTCCTGTTCACTTTTCATTTGGATTTGGAGCTGGAAGGATCACTCTTTGTGTCTGCTGCATCATCATATATCATTGGATTTGAGGACTTTTGGATTTGAGGATTTTTGGATTTGAGATTTTACAAGTACGTTGGTGTTGTTTGTTTGATTGGGGCATTGCAGTTGCTGCAACTACATTTTTGTACTTTTCATCTTTTAAAAAAAAGTTATTGTGGGTAGCCAGTAGCCCCAGAGCTACTCATGGTGGGTGCATGTAACTAACAACTGTTTCTGTGGTGTCTGTTGAATTTAAACATCATTTAGGGCATGGATGGCATTGGATTGAATTGCAAAATGTGTTTTTTTGGGGGTATTTCACTTTTTTGGTGTGTGTGTGTGTGTGGTGTGGTTGTTGTGTAACTTGCAAACCTTGTTTAGCCCTGTGGATTTTCGTTTTTGCATTTTTGCATTAAAGCTGTGTTTAGCATGCCTCCTTTGCCTGGCCACTAAAGGCCTGCTTGAGTTCATTGTTTTCCAGGCCTCCTGCTTATTGTGAACTTGTGACTGTGAGTGACCATGTGGCTGGTGGCCATTTTGTGGTGGTAGTTTAGAAGTGTGCTGCTTTTGCCATATAGGCCTGCATGTGTTTCCTTTGTTCCTTTTGGCCTGGGCTTCTTGTTGTTGTGGGTCTGGCCATGTGGCTGGTGGCCATTTTGAAGCCAGGCAGTGTGCTTTTGCCATAGGCCTGCATTGTCTGTCTTTTCTTTCTTGTTGCTGTGGGTGGGCTGGCCATGTGGCTGGCGGCCATTTTGTGGAGCCAGCCAGTGTGCTTTTGCCATAGGCCTGCAAGCTTGTGGCCTAGTCTGCCAATAGGCCTTTCAGCCAGTAGGCCCAGAGATACTCATGGGTGCATGTAACAACTGTTTCTGTGGTGTCTGTTGAATTTAAACATCATTTAGGGCATGGATGGCATTGGATTGAATTGCAAAATGTGTTTTTGGGGGGATATTTCAGTTTTTTGGTGTGTGTTAAATAAATGCCTTTGTTGGATGTGTGTGTGTGTGTGTGTGTGTGGTGTGGTTGTTGTGTAACTTGCAAACCTTGTTTAGCCCTGTGGATTTTCGTTTTTGCACCTTTGCATTAAAGCTGTGTTTAGCATGCCTCCTTTGCCTGGCCACTATAGGCCTGCTTGAGTTCATTGTTTTCCAGGCCTCATGCTTGTTGTGACTGTGAGTGACCATGTGGCTGGTGGCCACCCATTTTGTGGTGGTAGTTTAGTAGCGTGCTGCTTTTGCCATAGATATAGGCCTACATGTCTTTCCTTTTTGTTCCTCTTGGCTTACTGCTTACATCCCCTTTGCCAGCTGCAGCTCCCTGAATGACGTGATGCGCAAATTAATGCCAAACAGGTTCCACTTCCATTACATTTGTATTTTTGTTTTAGTTCTTCTTCTTTCCTATCCTTCCTGAGTGTACACAGTATACCATGAAAGTCCTTGTTGTCAAAGTCTCACAAATGGCTACACTGTTATGTTTTTTTTATAACTTAAACTGAGTTAATAAAATGTAATAATATAACACTAACAAGTGTGATCACCAAACACTAAGTTATATATTATATTTGTTTGTACTAGTAGTAACTGAACCACAACAACAAATGCAACATTTCACTGATGTTCTTCTGGCTTCTTTGCTTTTAGGTGCACAAAAAGACTGTGGAGGAGGTGTCATCATCACCCGTTGTACTGCCAGACAGAATTCCTGCTGCGCAGGACGTCACGTGACGTGTGACCACAGACATCTCTGCAACTTGTGCACCTGCGTCCTGCTGACATCGGAAGAAGATGGCCCCAAAGAAATGTACCAGGTCATCCAGTACCAAGAAAGTTGCCAGTGAGAAGAAGGAACAGAAGAAGGAAGTGGCACTGCCACTTACCAAGACTGGTGTGTCACCCACAATGTTTTTTGGGAAACAAAACATTACGCCTGCATCAGCGGTGTCCGGGGACCAAGCTGGGAGCAGCACCTCCACATCAGCGGGCCCACCCCACCAACCTAGGCCCAAGCCCATGAGTGTCGCAGAGGTAGCCAGTCTACTTGTGCAAACGCCAACGAGCAGTGATGTTGAAATATCATTATCGCAAAGTAGTACACAATCAACACAGGCGGAAACTCAGCAGATAAGTGGGCAACAACAGCCGGAACAGCAGCCGCAACAGCAGCCGGAACAGCAGCCGGAAGTGGAACAGCAGCTGGAATAGCAGCCGCAACAGCAGCCGGAAGTGGAACAGCAGCCGGAACAGCAGCCTCAACAACAGCCCACAATAGTAGTTGTTCCTCCCGAAGTAGGGGCAGTTCAGGAAATCGAGCTTCCTGCAGAGGAAAAAGAGGAAGTCACTCTTTCAGAAGATCCATTGTCATCCAGATCCCCAGCAAGGAAAAGGAGGGTTAGTCCATCAACTTCTTCTTCAAGCCCCCCTTCTGATGATCTAGATACCACTTGGAACCCACCAGCTGAGTCTGAGAGTGAGGCACGCCACGCAACAAGGCTAAAGAAAAGGAAGGTTCCAGAAATCCTTAAAGTTATGGAGGAAGATGTAGAAGAGGAGGATGATGACGAGCCAGTCATCATGAAGATCACTCCCTCCCCAGTGGAGATGGAGACTGACATTATTATTACCCCATCCCAAATTGCTGTGAGGGATGTGGCACAGATACCACCAACACAGGTATCACCAACACCACCTCCAGCTTCCATATTTGCATTTGCAAAGGCCCGGCAGAGACCTACAACCAGCACAACCACCACCTCAGTAGGTAGTGGTGGTACTGCACAGAGTCAAATTGCAGGCATACCCTCCAGTTCATCCGGCATTGCAAGTGGCACCTCCAGCAGCGCAAGAAAGTACACCTCCCCAGTTTGGGACTTCTTTTCGGTTAGCAGTAAGGAGGAGAACGTTGCTATATGCTCAATTTGTCGACAAAGTGTTAGTCAGGGTAAGCTTGGTACAAACTATGGTACCGGAGGCCAAACAACCCATCTGAAAAACTACCACATGATCCAGTGGGAGGCGCACCTACTTAGGACACAAAAAGGTAAAACTGCACCCATTGCTGTTGGTGGGGATGAAGAAGTAGAAGAAGATATGATCGCGGTGGAAGGTGAACAAGAGGGAGACATTTTCTCTGGTCATGTTATCTGAGTCTTAGATTATCCATTAACTATATGCTTTTTCAGCCTAGTTGGCTGTGGTGGATAAGCATTCTGAAGTAACCCTTATTTTGTGATGTCTTCTCTGGTAGCGCTAGCTCGCTACTTCCACCAGCATTAACAAGGCTCTTTGGGAAACCCTGCAATATGGTTTGGTTAGATTTAGAGAGGTAGCAGACATCACTCAATCTATTCAGATAAAAACTAGTTAAGAACTTAGTACCACCAAAGTTGTTCTCATGAAGGAGAGATAAGATTGAGATTTTTGTGTATGTTGTTTGCAGACCACATTAGTGGTCAATAGTGTACGACAACGGTAGTAACTAACTAGTATACAGCATTGCTGCTAGGTGGCTGGGTGCTGCAAAACCCCATTAAGCAATAAAGTCAAACATATTTAGTTTTCTGTTCCCACTCTGGTAAGGTAACTGCATGAAGAGGTATTTATCCTAATGAAGAATTAATACACGGCAAGGAACTTCAGTTAGAGAAAGTCTAGGGGGAAAAGTGGATGTACTGTATAATGTGTGACAAATTCAGAAGACAGCTTCTCGTCTCGCTATTGTCACTAAACCACAATGCTATGCTAACTGGCAATGCGAAGACAGATGCTAAAGATAAGGAAAGGCCCATTTAATTTTTTTAACATATGAAACCCACCATTTTCACCCACAACAGGACCATCCCTTCCCAAGTAAAATCTCCAAATGTCCCTTTGACCCTTTCCCCAACTGCCCTTCCAACCCACAACAGGCCTTCCCCACCCTTCCCAAGAAAACCCCCCAAATGTTCCTTTGACCCTTTTCCTAACCCCTCCTAACTAACCTCTCCGCCCACAATAGGCCCTCCCATCAAAAAAACCTTTTAATAAAAAAGTGCTTTGAGGTCATCCATGTTCTTTTGTATATCTGCCACCTCCTGGGCCAATTTCTGTTGCCCAGGCCTGAGGAGCGCCAGCTCACATAGGATTCAGTAGATGAGATGGTCGGAAGAAGACAAGGAGAGGGACTTGTGGTGTTCCGGGTGGCAGTGGACTCCAGCTTCAGGTGGTGGTGGCATGGCCGGGTTGGAGGCAGGCCTGGCTGGTGGCCCAAAGAACTGGAGGCCCATGCCTCCTACTCTTCCACCTCCTAGGTCACTAGCCAGCAGTATTCTGCAGCCATGGCCTCCTTTTGGCACTGCAGCCAGGTGGCTATCTCCCTCTGGGATGGTTGCTGCTGGCCTGCTCCAGCAGCAGGAGTAGCTATATCAAGAATGAAAAAAAAACAAATTGCGATGCTCAGTGCAAACAATTGTTTATACTGTCTATAGTGGCACCGTAGCAGAACATTGCTTGTCCTCTAGGTCCATTGGATTTTAATGTTGATATGATTAGTCAAAGGGCCACATTTTTGCCGCACATGCATCACATAATGCAATAGCACTGACTGAAGCGAATGAGGCCAGACCACCAGCATAATCAAAAATTAATTTTAGTTCAAAGGATTTCACAGTGAACCTAAACAGACACTGCATGTAAATTAGCTGCCTTTAATGAGTAAGGCATGTATATATACTACACAATCATACTTGATCACATGTGCACCATTATTATAGTCAAGCTGGCGGGTCTGCTTCTTTGCTGCAGCATGTTTTTGGGCAGCTGAAATGGCATGTTATTAATTATTAACTTATTATCATTAATTCCAATGTCCCTGCTCTTCACCTACTACCTCTTCAGTTCTACCCTGAGTCAAAACTCAGGGGCTGATGAAGTCTGGCAAATAGGATACTCTGTCACACATGTGGAGGATAACGGATATCCTGTCCGCCATGTTACGATAGACAGTGCATAAAATATAAATGATGCAGTGAACGGAATATAATGGCCCAACGACTGTTGCAACAGCAACTAGCAGAGATGGCTAGCTTTGAGCAAGAAATTAAAGATAACCAAACAATAACAGATGCCGAATCCCTGTTAACAAATGTAGACAACGAAATAGCGGAGTTAAAAGACTTCATAATAAACCAAAAAGGAGCGAAGTTTGAGAAAGATAAAAAGAGTTTCTCCTTGGAGACGACATATCCATACTTACAAACGGATTTCTATTCTCGTCCAGATTCTAGAAGATTCCTTCCGGTATACCAAGACAGGTCTCGGTATAAATTTATCTCGTTTTCGGATACATCATCTTTGTCTGGTGGCGTATCGGGCACTGTGGAAGGACGATCAAATACCAAATTGCCAAGGAAAGAACTAACAACCACAATCTGTTCCTTTTTGAGGCAGAGGCCAGCAACGGCCACGAGGAAGAAACAGATACATGACCCAACCATGGCCATGACCCAACCATGACCCAACAAGGCGGCAGTACTACAAGTCCTAGCTCCGTCTCCCATTTACAATTCATCCATTCGATCGCTGTCTATAGTAGAAGAGAGCATCTTAAGAAAAGGCCTTTCATTCGTACGAATGAAACTGACAGACTTTGTGAAAATGAAATCTGAGGTAATTGAATTTTGTCAGAAAATTTGTTCAAAGGCTTTCTTTCTGGAAAATACACTTCCACCAAACATTGAACCTTCGGGGCTGAGGAACAAATCCCCATTTTGCCCTCCTTCAAACAAAATCCCAAAAGAAATTGTGATATTTGAGCATACTGTGTTATCAGCAATCAGTGAAATGGAAAAAAGGCGGAATTTTCTCAAATATAATATCTCCAAAGCACAAAAAGAAGTGTTAGCCACCCTCAAAAATGATCCTTCAATAACCATCAAACCAGCGGATAAAGGCAGCGCCATTGTGGTATGGGGGACTCCTGACTACCAAAAAGAAGTACTAAGACAGATTAGCAACCCCGAGTGCTACAGAAAAGTGCAAGGAGACCCCACTCCAGAGGCTCAAAACCAACTGTCACTTATTTTAAAACAAGGATTTGATCTGGGTTTCATCAGACCAAAAGAATTTGACTATCTGACAAAAAAACATCCTAGAATTCCACTGATATATATGCTACCTAAGGTGCACAAAAGTGAGACAAATCCACCAGACTGTCCAATAGTGTCAGGATGCAAGTCACTGAGTTCATCATGAGCTTAGCAAGCTTTGCTCTGAAGAAAAACGACTTTAAATTTGGAGACGACTTTTACTTTCAGAGAAAGGGGACAGCCATGGGCTGTCCATTTTCTTTGGAGCTAGCAGTATTGTACATGGCCAAATTTGAAGACAAGTACATTCACAGTAACAACCCTTTCCAGCAATACATCTCGAACTGGGTCCGGTACATAGATGATATATTCTTTATATGGACAGGCCAATTGGACAACCTCATTGAATTTCATGGTTTGCTCAATGAAAGAACGACAGACATTAAATTCAGTCTACATCATAATTCCTGGAGAATGACATTCCTGGATGTCGAAATGTATGCCTTTGAGGATGTTTTAAGGTCTACACTTCACACAAAACCCACCGACAGAAACAAAGTCTTGCACTATACCAGCCATCACCCGCTGAGTCTTCGTGACAATTTACCATTTGGACAATTTCTAAGGATCAAGAGAAATTGTTCATACAAAGCAGATTATATCTTTCATACAACAAATTTGGTTGAAAAACTGCAAACACAAGGCTATCCTAACAAACTCCTAAAAATGCCATGAAGAGAGCGTGGTGGACACCACGGGAAGAACTTTTACATAAGAAAAAAAAAAAAAACTGAGCGTCTCGTTTGTGTTACCATATTTTGTCCCGGGACCAATCAATTAAAAAAAGTTATTAACTACAATTGGCATCTGATTCAAAATTTGGACGAGTCTTTCCAAAAACCTTTGTTTGCACTTAAAAAAGAAAGCAGTATTGGCAACGTAGTGGTATGAGCAGCATTACCCAAGACATCACTCAAACATACTTTGCGAGAACACCTTCACTTACCGCCCATTGTTGACCATCACAGATGTGACACATGTGTGGGCTGCAACTCAACCATTGAAGGATCCCTGTTTTCACACAACAGCATTAATTGGAAACATAACTCTGTCTTTTTCCAATTGCAAAACTAAAAAAATAATTTATGGTATACTGTGTCCATGTCCCAAATTGTATATTGGAAAAACCAATAAAGAAGTCCGACAATGGATTACACAACACAAATCCAGGATTCGCAAAAAAGTGCTCACTGCTCCAGTGGTCAATCATTGGATCATCCAGAACATTTAGAGAATGAATTGCGGTGGAGTAAGATTGAAGCAGATCCCCGAGGAGGTGCCCTGGTGAGACGACTTACTCAGAGATAGGCAATGCTAATTGTGAAATTCAACACAACAGTAGACAGGCTAAACGAAACGACGGAACTTTACAACCTGTAATAAAATGGCATGGTCACACTCAAATGTATTGCCATGGGCAAGTTACACGCTGTGACCGACAGAGCTCGGCCTATGATGTAAGCCTTTATGATTCTATTACAAAGATCATGTCAGAACGAAACTATATCTCCCAGAAGTCTATTCGCGCACGCCCGACCCCCAACAAACCGGAAGCAGTAACCAAGACTTCTCCGGCTATATACCTGCACTTCACTTCATGAAGAAAGCATCGACTCATGTGTCCCGTGCGATGCCCCTCATTGAGTAAGGTACGTTATGATCGGTTGCAACTGCCACGCCACGCCCACATAGAAAACCTGGGCGTTTTGAATCATAGAGTGATTTGGTTCCCATTTGTTCTTTCAGCCAAAAGATTAATCCTAGTGGATTGATACACGCGTCTACTGAATAGCCTTTGGATCCCACGATCGAGATACACTGTCACAAGACTTAGTGAGTGTCTCTCCGCTATTTTTGAACTATCTGTCTCTTGGCCTCGGTGAATTCGGTCTCTCGTGAACCAAATTGTTTTCTACCACTGAACTAAAAATAAGTTTCTCCTTTGCTTCTTTCTAGTTTTCAAATTTGAAATAAGATTGGGGCGCTTTCTGAATAGGATACAACCAATATGTGAGGTTACCAGACAAAATAAAGGTAAATTAGATGTGGATGGTGAGACTTAGTGAGTGTCTCTCCGCTATTTTTGAACTATCTGTCTCTTGGCCTCGGTGAATTCGGTCTCTCGTGAACCAAATTGTTTTCTACCACTGAACTAAAAATAAGTTTCTCCTTTGCTTCTTTCTAGTTTTCAAATTTGAAATAAGATTGGGGCGCTTTCTGAATAGGATACAACCAATATGTGAGGTTACCAGACAAAATAAAGGTAAATTAGATGTGGATGGTGAGCAATGAATGTGTGCGTAAAGATGGTTGGACACAAGTGCTAATATGAGTACATTTTCTTTTATAATTTCCAGCTCGTTACGAGTTCTGAGTCCTGAGGAGAACCCTATAAAGAAACAATATTTGGTTCCAAACGCGTCGACTGTCATTTTGCCAAACAAGTGTTTTACATAAGGATTTACTATGTTGGCTTAAGATGTGAACTAAGCAAAATGAAAATAGACAAAACAGCGTTCATTGAGCCGCAATAGTTCACTGTTTGGTTGTGCCCTGGTCAAAGGACTTTGCAAATGTAGGTGGGTTAACGTCGTCCTTCCAGTTTTTCCCCCCTTTTTCGTGTCTTATGAATGTAAAATTGGCAGAACCAGAGCTTAAAAGTTCATGTTTGTAATTTTTGTTTCGTGAATGTATTGTTTGATGTTTTGTCTGACAACATTTTTTTGTGGTCTTGAAAATAATTCGCGATTTAATTTACTGTATGGTTTGTGTTCATCTGTGGATTTTGTATGACTTTTGCGTTATTTATATTAAAAAATTCATGATTTAATGGATGCAAAATTCATCCAAAAAACGCTCAAAAAAGAAAATAAGAAGGATAATCAAAACAAAATAAAAATACATGCTCATATCTAGTGTCAAGTGTGCTCATCGAAGTGATATGTAACTGTTATCAGTATTGGCATGCATGTTGGTGTGTGATCATCCGAGGGTGGGCACCTCAGGTGAAACAGAGCCAGTCCTGGGGGGTTGTGGACACCAGGGCCAATAATGGCTCCAGGAGGTGGGCCTCTCAGGCCCCCCCTCTACTTTGCACAGGGCCAGCCCAGGGGAGGTGGTGGTACCCGGGCCCAAACACCACCCAGGAGGGAGGACCCCTCCCTCTTTCATTTAACATGTCCTGTTACAGGTTGTAACAGGGAATCATGGCTGGGGTTCTACAGATGTCTGCATTGGCCCAGGTATATAAATGAACATGTAATTCTGCATCTCTGTTATGGCCTCATGGGACCTCCGTACCCAGCATATCTATATATATGTGCATGTACATATATATATATATATATATAAAAGCTCCGCTGTTCTCCTTACGATCAACAGAAGCCAGCACTCGCAGGGTGATTGTAGAAGGTTTATTCCATCAAAGCAACAAACACACGCGTTTCGGCGTAGCGACTTCGTCGGTGTTACTGACACACACGACGCAGACATTTTTAAAACTCATGTAAATACATTGACATAGAGAAAGGACCAAAATTAAATCCAAATCATGGGCGCCATCTTAGCATGTCTCAATATCATCATAATATTGCACACCGTATCTCATTTCATCTGTAAAATGAAACATATGTCTCAAAGAGTGTTAAGCAATTATTGCATCTTATTATGCCGTATATCGCCTTTAATAATTATTCATTAGAGATAGTTATTATGCTGTTCACATATTCAGCCATGCATCGGCTTTAAATTGTGACATTCACATGAATAATTGCATAAAATCAAATCTCCAACAACACATGTTGCATTTATTGCGCCGTGGATCGGCACTCAATAGTGTTCATTAAATAATTGCAATTATAAAATACATTCTGCCGTGTATCGGCTTTCAAAGTGCTTGTGCAATAATAATCCCAAAATGGTCCTATATCATTGTCAATTTTGATCTGCTGACATCCATTAATTTTCACATGTTACACACTTTTCATTGAGCCGTTGCCTAAATGCACTGCCAACTCTTCCCCGCTATTCAAACCCTTTGGGGATTTGGTTTGCAGGTCAATTATATAGCGTGATTCTAATCTGTGTAATTTTAGGATTCTGTCCCCTCCTCGAACATTTATCGGGACATGATCAAGGTCAAAGTATTGCAACAGATCCCTGTTGCTCTGATGCGAAGTGGCGAAATGCCTCGCTACTGGATAAGATTCATCTTGTTTCACAATGGCCCGCATGTGTTCTAAAATGCGGACCTTGACTGGATGAATAGTGCTGCCTATGTACCTTAACCCGCAGGGACACAATAGACAATATACTGTGTATGCGGTGTTACAGGTTATGAATTTTGTTATTTTCCTCTGTCTTCTGATATCTGGAATATCATAGCATAAGACTCTCTTGCTTTTGTTACAGGCTTTGCACTTTCCACATGGAAAGAAACCTCTCATCTCTTTGAGAGTGCCTTTTTTCTGTGTGTCTTTGCTCTGATGGCTATGAATGAGCATATCTCTTATAGATCTAGCTTTTCAGAATGTCACCAAAGGAAACCTTGGTATATCATTACAGATAACAGTATCTGTTTTAAGGATATGCCAATTTTTCTTTAAAATTTTCCTCAAGACATTTGCTCCCTCTGAGAATGTGGTGATCATCCTAAATTTTCCTTCTTGATTATCATTTGCCCGATTTTTGTTTCTATTTTTGTTTTTGTTTTCACCGATTAGTTTTTGTCTGGAAATTGCCCTGACCTTGTTTAGAGTTCTTTTTAAGAGAAGGGTATCATATCCTCTTTGGTGAATCTAACAATACATTCATTTGCTGCTATTTCAAAGTTGCAGTCTCTTGAGCTATTTCTTTTAAGCCTCAAGAGTTCACCATATGGGATACTCTGCACTAGCTTTGGTGGATGACTGCTAAGAGCGTGAAGCGTTGAATTACCTGCAGTCGGTTTTCTGTATAGTGCTGTGTTGATTTTTCCATCTGCTATAAATACCCTCAGCTCAAGATAGTTTACTGCCACTGTACTGACTTCCCCAGAAAATTGCAAATTCAAAGTGTTATCATTTAAAGTTTTTATATATTCATAAGCAGATGTCGTAGTGCCCTTCCAAACTAAAAACAGGTCATCTATATACCTGTGCCAGGCCACAACCTCTCCCTGTTCTTGCTCCCCCTGGTAAGACCGGGGCACCCGCTCCTCCCACCAGCCCACGAATAAATTCGCGTAGCTGGGGGCAAAGCAGGTGCCAATGGCCGTCCCGGAGATCTGTTTATAATAATCCTCCTGGAAGAGAAAAATGTTATTCATAAGGCAAAATTCTGTGAATTCTAATAACATTAAGTTGTGCTCGGCATACTTCAATGCACGTCTATTCAAATAAAACTGTACAGCCTTAAGTCCATTGCAATGTTCTATACAGGTGTATAAGCTAGCAATATCCAGTACCATTAGTTGGTATGATGGATCCCAACTTAATTTATCAATCTGATTTAAAAAATCTTTAGTGTCTTTCACATAAGAAGTCAGTTGTAATACCGATTGAAATAGAAAATGATCTATGAACATAGATAAATGTTCTGTCATGCTCCCTTGCGAGTAAATGATTGGTCTCCCCGGAGGACATTCACTGTCTTTATGAAGTTTAGGGATATGATAAAAAGTAGGTGTTATCGGATTTAAGTTCCGAAGAAACAAGTACTCCTCTGTACCTAACATTGCCTTGTCGTACCACTTTTTGATGAGAGAGTGATACTTTCCAATCGTTTCATTATATTTATCTTTTGATGATCTTTCATAATTTCTGCGATCCGATAGTTGCTTTAAGGCTTCATTGCAGTATTGTTCTTTTTGAGAAGCACAACATTGCCGCCTTTATCAGAAGGCTTACATACCAGTGAGGTATCCATTTGTAGATTTTTTAATGCCTCTTTTTGTTCTTTCGTGATGTTTCTCCTTCTGGCAGTCTGAAATCCTTTTGTTCTAAGATTCAGGAGGTCATTATTAACTGCATCTGAAAAGACGTCAATAGCGTCTAGCGGCATTTGTGGAACGAATTGGGACACAGGTTTAAATGGACTCTCCTCAGTTTGCTGTTCTATGCCCACTTGTATTGATCTTTCTACAATGTCAACAGTGTTAGCTTGGTTACCATCATTTCCCATCCGTAGATGTTCCAATACCTCTATAGCTGATAGGTCATTGACCGTTAAGATATCCGTTGTTTCGATTGAAGATTGTTTCCCTTTTATGGCTTTAGATGTAGGTTTCAGTTTGAAGTACTTGTGAATTTTAATTTTCGGATAAATTTAAAGAGATCAATTTTGGTTTGAGTGTACTCCATTTGATTATTGGGACAGAAAGTGAGTCCAAGTTTTAAAACTTCTTCCTCTGTGGTTGTAAGGACCCTTGGTGTTAAATTAACCACAGTTAGATTTTCTACCTCTATTGCCACTTCCTGCCTCGTTTGCTGCGTGTCACTCGAGGGGACATGGTTCCTTTTCCTGCGCCACCCGCCCCTTCGCGTTTTTCGGTGATGTTTTCTGGGGGTTTGCTCTTCCCTCCTCTCAACCACGACTGGCGAATAAGTTGAAATTCCTCATGAAAAGGTGTTTTCTTGCCTCTATTACTGGAGGTTCCTGGGTTTTCATCCCCGAGTGTTCACTCTCTGTGACTTCTGATACCAATGTTTTCACTCTTTCTGTAATAGATTTGTTAGTCTTTAAGGATAATTCCTTTCTGGGTCCATCAAACTTTTTTGCAAAGGTTAAAACTCTTCCTTGCAAATAATCTTTCTCGTCTCTTTCAAATTTTTCTTGTTTTCGTTGTTTGATTTTTATTTTATATTTCATCAATCGTTTCTTCATTTGTTCCCTTAATTCCACTAGTTTATTTTTGTCCTCTTCTTTTCCTAAAAATGTTTGATGGAAACATCGGAATCAGAAGTCACAGAGAGTGAACTATCAGCTATAGAAGTATTGGAACATCTACGGATGGGAGATGATGGTAACCAAGTTAACACTGTTGACATTGTACAAAGATCGATACAAGTGGGCATAGAACAGCAAACTGTGGAGAGTCCATTTACACCTGTGTCCCAATTCGTTCCACAAATGCCGCTAGACGCTATTGACGTCTTTTCAGATGCAGTTAATAATGACCTCCTGAATCTTAGAACAAAAGGATTTCAGACTGCCAGAAGGAGAAACATCACGAAAGAACAAAAAGAGGCATTAAAAAATCTACAAATGGATACCTCACTGGTATGTAAGCCTTCTGATAAAGGCGGCAATGTTGTGCTTCTCACAAAAGAACAATACTGCAATGAAGCCTTAAAGCAACTATCGGATCGCAGAAATTATGAAAGATCATCAAAAGATAAATATAATGAAACGATTGGAAAGTATCACTCTCTCATCAAAAAGTGGTACGACAAGGCAATGTTAGGTACAGAGGAGTACTTGTTTCTTCGGAACTTAAATCCGATAACACCTACTTTTTATCATATCCCTAAACTTCATAAAGACAGTGAATGTCCTCCGGGGAGACCAATCATTTACTCGCAAGGGAGCTTGACAGAACATTTATCTATGTTCATAGATCATTTTCTATTTCAATCGGTATTACAACTGACTTCTTATGTGAAAGACACTAAAGATTTTTTAAATCAGATTGATAAATTAAGTTGGGATCCATCATACCAACTAATGGTACTGGATATTGCTAGCTTATACACCTGTATAGAACATTGCAATGGACTTAAGGCTGTACAGTTTAATTTGAATAGACGTCCATTGAAGTATGCCGAGCACAACTTAATGTTATTAGAATTCACAGAATTTTGCCTTATGAATAACATTTTTCTCTTCCAGGAGGATTATTATAAACAGATCTCCGGGACGGCCATGGGCACCTGCTTTGCCCCCAGCTACGTGAATTTATTCGTGGGCTGGTGGGAGGAGCGGGTGCCCCGATCTTACCAGGGGGAGCAAGAACAGGGAGAGGTAGTGGCCTGGCACAGGTATATAGATGACCTGTTTTAGGTTGGAAGGGAACTACGACATCTGCTTATGAATATATAAAAACTTTAAATGATAACACTTTGAATTTGCAATTTTCTGGGGAAGTCAGTTCAGTGGCAGTGAACTATCTTGACCTGAGGGTATTTATAGCAGGTGGAAAAATCAACACAGCACTATACAGAAAACCGACTGCAGGTAATTCAACGCTTCACGCTCTTAGCAGTCATCCACTGAAGCTAGTGCAGAGTATCCCATATGGTGAACTCTTGAGGTTTAAAAGAAATAGCTCAAGAGACTGCGACTTTGAAATAGCAGCAAATGAATGTATTGTTAGATTCACCAAAAGAGGATATGATACCCTTCTCTTAAAAAGAACTCTAAACAAGGTCAGGGCAATTTCCAGACAAAAACTAATCGGTGAAAACAAAAACAAAAATCGGGCAAATGATAATCAAGAAGGAAAATTTAGGATAATCACTACATTCTCAGAGGGAGCAAATGTCTTGAGGAAAATTTTAAAGAAAAATTGGCATATCCTTAAAACAGATACTGTTATCTGTAATAATAAACCAAGTGTTAGACCTGGCATCATTGGCGCGGGTCTCCCTTCCTCTTTTCGCTTCTGACCTTTTATGTTGGCTGGATTTAGATGCTCTGGGCGCTGTGCCACTGCCAATCAGTGACACAGCGCGAATGCTCCCAGTGTAAAGATAACTGTAGGAATTGTGATAATCATAATTGGCTCGTTTGGTTTACCTGTCAGTCCCTAGTATCAGTGCACTGTGTGTGCCCAGGGCTGGTAGACCAAATACTGCTGGTGGGCCGGCAGCGCTGATTTGCGCTACCCACCGAAGCAGCTTTTAAAGTATGTCTGTGTAGCATGTTCTAATAGCGAGTCACCCTCCATTTCACTGTTTACTATTGTGAGGCTATCCGTTCTCATAGGCCAGAATGGGCAGGCTGAGTATTACATGCCCTAATCCTACCTGCCCCCAGGAACCTGATAGGAACGTCGAATTTGATATGTTTAAGCTCAGAACATTGAGATACATCTTTTAGTAAGGATTATTAGCGTAGCCCGTGTTCAAAAATGCCTCTACTAGAAACGAGGTATTTTCTGGCCTCAGCTTTCCTGTAGGCTTTGCTAGCGTGTGTATTGGCCGTCTGGTTTTGGAGGGCCAGCTAGGTCAGACCTGGCTGGGGAGAGAGATTGGCATTTAGAGTATGGAGAGGGGTGACTCTTTGATCTGAGCAGGGCCGTGCCTGGCAAGGTGAATGATGGCTCCACCTCCCACTGGGCGTCTGATAGCAGACCCCCAGATTCTCAAAGGGCAGGATGTCGCCTCGTAAACCAAGTGCTCCCCGACCCCACCGAACTGGTTCTGGCTGGATGCAGTGATTTGTGACTGCAGAGAACAAAGACTTTTTAGGTATAAAACGCTGCGCTGAAACCTGTTTCAAGTGTGTTCCTTCTGGATGTCAAGCCGAAACTCTGTCCGAGCGGACAGAGGAAAGGACTTTGAAACTTTCACCAAGCTTGCTGAAGAAACTACCCAAGGGCCTGAATAGAGAGCGCCTCCTGCTGATGTCTCAGGGACATTAGACTTCACCCCGTCAGCCGCCCGAATTCCTTTCTTAGGAATTCTACTTGCAGGTGAGGCCTCCGTCGAGTAATCCGGAACCTCTAGTCCTACTGTGAGGAACGCGGACTGGTAACCCTTGTGAACTCTGTGTGTTGGCCGCTGCAGCTAAGAGAGAGCTGCCGCCGCAAGGTTTCCTTTGGTGACATTCAGAAAAGCTAGATCTATAAGAGATATGCTCGTTCATAGCCATCAGAGCAAAGACACACAGAAAAAAGGCACTCTCAAAGAGATGAGAGGTTTCTTTCCATGTGGAAAGTGCAAAGCCTGTAACAAAAGCAAGAGAGTCTTAGGCTATGATATTCCAGATATCAAAAGACAGAGGAAAATAACAAAATTCATAACCTGTAACACAGCATACACAGTATATTGTCTATTGTGTCCCTGCGGGTTAAGGTACATAGGCAGCACTATTCATCCAGTCAAGGTCCGCATTTTAGAACACATGTGGGCCATTGTGAAACAAGATGAATCTTATCCAGTAGCGAGGCATTTAGCCACTTCGCATCAAAGCAACAGGGAACTGTTGCAATACTTTGGCCTTGATCATGTCCCGATAAATGTTCGGGGAGGGGACAGAATCCTAAAATTACGCAGATTAGAATCACGCTATATAATTGACCTGCAAACCAAATCACCAAAGGGTTTGAATAGCGGGGAAGAGTTGGCAGTGCATTTAGGCAATTGATCTGAGGTATAGCCGATACACGGCTCAATGAAAAGTGTGAAACATGTGAAAATTAAAGGATGTCAGCAGATCAAAATTGACAATGATATAGGACCATTTTGGGATTATTGCCCAAGCACTTTGAAAGCCGATACACGGCAGAATGTATTTTATAATTGCAATTATTTAATGAACACTATTGAGTGCCGATCCACGGCGCAATAGATGCAACATGTGTTGTTGGAGATTTGATTTTATGCAATGATTCACGTGAATGTTACAATTTAAAGCCGATACACGGCTGAATATGTGAACAGCATAATAACTATCTCTAATGAATAATTATTAAAGGCGATATACGGCATAATAAGATGCAATAATTGCTTAACACTCTTTGAGACATATGTTTCGTTTTAAAGATGAATTGAGATACGGTGTGCAATATTATGATGATATTGAGACATGCTAAGATGGCGCCCATGATTTGGATTTAATTTTGGTCCTTTCTCTATGTCAATGTATTTACATGAGTTTTAATAATGTCTGCGTCGTGTGTGTCAGTAACACCGACGAAGGCGCTACGCCGAAACGCGTTTGTTTGTTGCTTTGATGGAATAAACCTTCTACAATCACCCCGCAAGTGCTGGCTTCTGTTTATGGTAAGGAGAACAATGGAGCTTTTATTTGATTCGCGGTGCACTTCTGCGATGCCGGCACCCGTTCGAGAGTGCTCTAAGTCTGAAGAGTGCAACGGAGCAGTAATATATATATATATATATATATATATATATATATATATATATATAAATATATATATATGTATATATATATATCAAAGCAAAGTCCAGTGGCGCGAAAATACGCCCTTCCATACGGGTTGGGGCTCGTCGTGAGCGGGCGCCCCCGCTCTACTACATCCACCACCAAGCTTACACGTTGCAGTAAGCACGAGCCACTCCAATCCAAGTCTCAAAATAGATTTATTTTCGGGCACAAATGACGCGTTTCGAGCTAAACAGCTCTTGGTCATGTGACCTTCAGGGGACAAAATTTTTTTTTTTTTTTTTTAAATGATTGGGCCCGCAGGCCCCGCCCCCTTCCTTCACCACTCTGCAAACGCGCCCCTGGCGCGTTTGCAGAGGGAGAACAATTCCCCTTGAATACTGGGGGTCCCTGAGGGCCAACTAGCCCACCAGGAACCTCCAGTATGCGCCAGGGGGCTGCCTTGCAGAGAGGTGTACAGAGGCCACGCCCCTTTTACACCTCTCTGCAACGCAGCTCTGTGGCGCTTTTGGAGGTATATGGTGGGCTAGTTGGACTCCGGGGACCCTCAGGATTCAAGGGGACTTAATCCCCCAACTTAAAACGCGCCACGGGGCGCGTTTGCACAGTGGTGAAGGGAGGGGCGGGGCTTCAGGTGACATGTGTGCAAACAGGCCCCGTGGCGCGTTTTAAGATGGGGAATTAAATCCCCTTCAATCCTGAGTGTCCCTGGGGCCAACTAGCCCAACAGGTACATCCAGAAAGCGCCACAGAGCTGCGTTGCAGAGAGGTGTAAAAGGGGTGTGGCCTCTCTACACGTCTCTGCAACGCAGCCCCTGGCGCATATTGGAGGTTCCTGGTGGGCTAGTTGGCCCCTAGGGACCCTCAGGATTCAAGGGGACTTAATCCCCCAACTTAAAACGCACCACGGGGCGCGTTTGCACAGATGTCACCTCAGGCCCCGCTCCCTCCCTTCACCATTGTGCAAATATTCTTCTAAAATCATCCGAAATACGAATTCCGATTTACTCACCTGTTATAAGGAGAGACCTCAGTGCTGCATCTTTCAGCCCAGTACTGGTCCTGAAAAGTAATTTTAACCGTACTTACCAGTAACTTGAATTTCCTTCCATAGGATATCATTGCCTTCTTTTTGCTGAAAAAGTTTCTAAGTGTTGATTTTTGAAACATACAAATATTCCTCTAAAATCAGCCGAAATACGAATTCCGATTTACTCACCTGTTATAAGGAGAGACCTCAGTGCTGTATCTTTTAGCCCAGTACTGGTCCTGAAAAGTAATTTTAACCGTACTTACCAGTAACTTGAATTTCCTTCCATAGGCTAACATTGACTGGTTTCACTTGGAAATTCTTCTAAGTGTGGAGTTTTGGAACTTTAAAATATTCCTCTAAAATCAGCCAAAATACGAATTCCGATTTACTCACCTGTTATCAGGAGAGACCTCAGTGCTGCATCTTTCAGCCCAGTACTGGTCCTGAAAAGTAATTTTAACCGTACTTACCGGTAACTTGAATTTCCTTCATAGGCTAACATTGACTGGTTTCACTTGGAAATTCTTCTAAGTGTGGAGTTTTGGAACTTTATAATATTCCTCTAAAATCAACCAAAGTACGAATTCCAATTTACTCACCTGTTATCAGGAGAGAACCCAGTGCTGCATCTTTTAGCCCAGCACTGACCCTGAAAAGTAATTTTAACCGTACTTACCAGTAACTTATATTTTCTTCCATAGGAATCCATTGTCTGGTTTTCAGCAGAAAAGTTTCAAAGTGTCGATTTTCACAAACTACAAATATTCCTTAAAAATCGCCTGTATGACTTAAACGCATTCTTTCAACTGTTTACAGGAGATGCACCAGTGCTGGAACCAGGATCCAACACTGAGTAACAAAAAGTAACGATAACAGTTTTTACCTCCTAAGTGAATTTCCTTCCATAGGATAACATTGGTCATTCTATGAGAAAAAGTTTCTAAGTGTCAACTTTTAAAATACAATAATATTCCTTAAAAATCACGAGTGTAACCAAAACGCTTTTACTCAACTGTTTACAGGAGATGTGCCAGGACTGAATCTAGGATCCAGTCCTGTGGTTAGAAAAGTAATCCATAAAGTAACTAATTGCATTTAACTAGAAATTCACATTGAGCTGAATGTTGCATTGTGTTTGAAAACGTGTTGCCCATTGCAACAACTGTAACTACTGTACTTAAAAGTCTATTGCCTATGTGCAAAGTGATTTAAACTAAAGTAATTCATTCTGAGAAAGTATTTTTTGTAATGTAATGTATAATGTAATTACAATATAATTTAAAAAATAAAATATGTTATATAAAATTGTTTCTAAAAATGTAGTAAATCAGTATTAAAAAAATTTATATAACAATTAATACATTTAAAAATTGTCATTTACAAAACCTTTGAAATTCACTGAAAAAACCGTAGGTTTCAGACATGTTATAGTTACAAATTAGCATTTAAAAAACCTTTGAAATTCACTGAAAAAACCATAGGTTTCAGGGACGTTATAGTTACAAATTAGCATTTAAAAAACCTTTGAAATTCACTGAAAAAACCATAGGTTTTAGGGACAGTTATAGTTAGTTGGACATTGCACTCATACAAAACCCGTGAAATTCCCCCGTTATAGTTAGTCCAGCTAACTATAACTCGCGCCCCGCAATGCACTGCTGATGATGTCACATATTACATCACTCATGACATGGTCAGTGACATCACTGATGACATCACTGATGACATCTCAAATGACATCACTGATGACATCACTGATGACATCATCCGTGTGATAATTTCATGCATCTTCTCACACCCTAATATAACCTTTGATACACCCACTCTAAATTACAGAATGCCATTCGCAAAACCATAGACACTCCAACACCAATAACTACATACCCACACACTGTTTCTTAGGTCTACGCACACATCCACTCACTCACCCGTACAGTCACTCATACTTACGGTCACTCAGTACAGGACTATCATATGCACTCATACTCCTATATAGACACTCAAACACCGCCACTCATCCATAGAGGTACTCACACACCTAGTCAGTCATGCAAATAATTAAACACACTACCATTTACTCACCTATACAGTTATACACACACCAGCTCACTTACTCATACAAATACTAGCACATTCTTACGCTCTTATACAATCACTGATACAAGCACACACTCATCCATACAGCCACTATCACAATCAGTCACTCTCGCTTATAGCTATTTATATACTCCAACACACATATATACTGCCTTTCACATATGTAGTTACTCACACATGTACCACTGGGACATACATTCACTCACTAACACACTCTTACACACACTTACCCACCCATACAGTCTATCACAGATGCACTCTTGAAACCATCCACCCAGTGAATCACCCACTCACACATCTATGCACAGAGTCGCACACACCCCTCCCACACAAACACTCAGGCACCCATACAGATACTCACACAAGCATTCAATAACTCAAATAGACACTCATGTAGCTATTCACAAACACATGCAGCCACTTACACAGCAACAGACAGACGGATACAGACATTCACCCAGTTTAGTCACTAACCCATGCATTCAGTAAGATACGTTAAATCACTCACTTATACAGTCAGTCACGCACCTACTAAATCATCCATACAGACACTTACACACCCACTCATTCTTCAATACGTCTTTTCATATATATATTAAAAATATTTAAACTTTAGAGAAACACACAGTCACTGGATGATGTCATCAGTGATGTCATCAGTGATGTCATTTGAGATGTCATCAGTGATGTCATCAGTGATGTCACTGACCATGTCATGAGTGATGTAATATGTGACGTCATCAGCAGTGCATTGCGGGCGCGAGTTATAGTTAGCTGGACTAACTATAACGGGGAATTTCACGGGTTTTGTACGAGTGCAATGTCCAACTAACTATAACTGTCCCTAAAACCTATGGTTTTTTCAGTGAATTTCAAAGGTTTTTTAAATGCTAATTTGTAACTATAACGTCCCTGAAACCTATGGTTTTTTCAGTGAATATATATATATATATATATATATATATATCCAACAAAACCTCCTCCGACAAAGAAGGACCTTGAAGCCAAATTCTGGGGAATCCAGGCACTTTATTCCAACTAAATTCATTCGGCATGCAGCATTAATGTCCATCCCAACGCGTTTCAGCTTTACTTCCAAGCCTTGCTCACGGGAAAATAAAAGTTTGTGCTTCCTTGAAATGACCAAGTGTTTTAAAGGCTCCTTAATTAGGCGTTCTGTGGAGTCTCAGTGTCATTTTCATGCGCTTGCGCAGAGAACATCAATCAGCCCATTTGATATATTCTGCAGCTTTGCCAATCCCTTCGTGCAAATGTTGCAGTTAAATATCCATTCTTTTGTGGCAGTTCCATGCACAAAAAATGTTATTAAAGTTCAGCAGATTGCGAGCATGCCAAGGGTTAAAATTAAACAAGTGTACCTTCATTCACGAAGAATCCGTGAATCTGAAAAGTTTCAGTTCACTTCCCTTACTCGTCTCCACTTTGTATTATTTTTGGAAGGCATTCCGTCTTTCAAAAGCAGAGGCAAGCGAGTCAGGCCCCCTTACATCCATAAACCACACAACGTTGCTCTGACTTCGGGGGCCCCAGACCCTAGCAGGGCGGCTTCAAAGCGGCGGGCACAGAGCCTCCCACCTTAACATCCAACAAAACCTCCTCCGACAAAGAAGGACCTTGAAGCCAAATTCTGGGGAATCCAGGCACTTTATTCCAACTAAATTCATTCGGCATGCAGCATTAATGTCCGTCCCAACGCGTTTCAGCTTTATTTCCAAGCCTTGCTCACGGGAAAATAAAAGTTTGTGCTTCCTTGAAATGACCAAGTGTTTTAAAGGCTCCTTAATTAGGCGTTCTGTGGAGTCTCAGTGTCATTTTCATGCGCTTGCGCAGAGAACATCAATCAGCCCATTTTATATATTCTGCAGCTTTGCCAATCACTTCGTGCAAATGTTGCAGTTAAATATCCATTCTTTTGTGGCAGGTCCATGCGCAAATTTTTTTATTAAAGTTCAGCAGATTGCGAGCATGCCAAGGGTTAAAATTAAACAAGTGTGCCTTTGTATTGTAGCTCCTATTTCCATAATAGGCTCTGCGCATTGGAATAATATATCATATAGGTTTGACATAGGACTAAGGTCAGTATGTCCCTATCGAGTATATTAAACTTAATTACTTGTGCCAGCTAGCTCAGAGGCCACTAGAAACTCCTTGACAACAAGAAGGGAGTAGTTTCTGGCAGCCGCAAAACATGACCACTGTGTTTCCCTTTAGAATCAGAACGTGTCCCAGAGTCGTGGAAACAATAGATAACTATTTCACTCAGCTCAATCGTGCATGCTTAGTTTTCCTCAAAGTTACACAGAAAGAATAGACGGGCGTTTCAATAAAAGATTTATCGAACAGTCTTGTTTCTGGTGTAAGTTAAATGTGCTGTTACGATCACAAGACAGTATGCGAGATAAATAATGTAAAGTGTGAGCAGTAGAAATAAATAATACTGCGATAGCATTATCTTTTAGTACATATGCCTTTACATAAATAACACAGACTAAAAATGCGAGTACTCATACGATGCGTTTCTAATCTAGTTCTACCCCAATGTACCTAACCTAACCTAGGTGTAGGGAGAGGTAGGAAGTAGGTGAAGTATTCCTTACTATGGTATACTAAGAGTATGTTAAGCCTAGTATGCCTAGTATGCCAAGAGTCCCTCTAGGTTCTTGTCAGCTCCATACCTGAAGAATGAGAGAGGTAGGAATCTCTTTGCCAGACTCGAACTCCAACACCCCGCAAGGGAAGTCAGATCACTGGAAGCTAGACTCTCTGCGTGCAGGGATGACAGCGTCTTCTCAGTGCGTCAGGCCGGGAAACGGGCTCCTCTGAAGTCGAGGTCTCCTCTAGTTTACAGGGGCTAGGGAAGGTATATTTATACCTGAGAGCACCTAAGAATGTTAGTATTGACGTGAGTCGGACAGCGAAAGATGTCATGAATGAACCGCTAAGGAATAATGGTTCATGCATAATAGATGAGTCCTTGAAGAAATCAATAGTCCTGTGCTAGGGAAATTCCCGAAGCCTAAGGGTCTGTTCTTCAAGAACTCGTTGGGACGTTAGGGGGGACGGATGTCAGAGACCATGCCTGTATTTTGAGTGCACGGTTTAATGCCTAAATAAGGGCTGGGATTTTATGCCTATATAAGGGCAGGGCGAATTGTGTCTATATAAGGACATGATACTGGAAAGCCCGTGTATGGACACCCTAAGAGGAATACAACACCCACTCCACTTTCGTGTGTACGATAATACTAAAATGCTAAACATTTAAAATGTTAAACATAAAATGGAGCACCACATATTGCTAAAATATTTCATAAAACCATTTAAAAAAGGCATTTAAGAAACCTATTAGAATGCAAAAGGTACTGTACATTTGAAGCATTGCTTTTCATTTCAGGCATATAGTTAAAAATAAAATACAATATGAATGAAATCAGCAGTAATATTTACATTTGACAAAAAATGATCGATAAGTTGTTCAAAAAATCAAAGTCATATTATGTCATGAAAATTAATGAACTGTTTTAGACACACAAGATGACTAAGTGTCCGTGGAAGTACCGTGAAGTCTGTACTATAAGGCTAGTTCTACTTTAAGCAGATTGAAGTGCCATTTTCGTTCGAAAAATGGAAAAAAAGTTCAATTTTGGTAGAGTTCCAAGTTGTTTTGAAAATGAAGGCCAAATTGTTACTGCATCTCAGGAACACTGTATGCTGAGTCAGAGTCAGTTTACAGGTCTGGTGTAAACATGAGATCATCTATTTCTATAGACAAAACATCATCCACTGTAGTTGGTGTCAGTTGGAACACCTCGTGTAGTAGATTAATTGCACAGAGATGGGAAGCACCGCTTTCAGCATAGGAAGTCGCAGCAATGTTCGCGTCCGTTGTTACCTGTGTGCCTGTAGTTCTTTCTCGTACCTCAGCAGCAGCCGGAAGCGTCTGTGAGATCTCAATGAATGCTGACATCAGGATTGGTAGCCTTTGGGGGCAACACAGAGCATGGGCCGTTATCGGGACCAGCAGAGTATCGGCATCCGTTGGCGTTGCTGATGGAAATGTTAGACAGGTGTCCAACACGCATTCTTCACCGCATAGCAGGCATCGTAGAACAGGTAAGATGCAATCTTGCCAGATTGGTCTGAATGACAGGAACCAAGTTGTATTAAGGTCCCGTAGACGAGTCATGCCCAAAAGCTGTACTATTCGCTCACGGCACTTTCGTTCAAGGAGAGCTTTCTCCATTTCGCTCGGAGTGATGTCTGCGAATATGCTGGCCATAGCGCAATAGCAGGAAGAGAAATAGAATTCTGGCAACAAGTGCTAGAATTAATGGTATGCCACCAAACACCGAATGTGCAAAGTTCGGGATGATTCCGAGTATTGCCTGGAAAGGTGCTAACAGACCGGAGCAGATGCTCTTAAATACATGTACAATTCCGGTTGTATCAGACATGTTAAAGATACGTCCTATAATTTCTACGAAATGTATAGGGAAGTTTGTACGTATTAAAGTCTGTATCTCAGCCGAAGTCCTTGCTACTTGTAGATCATAGGTTTCTTTGGCCGAGGTCAAAGGCACTGTTTGCTGTAAAAGCATGGCTTTCATTCTGCTTAGAGTATCAAATCTTATAAAAGAGACGTTCAGCGAAGGCCATAGAGGCGACTCCCTGACTGTGTCTATTGGGGAAACAATACTTGCATACAGCAAGTGACCCTGGAGTTGACCGTTACTAGATATGGGATGCCTGGCAGCATGCCGCAGCAACTCTGATCATTCAACATGAGGTAACTCCCATTCAAAAGTTGTCCAAACGTTGGATTAATCACAGCAGCTGGTGTACCCTGCTGATGGCAAGACAAATTTGCCACAGAACCATTACAAGCCCTGTGTAAGGAAATGTCCTGACATATAAGTGAACCGCTCAGTGCACGTTTACAGTGTGTACCGCTCAAAAACACTTCACGATCCCCACTCCAACATCTATATGTATACGGTAAATCCCAAGATATCTTAATGTATTCCTTACCCAACCTTTCATATTTGCCTGCTTGCATTCGTCTGAGGCAATACTGAAACTGAAAAGTACTCACAGGTAATGTTATTTTGCCATGAAAAAGCCATTCTGTAGCTGGTTTTTCTGCCACTGTGAATGGTAACTTTTCCAGTTTTTCAATGCTCAGCACTGTATACTTTGCTCCTCTTTGTGCCAGTTCGATCTGTTTATCAGTTAGATTGTATTCTGCAAACAGAGCCGTTGTGTTGATAAAACGCCAAGGCACATAGCCCGCTCGCAAAGATTGCAGCATCCAGCTTAACAACACAATAGAACGTAATTGAGACTGGCCTTGTTGTAACATCGCCAAATCTTGTTCTAGTATGTCGATAGCAGAGGATACAATGCCATCCAATGAATATATTCTGGAGGACAAAGTTGTTAACCCATTGTCGACCACAGAGAGTGTTTTCTCTAAATTAATACGATCAAGTTCACGTATTCGTTCTGCGGCCTCCATCTGTGATACTTTCCATGCTTCATTATAGGCAGCATAAATGCCGGCATATATGAAACGTTTTTGACGCGGTTTTCTTGGTCCAAGCAAGAATTCCCTAAGGTCTGCGTCCTTTTTAAGTAAGGTTAAGTGTTGTTTCACATCCTGTAGTGTAGACCTATGCAGCCAATCGAGGCATAATTTTCCTACACTGTATGTTGTTACTACCCCCGGATGTTGTCTTTGGACGTATCTTGGGTCTGGCCTATGAATAGTAAAGCCCTGAGTTTTATTCAGGAATCTTTCCTGACAGTTGTTCGTGTCTGTGGGCCAGATCAACCATTTTTTCCAATTAGGATTAGATCTGTTGAGTTGTAGTATATTATCAACTGTCACCACTGCCTTTGTATTATTATCACTGGCAGGTGTTGGTACAGAAGGTGTGTTCATTTCTTTGATCTTGGCTAATCCAAGACAAGATGTTTGTTGGACAGTTTCATTCAAAAACATTATTTGTTCAGGGATGATGCAGGCTCTAAATAAAGCTTCTATCCCCTGCACTTGCCAAGCTTTAGTACCCCAGACAGTTTTGGTGTCTATTGTGTCTTTCCAAAAGTCGAAACCCTGTCTAGACAGTTGGGCATTAAATAATGCAGAGTAAATCTGTTTTGTATTAGTTAACATAATTTTCAGTCCTGTCTTGTTTACATTTTTATAATAAAACATTTCTGGATCAGATGTATTGTAACCTGAAAAATATGGAAACTTGTTGGCAAATGTTTTTGAACTACCGTATGGTGGTGTAGGACAATGCTCCCATTGGTTAAACATAAACACATTTCTTGGATATGCAGATTTATGCAAATAATGATGACCATAGTGGTTATAACAATACAGTTGTTCATAGTCTGATGAACCCTCTAAATATTCATTTTTAGAAAATGCAGCAGATTTTTCTAGGTCAAACATTATGTCGTTAACAGTCTCAAAGTCCCAATCATCAGAATAAGTACTGGACGTAATTAGATCACTTAGTGAAATTTTAAACAAATGTGGAATGTTCAATTCTTTCCGTCGGCCGAAGATGTCAAAATCTGTTTTGTCCCACACTATACCATCCTGTATAGGAACAGCTGTGATGTTCACTGATGACAAGTCTCTTGCTTCACGATGGGAAGATTTATGAGGTTTCAAAAGTACGTTCACGCCTTTTCCTTCAGTGTTCACATGGATGTATCTGCCACTTATAAGCACGCTCACAGTTGTAACCAAAGCTAGCCAGAGCAGGAAAACAAAAAGTCCAGATGTAATCCAGAGTTCAATCCATGGAGAAACCAAATAAGTCTTTTTCAGAAAGTGAAGAAAGTCTTGTACTTGCTGCTTGAATTTCAATGATGCTGGCGTCGTTTCAGGTTCACTCGGATCTTCTGAGAACGTATCAAAGTTAATGAAATAGCCAGAAGCAGTTCTGTCAATTGTTGGAATTGCATCAGGATTTGTAGAAATCACTGGAACCAGTTCATCACTTGCTACGTTGGTGTAGACAGGTGTATTTGGACGAACTGTTACTTGGTTTTCAAGAGGGATGAGTTCCATAGCGTTGTTGCTTAGTCCTCCATCAGTTACAGCTGAATTCTCGATTGTTATCAGTCTTTCAGTCTGAACCTCTTGGATAGTAGCGAGAGGAGTGCGTCTGCTACTAGGTCGGAGTCCACGAGGCCTACTATTTAGTATTGGCCACATACTGTGGTTTGATAAGGTCGATGGACACAAATCTTTTCTCCTTTCTTCCAGCAAGGGGAGGCAGAAGTACTGTTCTTGTTCCTTGAACTGCTAGGACAGGTACTGGTTGTCTGTAAGAAGGTCCAAATTCCTTCTTGTCCGCAATCTTTTCTCTGACTAGATCCCCAACTTTTGGAATCCAGACAGGCCTTGCTGGGACCGCCGATTTTTCCCCAGTGGTAGTTGGCTGTAGGAATACGTTGCTTTGTTTCGTTCTTAATTTGTTTAAGTCCTGTAAAACAGCCAAACGATCTTTGATATCAAAGAGTTTATTTTCCACCACTGTGCCTACGTGTTCAAGGTCTGGTACCCACATTCTTGTCCCAAATAGGACCTCATATGGAGTGACCCCCCCTAGAGAACTTCTTGGCAGATTATTCAATGAGTGTTGGACCCCATTAAGGTGTTTGACCCACCCATCACCCGAACCTAATACCCTAGCTGTTATAGACTGCTTTATGTCCCGGTTTTTCCTTTCCACAACCGAATTTCCCTCAGGATGGAATGGAGAGGAGTACCACAATGCAACGCCCAGACTGGCCATGGCTTCTTTGTAAGCCCGAGAGCTAAACGCAGGACCCTGGTCAGAATGTAGCGTGCCTATTGCGTATGTGCCGATAAAGACTCGCAAATCTTTTATAACAGTTCGAGCGTCAGCCGAGCGCTGAGGCCATAACCATAGGAACCTAGAGCATGAATCCACTGCAACCATGATATATTTATAGTTACCGTCCCTTTGCAGGGGACCGCAGTGGTCAAGGTAAACACAAGCTAATGGTTTATCTGAAATTAACAGGGGTGTCTGTGCAGGACGTTTCACTGTGGAGACTTTCATCTGTTGGCATATATCACATTCTAAAACATAGTTCTTTGTTTGTTTTCTAATGCCAGGCCACCAATATCTTTGCTTGAGTAAAGATACTGTTGCAGAAACATCTGCATGGGCAGAAGCTATCCCCTTGTGTGCTGCTAGGATTAGTCCTAATCTGCGTTCCTTGTTTGGAATTACCCTATCCCCCACTCCAGGGATTCGAGCAAAAGGAACGTTGTTCGCATCAATTACATAAGAGTACTTGAGTGGAAACTTTTTTGGTAACGCTGCACTGCTGCCTTTTGCTTGAAGCATTGACAGCCAACATTATCTCACCGTCTATTTTTGTTTTTGAACGAGTGATCGCAGCTACGGAAGCCGTCTGCACAGCCCCCTTTGCGGCTTCGTCAGCCAATGAATTCCCTGCAACGTGAACGCCATCACGTTGATGACTCAGTGTGTGGATCACGTGAGCCTTCGGTAGTTCGTTTTTCAACCAAACTACTTGTTCCCAAAGCATTTTATGCTTTATTGTGCCACCTTTCGCATCTTTGAAACCATTTTCAAGCCAGTTTTGTATATAGTCATTATACGACTGAACACAGTAAAATGAATCGCACACTATCAGTGTGGGGAATTCTCGATCTGTACTTTCAAGTGCCAGTTTGAATGCTTGTAGTTCAGCTCGCTGAGCTGTACAATCCCCTAGAGATTGTGTTTTAGTGACCATAAGTCTGAAGATGACATCTCGCATGCGACCTTTAACGATTGCACACGCTGCACTGTAAGTTTGCTTACTCCCTGTTGCGGGCTGTGCGGATCCGTCAGTGTAAATTATGAATTCGTACTGATCGAGAGGCAGAATTTCAGTAGGCAGAGGACATTCTTGTTCATATTGCAGGAATGCTTGTGTTTTTAAATCTGGATCAAAAACATATTCAACATCTGTTGCAGCAAGAGAATTAACCCATTGTATCCATCTCGGATGTAATGCTTTAGCATTTGGAATGCTTGCTTTTGTGACCGCTTCTAAAGCTGGTACCGGGGTTACGACAATAATGCGTTTCCCTTGGGCTAAGGCTCTTTCTTTTGCTACAGCGGTTTGAACTGCTGTTAGAATTTTTTCAGTTGAACTGAAGCGCATTTCCGCTTGTGTGTACAAATGAGATTTGTATGCGATTGGTATTTTTTAACCCTCATTAAATGTTCAGTAGGTGAATCCGCATTGACCCGAAATTATTCGGATCACCAAATTGCGTTTACTTACGCATGTTTGTAAGTGATTTGTTGCTAACATGTTAGCCTGGAGTGAACGCAAGATTTCTGTGTGTTCCTGTGTCCAGTTTCTGATTGAAAAATCAGGTTTGATTAATGCGTAGAGAGGTTTAACCCTTTCTGCGTAATTTAAAATGTATGTTCTTCCAAAATGTAGGAAACCCAGAATGGATTGTAAGTTTTTTAGCGTTTTTGGAGGTTGGAGCAGCGCACACTTTTCTAAAAAGTTAGCTGCCAAGCTCTTGCCTTCACTTGAGAGCTCATATCCTAGGAATAGGACATTGAGATGGGCAATTCGGGACTTTTTAAAGTTGAACTTGTAGCCCTCAGAGGCGAAGCCCAGTATAATGGTGCTCACCCTGTTCAAGTGTTTGTCCAGGTCATCGTCTGTCAGATATATGTCATCGACATAGGACAATGCCTCATTGTCATAAATTTGTAGTAACTCCGTTACCCTCGCTGAGAATAAACCTGGGCTGTTCTTGAACCCTTGTGGGAGTCGACAAAAGTGACGCTGGGTCCCCATTATGGAGAATGCTCTTAAGTACCTGCTTTCAGGTGCTATGTTTTGACAAAAGAAACCATTTGAGATGTCTAATGTGGTTTTATATTTTTTACGCACAATGTTATTCATTAATGCTGTGCTATGTGCATTTTGCACTGCAAATGTTTTAGAACAAGTGTTTAAATGTCTGTAATCCAAAACTAGACGATAGGTGTTGTCTGGTTTGGAGACAGGAAACAAAGGATTGTTCATTGAGGAGGTGCATGTTTCAATCACCCCTTGGTATTCAAGTTGATCTAAGATCTCCCTGACCTGTTTTTTAGCTTCTTGCTTTATTGGGTACTGCCGTTGTGCAGTTGGTTCATGTTTCAGATGTATTTTATGGTGAGGTGAGTCCTCATCCCATCCCACATGATTTTTATATAATGCTGGGGCCTGGGCTGCTGCCCATTTCCTGGCATATGTATATTTTAGGTGAATTGGAATATGGTTGGAGAAGGCAGGCATAATAATGTCCTCGCCATGTGGGCACTCCCTGACAAATTGTGGTGGCCAGTCCTTTTCTGCTAGAAGTATGTCATAGCCCCTTGATAGTCTTTCCCAAAAAGTGCTTTCACCTGTCTAGGTTTGTCTCCCTCCATCCGGAGTGTTATTTCATATAACTTTTGTGGAATACTAACCCTGGTGTCTACAGTCTCAACTGTAATGTACTCATTCAAGTCCACTATCTCCAGAAGTTCCTTCAGGTTCTGGTGAACTATTGTGACTTCTGCTGCACTGTCCAGCATTGTCTGAGCACATTCTCCGTTCTTGAGTTGTGTTCTCAGTATTCTCGGCATGTCTGATCTTTAGACCTGCTACTTTCTTTTTGGAGAATTGAGGTTTTACTTTGGTTTTTGAAGCGTGTTTATCTTCTTTCGATTTCACGCGTTCTTCTCTATGTTCTGTTCGTCCTCTTCTTTCCGAAGTCTGTGATGAGATCTGAAAGGGACGAGAGGAACGTGTATCAGTATCTTGATACCTGTCAGGTTTTCTCAAATTATCCCTATTCCTGAGGTTATACCTCCTTTCAGAGGGCTCCTTTTGAGGAGACATACCTCGGGATTGAGAACGTTTCTCGTTTGATTTTTGTTTAGTAGACTCCCACTTCTTTTTAGAAGATGTAGGAGTTTGTTTAATTGAGTCCTTCTCGGGACTTTCAGATAGTTTTGGTTTCACTGGTCTTCCACCCAAACTTTCTCTGCCTAATTTTGCATAAGATTTTTCAATTATTCTGGGTAGCTCGGTTTGATGTTCTGTAACATCGAATTCCCTCAATTTTTGGCGGATCGCCACTGCTGCTGCCTCCCCTTTAATATTAGATAATATTATTGATGAGACCTGGTCGAAATTTTTCAGTAATTTCATACCTAAATTTAGAGCAGGCTCTGCCCCGTATTCGTTTTGAATTTGTTTTAGGACATCAGGTATTACCGCAATTGATGGAATACCATGTGTTTTAGTATAGATGGCAGCAAAGTCTGAGCCCCAAGTGGTGCAGTCTTCCAGTTGTGGTGTGATCCCCATTGGTAAACTGATTGTTAGGATTCTGTGTTTCTCATACGGGCTAGTATTTGGAAATACTGCTTCGATTTGAGTAATTTTTTGAGCTATCCAGAATGGAATTTCCTCACGTTTTGTGGGCATTTTACCCATGACTGCGTATAGAGTCTGTGGTGTAATTTTTAGTGTATTCCCCTGTTGGGGAGTTGGATTTGGAAGTGTCAGTGGTTGCTGGACTGTGAAAGTCTGCATGACATATTGAACCAATTGTCTGTAGATTTTTATTAACTCTGTGAGTTGAGTAAGTAAGTCCTCGTCTGACATCTCTTCAATGTCAGGATGAGGTGTGTAGCCGGCTAGAATTGGCCATGTTGCTCCTGGTCTACCTAGTTGACCGAGCCTAGTAATGTTTTTGTGATGTTTTAGGGCGCCTTTAAACCAGAGCTGATGCTCTTGGTATGTTAATGGAATTTCTATATCCTCGAAAGGAATGTATTCCTCTGGTGGTTCATCTTCTTTGTAGAAGTGAAACATGTGTGTTACTGAATTTGATTCAGGAAATATTACCCATGAATAGAATACCTCTGTCTGAAAGGATTCATGTGCCTCTATCACGAAAACTGCTCTACCTCCTCTTGGTGGTAGGCCATGTTTTATAAGTTTTAGAGTGATGGCTCTTCTTAAGTTTGGAGCGATGTCTATAACACCCTCCTCGGTTTCATTTAAACCGGTAAAGTTAAAAACTGCTGCTTGGGCTGGATCAGCCTCAGCTCCACCGTTTCCGGCGGCTTCAGTCACGGAGTCAGGCATTTTGTTGGTTGAAAAATGTAGAACAAGTTTCAAGGAAACAAAGATAAGGTGCACAATATTGTGGAACACTGTATCCTTCAACGTTGAGCAAACCAAACAGCTAATATATAGGGTACTGCCCTATGTAGCCTTGGTGGATACTTAACCCTGCCCACTCCAGTCGTCTTTTGGAGTATATTGGTAGGGGTCTCTGAGAGAAAAAGCACGGCTGAGTTACTCAGTATCTAATGTTGAATTACTGCCTTACCAAACCGTTGGGCGCCATGTAGTGTAGCTCCTATTTCCCTAATAGGCTCTGCGCATTGGAATAATATATCCTATAGGTTTGACATAGGACTAAGGTCAGTATGTCCCTATCGAGTATATTAAACTTAATTACTTGTGCCAGCTAGCTCAGAGGCCACTAGAAACTCCTTGACAACAAGAAGGGAGTAGTTTCTGGCAGCTGCAAAACATGACCACTGTGTTTCCCTTTAGAATCAGAACGTGTCCCAGAGTCGTGGAAACAATAGATAACTATTTCACTCAGCTCAATCGTGCATGCTTAGTTTTCCTCAAAGTTACACAGAAAGAATAGACGGGCGTTTCAATAAAAGATTTATTGAACAGTCTTGTTTCTGGTGTAAGTTAAATGTGCTGTTACGATCACAAGACAGTATGCGAGATAAATAATGTATAGTGTGAGCAGTAGAAATAAATAATACTGCGATAGCATTATCTTTTAGTACATATGCCTTTACATAAATAACACAGACTAAAAATGCGAGTACTCATACGATGCGTTTCTAATCTAGTTCTACCCCAATGTACCTAACCTAACCTAGGTTTAGGGAGAGGTAGGAAGTAGGTGAAGTATTCCTTACTATGGTATACTAAGAGTATGTTAAGCCTAGTATGCCTAGTATACCAAGAGTCCCTCTAGGTTCTTGTCAGCTCCATACCTGAAGAATGAGAGAGGTAGGAATCTCTTTGCCAGACTCGAACTCCAACACCCCGCAAGGGAAGTCAGATCACTGGAAGCTGGACTCTCTGCGTGCAGGGATGACAGCGTCTTCTCAGTGCGTCAGGCCGGGAAACTGACTCCTCTGAAGTCGCGGTCTCCTCTAGTTTACAGGGGCTAGGGAAGGTATATTTATACCTGAGAGCACCTAAGAATGTTAGTATTGACGTGAGTCGGACAGCGAAAGACGTCATGAATGAACCCCTAAGGAATAATGGTCCATGCATAATAGATGAGTCCTTGAAGAAATCAATAGTCCTGTGCTAGGGAAATTCCCGAAGCCTAAGGGTCTGTTCTTCAAGAACTCGTTGTGACGTTAGGGTGGACGGATGTCAGAGACCATGCCTGTATTTGGAGTGCACGGTTTAATGCCTAAATAAGGGCTGGGATTTTATGCCTATATAAGGGCAGGGCGAATTGTGCCTATATAAGGACATGATACTGGAAAGCCCGTGTATGGACACCCTAAGAGGAATACAACACCTTCATTCACAAAGAATCCGTGAATCTGAAAAGTTTCAGTTCACTTCCCTTACTCGTCTCCACTTTGTATTATTTTTGGTAGGCATTCCGTCTTTCAAAAGCAGAGGTAAGCGAGTCAGGCCCCCTTACATCCATAAACCACACAACGTTGCTCTGACTTCGGGGGCCCCAGACCCTAGCAGGGCGGCTTCAAAGCGGCAGGCACAGAGCCACCCACCTTAACATCCAACAAAACCTCCTCCGACAAAGAAGGACCTTGAAGCCAAATTCTGGGGAATCCAGGCACTTTATTCCAACTAAATTCATTCGGCATGCAGCATTAATGTCCGTCCCAACGCGTTTCAGCTTTACTTCCAAGCCTTGCTCACGGGAAAATAAAGTGGAATAAAGTGCCTGGATTCCCCAGAATTTGGCTTCAAGGTCCTTCTTTGTCGGAGGAGGTTTTGTTGGATGTTAAGGTGGAGGCTCTGTGCCCGCCGCTTTGAAGCCGCCCTGCTAGGGTCTGGGGCCCCCGAAGTCAGAGCAGCGTTGTGTGGTTTATGGATGTAAGGGGGCCCGACTCGCTTGCCTCTGCTTTTGAAAGACGGAATGCCTTCCAAAAATAATACAAAGTGGAGACAAGTAAGGGAAGTGAACTGAAACTTTTCAGATTCACGGATTCTTCGTGAATGAAGGTACACTTGTTTAATTTTAACCCTTGGCATGCTCGCAATCTGCTGAACTTTAATAACATTTTTTGCGCATGGAACTGCCACAAAAGAATGGATATTTAACTGCAACATTTGCACGAAGGGATTGGCAAAGCTGCAGAATATATAAAATGGGCTGATTGATGTTCTCTGCGCAAGCGCATGAAAATGACACTGAGACTCCACAGAACGCCTAATTAAGGAGCCTTTAAAACACTTGGTAATTTCAAGGAAGCACAAACTTTTATTTTCCCGTGAGCAAGGCTTGGAAGTAAAGCTGAAACGCGTTGGGACGGACATTAATGCTGCATGCCGAATGAATTTAGTTGGAATAAAGTGCCTGGATTCCCCATAATTTGGCTTCAAGGTCCTTCTTTGTCGGAGGAGGTTTTGTTGGATGTTAAGGTGGGAGGCTCTGTGCCCGCCGCTTTGAAGCCGCCCTGCTAGGGTCTGGGGCCCCCGAAGTCAGAGCAACGTTGTGTGGTATATATGTATATATATATATATATATATATATATATATATATATATATATATACATGTAAAACTGTAAAACAATTCCTTAAGTACACGCATGTAGTTTTACACATTTTATAATAAATGAACACATCCATATTATATATAAAATATGTTATTATATTATATTAAATATATAGACTCACATTGTGATGAATAGTGACTATGCACACCTATTAAGCATGAAATATATTTATTTTTATAAATGTTCAAATAATAATCTACTTAATGTTACAATACATACATGTGTATCTACCTATGTATATATATAGGTATGTATAAAATCACATATTCTTAACTTAATATATATAAATGGAAATATATATATATATATATATATATACATATATATATATATATATATATATATATATATATATATATATATATATATATATATATATATATATATATATATATATATCTACTGGCGGTCGCCAGTAGATAGTTATAGTTACAACCTATTATCCATAGGAAATCCGCGACATTCTATTTGAAATAACTCTCTTGCCGTTTGACGTATCTTCGCAAAATTTTCAAACTTTGTGGCCCGCTCCGGTCCGCTCCTACCTTGAAAGTCTCGGGGATTCGTCAGCGGGGGCCGAGAAAAAGGGGGGTCCCAAAACGCGTTTTCCCCATGCAATTTTCCATAGGAAACTTTAGACACGGCTACAGCCTGAACTGCTGAACGGAATTACACCAAATTTGGCAAAGAGGTAGTTCTTGGTTCAGAAAGAACCCTTTTGTTAAATGGTGTAAATCCGTTCAGTAGTTGCTGAGAAAATCAAAAGTAAAAAGATAGTGATATCTATGGCCGAGTAGGGTCCGCGTACCCTCCCGATCACGAGCTGCATGTTAATTGGCTGTCAGCTGGCTGTCAACATTCCGATTCAGGAAATGTTGGCACCCATTTTGTCCCTCGGTAGAACCGAGGGACAGAAACAAGTGCGCAAAGCGCACAAAGGGGGCAGGGTAGAAACACCCTGACCCCTAGGTTTGCTCAGGGGGTCCCACAAGGACCCCTGGGCAAAAAATAAAAAAAAATTTTTAAATCGGCAGGATGCGCTCAGGGTGCGCGAATCCTGCCGAAAAAAAAGCGAAGCGCGGTCTCCCGCGCTTCGATTGTATTTGCCCCCGGGTGGCCCAAGTCCCGGGGGCATGGTGGGGGGTTAATTTTATGTGTGGGGGCCTCAAAGGCCCCCTAAGCCCCGGGGACCGCCACCCCCTGGGGCTTTATTGCAAAATAGTGCGGGAGGGCTCTTCTGCCCTCCCGCAGCCCCGGGGAACGCCACCCCCGGGGCTTCTTTTTAATTTGAATAAGGTGTGGGGGGGGCTCCAGCCCCCCCACACGCCCCGGGGACCACCACCTCCCCGGGGCACTTATAAAATAAATGTGGGGGTCCATTACGGACCCCTAGAGCCCCCTTCCCGTTTTTTTTTTTTTATTTAATTAAAAAAAGGGGTAAGGCCCTGGGGGATGGGGTCCCCAGGGCCCAAAAACAGGAAAACGAAGGGGGGCCACACAGCCCCCTTCAGAGGACAAAAAAATGATCGGGCCCACAGGCCCCGCCCCTTCCTTCACCACTCTGCAAACGCGCCCCCTGGCGCGTTTGCAGAGGGGGAACGATTCCCCTTGAATACTGGGGTCCCTGGGGCCAACTAGCCCACCAGGAACCTCCAGTATGCGCCAGGGGCTGCGTTGCAGAGAGGTGTACAGAGGCCACGCCCCTTTTACACCTCTCTGCAACGCAGCTCTGTGGCGCTTTTTGGATATACCTGTTGGGCTAGTTGGCCCCCAGGGACCCTCAGGATTCAAGGGGAGTTAATCCCCCGACTTAAAACGCGCCACGGGCGCGTTTGCACAGTGGTGAAGGGAGGGGCGGGGCTTCAGGTGACATCTGTGCAAACACGCCCCGTGGCGCGTTTTAAGTTGGGGATTAAATCCCCTTCAATCCTGAGGGTCTCTGGGGGCCAACTAGCCCAACAGGTACATCCAGAAAGCGCCAGAGAGCTGCGTTGCAGAGAGGTGTAAAAGGGGTGTGGCCTCTCTACACGTCTCTGCAACGCAGCCCCTGGCGCATATTGGAGGTTCCTGGTGGGCTAGTTGGCCCCTAGGGACCCTCAGGATTCAAGGGGACTTAATCCCCAACTTAAAACGCGCAACGGGGCGCGTTTGCACAGATGTCACCTCAGGCCCCGCCCTCCCTTCACCATTGTGCAAATATTCTTCTAAAATCATCCGAAATACGAATTCCGATTTACTCACCTGTTATAAGGAGAGACCTCAGTGCTGTATCTTTCAGCCCAGTACTGGTCCTGAAAAGTAATTTTAACCGTACTTACCAGTAACTTGAATTTCCTTCCATAGGCTAACATTGACTGGTTTCACTTGGAAATTCTTCTAAGTGTGGAGTTTTGGAACTTAAAATATTCCTCTAAAATCAGCCGAAATACGAATTCCGATTTACTCACCTGTTATCAGGAGAGACCTCAGTGCTGCATCTTTCAGCCCAGTACTAATCCTGAAAAGTAATTTTAACCGTACTTACCAGTAACTTGAATTTCCTTCCATAGGATATCATTGCCTGCTTTTTGCTGAAAAAGTTTCTAAGTGTTGATTTTTGAAACATACAAATATTCCTCTAAAATCAGCCGAAATCCGAATTCTGATTTACTCACCTGTTATCAGGAGAGACCTCAGTGCTGCATCTTTCAGCCCAGTACTGGTCCTGAAAAGTAATTTTAACCGTACTTACCAGTAACTTGAATTTCCTTCCATAGGCTAACATTGACTGGTTTCACTTGGAAATTCTTCTAAGTGTGGAGTTTTGGAACTTTATAATATTCCTCTAAAATCAGCTGAACTACGAATTCCAATTTACTCACCTGTTATCAGGAGAGACCTCAGGGCTGCATCTTTGAGCCCAGTACTGATCCTGAAAAGTAATTTTAACCGTACTTACCAGTAACTTGAATTTCCTTCCATAGGCTAACATTGACTGGTTTCACTTGGAAATTCTTCTAAGTGTGGAGTTTTGGAACTTTAAATTGTTCTTCTAAAATCTGCCGAAATACGAATTCCGATTTACTCACCTGTTATCAGGAGAGAACCCAGTGCTGCATCTTTTAGCCCAGCACTGACCCTGAAAAGTAATTTTAACCGTACTTACCAGTAACTTATCTTTTCTTCCATAGGAATCCATTGTCTGGTTTTCAGCAGAAAAGTTTCAAAGTGTCGATTTTCACAAACTACAAATATTCCTTAAAAATCGCCTGTATGACTTAAACGCATTTTTTCAACTGTTTACAGGAGATGCACCAGTGCTGGATCCAGGATCCAACACTGAGTAAGAAAAAGTAACGATAACAGTTTTTACCTGCTAAGTGAATTTCCTTCCATAGGATAACATTGGTGATTCTATGAGGAAAAGTTTCTAAGTGTCAACTTTTAAAATACAATAATATTCCTTAAAAATCACGACTGTAACCAAAACGCTTTTACTCAACTGTTTACAGGAGATGTCCCAGGACTGAATCTAGGATCCAGTCCTGTGGTTAGAAAAGTAATCCATAAAGTAACTAATTGCATTTAACTAGAAATTCACATTGAGCTGAATGTTGCATTGTGTTTGAAAATGTGTTGCCCATTGCAACAACTGTAACTACTGTACTTAAAAGTCTATTGCCTATGTGCTAAGTATTTAAACTAAAGTAATTCATTCTGAGAAAGTATTTTTGTAATGTAATGTATAATGTAATTACAATGTAATTTAAAAAATAAAATATGTAAAAGAAATTGTTTCTAAAAATGTAGTAAATCAGTATGAAAAAAATTAATATAAAAATTAATACATTTAAAAAATGTCATTTAAAAAACCTTTGAAATTCACTGAAAAAACCGTAGGTTTCAGGCACGTTATAGTTACAAATTAGCATTTAAAAAACCTTTGAAATTCACTGAAAAAACCATAGGTTTCAGACACGTTATAGTTAGAAATTAGCATTTAAAAAACCTTTGAAATTCACTGAAAAAACCATAGGTTTTAGGGACAGTTATAGTTACAAATTAGCATTTAAAAAACCTTTGAAATTCACAGAAAAAACCATAGGTTTCAGATATGTTATAGTTACAAATTAGCATTTAAAAAACCTTTGAAATTCACTGAAAAAACCATAGGTTTTAGGGACAGTTATAGTTAGTTGGACATTTCACTCGTACAAAACCCGTGAAATTCCCCCGTTATAGTTAGTTCAGCTAACTATAACTCGCGCCCCGCAATGCACTGCTGATGACGTCACATATTACATCACTCATGACATGGTCAGTGACATCACTGATGACATCACTGATGACATCTCAAATGACATCACTGATGACATCATCCACGTGATAATCTGATGCAGCTCCTCACACCCTAATATAACCTTTGATACACCCAATCTAAATTACAGACTGCCATTCGCAAAACTATAGACACTCCAACACCAATAATTACATACCCACTCACTGATTCTTAGGTCTACACACACACATCCACTCACTCACCCGTACAGTCACTCATACTTATGGTCACTCAGTACAGGACTATCATATGCACTCTTACTCCTATATAGACACTCAAACACCGCCACTCATCCATAGAGGTACTCACACACCTAGTCAGTCATGCAAATAATTAAACACACTGCCATTTACTCACCTATACAGTTATACACACACCAGCTCACTTAATCATACAAATACTAGCACATTGTTACGCTCTTATACAATCACTGATACAAGCACACACTCATCCATACAGCCACTATCACAATCACTCACTCTCGCTTATAGCTATTTATATACTCCAACACACATATATACTGCCTTTCACATATGTAGTTACTCACACATGTACCACTGGGACATACATTCACTCACTAACACACTCTTACACACACTTACCCACCCATACAGTCTATCACAGATGCACTCTTGAAACCATCCACCCAGTGAATCACCCACTCACACATCTATGCACAGAGTCGCACACACCCCACCCACACAAACACTCAGGCACCCATACAGATACTCAGACAACCAATCAATAACTCATATAGACACTCATGTAGCTATTCACAAACCCATGCAGCCACTTACACAGCAACAGACAGACGGATACAGACATTCACCCAGTTTAGTCACTAACCCATGCATTCAGTAAGATACGTTAAATCACTCACTTATAGAGTCAGTCACGCACCTACTAAATCATCCATACAGACACTTACACACCCACTCATTCTTCAATACGTCTTTTCCTATATATATTAAAAATATTTAAACTTTACAGAAACACACAGTCACTGGATGATGTCATCAGTGATGTCATTTGAGATGTCATCAGTGATGTCATCAGTGATGTCACTGACCATGTCATGAGTGATGTAATATGTGACGTCATCAGCAGTGCATTGCGGGGGCGAGTTATAGTTAGCTGAACTAACTATAACGGGGGAATTTCACGGGTTTTGTACGAGTGAAATGTCCAACTAACTATAACTGTCCCTAAAACCTATGGTTTTTTCAGTGAATATATATATATATATATATATATATATATATATATATATATATATATATATAAAATCAGCTAAACTTAGGCTCTGTTAAGCAGAAACGTGGGGATAGTGAGCCTTTTGCCTCGGCATATCTTCATGAATTAAAACGATTTTTTAAGCAACACAGCCTGAGCCGGTGTACTTCTTTTTATGGAGAAAGGAGGATTTGTTGGTGTAAATATTCAGGAAGCCTCGCTCCTGAAGCACTGGCCGCCCTGTCAAGGTCGTGGGCTCCTTGCGAGGCAAGGTGGATTTGGTGATTAATATGTGGGAGCCTGACCTGCTTGCCCCGTGAGAAAAGAAAGGATTTCTCACTGTGTGGAAAGTAAGGGATGCAGACGGATGTAATTCCTATATTGCTGGCTGATGTGGCTTTTAAAAGAAGTGAAGATTTAAAAGCTGAATGTGCATCTGTGGCACACTGAACTTTTTCGCAAAGGGAACAATACATAATTGGAAAGAAGGTTTTTAGCGCTGAAGCATTGAAATTACATTTATTTTATCGCGCTATTCTCCATTCATTTAAGGCAAGTTACTAGTTCCCTTGCGCACTCTGAGGATAAATACGGCCTGCGTTTAAATGAAGTCACGTGGGCAATTTGAAAAACAGAGAGAGACTTTCCAGTGATCAAGGCTCTGTTGAGCAGAAACGTTGGGTTAGTGAGCCTTTTGCCTCGGCATATCTTCATGAATTAAAACGATTTTTTAAGCAACACAGCCTGAGCCGGTGTACTTCTTTTTATGGAGAAAGGAGGATTTGTTGGTATATATATATATATACATGTAAAACAATTCCTTGAGTACACGCATGTAGTTTTACACACTTTATAATAAATGAACACATTCATATTATATATAAAATATGTTATTATATTATATTAAATATATAGACTCACATTGTGATGAATAGTGACTATGCACACCTATTAAGCATGAAATATATTTATTTTTTATAAATGTACAAATAATAATCTACTTAATATTACAATACATACATGTGTATCTACATATGTATATATATAGGTATGTATAAAATCACATATTCTTAACTTAATATATATATATAAATGGAAATATATATACATATATATATATATATATATATATATATATATATATATATATATATATAAATAAAATCACCTAAACTTAACTTACCTGTGATCATGCCGATTAAAAAAAGTAATTAATTGAATTTTTAGAAAACAAAAATAATACTCGCCGAGGTGCTCATTGTAGATGCCTAGCAAGTCAAGCAGGTCCTGTTCCCGGTCCAAGATGTCTCCCAAGCGTTGTGTCAGCAGCTGCTGGGTTCGTTGGATGCCGGTGGTGAACCGCATACAGCACCACACTCGCCCCCAGAGCACCTGACTCTCCTGTAGGACGTAACCCTTCAATGGTCTGCTGCCTGCTACCAACATGCGGAGTAGGTTGTTTTGCACCTAAAAGATGAGTGTGGCCACCTTTGAATCGCCTTAAATAGGACGGGCTGCACTCCCGCTCGTAGGCATTGCCCACAGGGAGTACTGTGGTGCTGCCTGGTGTCTAATTCTTAGATTTGTGTTTGGGTGGGAGTCGGACTGGGAAGGGGAGGGAAACAGGAGGACAGAGAAGACAGGTCAGGAAAGGAAAACAAAGTAATAAAAGACAAAAAAAACACACACAGAAATGTAAATACACACAAGGAAAATTAGAAGATAATGAAGAAAGAAAAGGTGGGAATGATTAAGAAAAGGGATCAAATGGGGTGGATTGAATGGGATGGAGCAAGACAGAGTCAAGAGAAAATAGCAGCAGCAGGGTAAATAAAACAAAATGGCCATGTGCATGTACACCATGTGGCACCATTCGCTCTGAGAAGCGCTAAATTGCACTGCAACCAGAGCAATTTACTTTTTCTGCCCATTCACAGAACTCCATGGAATCTCATGGAGTTTTTATGCAACTCTGTGAAATTCCACGGAGGGAAATTCCATGAGCTCTGCCCATCCCTACATTTAACCAAGATGGTACATTATATATCCTTCCCTGGTTCGCTCACTTTTAATTAGTACAGACATTCCCACAACATATTATTCGATCGCATGGTCTTCCGCAGGTTCTGATTACTGATAGAAGGTCTCATTTTATTTCAAAATTCTGGTCTGCTCAATGAAAAGGCCTAGATATGGAAGTTGACCTATCCATTAGTTAGCATCCTTAGTTGGATGGAGAACCTGAAAGATAGAATCAATTTATTGAACGAAATTTAAGATATCAATCTTTGGCATAAGAGAATGATAGGAGCATGATATCTTGGTTGGGAGATCTACTTATAGAGTTAAGTTGCAGGTGGCCACAAGCTGTGAGCACCGATCTTCCAGTTTCACCACTGCCAGGTGGCAGCCCCAGGACATGTAACTTTTGGGATAAACTTTCTCAGCCCTTAGCTAGTGCCTTAAAAAATAGTTTATGCCAAATTCTAACCATTTATTTCTTAACACACAAGTATTGCCGATGGTAGAATTATTAAAGAATGTTCTAGACAGTTCTGACAAACTTTCAAAGCCATAAAGTTTTGTACTCCCTGTTTAAAGTTTTTGATCTAGCCTGTGACATAAAAATACCAGCAATGTCAGCGAACTACTGATAAGGTGGCGACCCAAACAGGGGCCTGACCTGCTCATTGGCCCAACACTAATATTTGGGGGGAAGCCATCACTGACGATCGATCTCACTCCTCTTCTTTGAGGGTGCCCAAGACCAGTGCTTTAAACGTCAATATAGATGTGCTGGTACTCACTGTCCAGAGTATCTGTTTGCTCCTAAAAAGTACAGGTACCCTTGCAATAAATGTATTGTAACAGTGCTGAGAAGTGCAGGTACTCTTCCTTTTTAAATTAAAGAAGTTCAAGTACTCAGTAGCAGAGAGTACCTGCCATTTAAATCACTGCCGACAATCATTATAGCTGCAGGCGTCCCCATAGTTGCACTGCTCCAGGGCATTCCAGTGCACCTATGCTCAATAGGGGATCCGAACTGTCCTAAAGGCCAACACCCCCCACTCACTGTAGCACCTCGGCGGCCCATAGTTGCTTCCTCTATAGGAGTGCTTCATAGGAGCGCCCACCACTATATCATTGAGAAATTCACGTGCATACGCATTGCAGCAATGAGTCAAACAGCCACTGATAGCATGCCATGATTTCTCCTACATTTGGATTCCGCTTAGTCCATCAGTATGTTTCCTAAACCCTCTCTGAGACAACTAAATTTTCCCCACACTGCCTGCTGGGTTACACAGAACAGCTCACACTGAAGCACTCTAAAATAGCCATTGTTTTGCCCTATTTCTCCTTGCTGTGGTCCTTCAGTACCTCCCTCCTCTAGGTATATTTACGAACAATCTCGCAAGACAACCTCAAACATGCAAGCGCGTTTTGCTTGTCTCAATCAAAAACAAAAGCCCTAAATTGCTCTCATTGTAACTCGGACAAGGAATGTATACACACATATCTATAGACAAATTCAAATTTTCCAATAGTTATTTGTTATAAATTCTATAATTTATTATTTACAAAGATACCGTGTAATCATTTGACAACCATATTGTATATGTAGTGCACATATATGCCATTTCCAGGCCCTTTAAATAAAAGATTTTGCTTTTACCCTATTTATGGTTGGAAAGTTGGCATTTGAAGTTGTGGCCTACTAGACACTGCTTACTTCTAACTCAAATGTTTCACTCATTGAGGGATTCATCCTCATTAGCATGCCTTTTTCTTTCTGAGGAGTGCTAGAAAACTATGGGGCATATCAACAACGATTAGAGATAAACATCGCTAAGCGCGTTTAGCGATGTTTATCCTATCGCTGGATTTCATCGCCGTGATAGCGCTGTATCAACAACGCTTTTCACAACGGCGATAAGAAATCCAGCAATAGCGGGGGAAATCGCCGTTTTGCAGGGAACATCGCTGGTTTTCCAGCGATGTTCCCTACAAAACGGGGATAACCTTGCTGATACGACCCTGTGGTCATATCAGCATAATCCACCCCTATGTCAAACATAGGTAAGTCAGGATTTTAGCAGACGTTAGATTTTGGCGAAAACGTCCGTTTTCGCCAAAATCTAACGTATGCTAAAATCCTGTGGGCTGCCTTGTAAATATCGCGATGTGAACATCAGCGATATTTGCAAGGTAGACCATCCGGGGTACGCCCAGTGACGCCCACTTTGCATCTCATTAGAGATGCAAAGGGAGGCGTTGGGAAAAAGGGTGCCAACATGCGATTATGCATGTTTGCACCCTCTTGTTAATAGGGCGATAGTTTTATCTCCGCTTTTTTGGCTTTAAAAGCCAAAAAAGTGGAGATAAAGCCCTTGTAGATATGCCCCTATGGGTTTAAACATGCAGAAGGGGAAACCAGAAGTTGTTTCAGCAGGGCTCTGAATATATGATTCTGCAGCTCCGTTTGCGATCGGTTATAGAAGCAGGCAGGTAATCTGCCTACCGGGCTTATTTGAGTTGATGGTTGTAGATTGGGCCCACCTGCACTCATTTTTGGGGACCGGCACTTATTTTTTTCTCACCAGACCTTGACCCAGAGCAAGAGAAGAAAAAAGGGGAAAAAAAAAGGAAGAAGAGAAAGATGAGAAAACAGTGACAAAGGAAGAAAGGAGAATGCAAAAGAACCTTAACATGTGAGATAAAGGGCCAGGGAGTGTCGTGTGAGAAATGAAAGAGACATGAGGTGGAATCAAGACTAAACAGCCTTGGTATTTAGCACCTTCGACACTCAATAACCTCACCCTTGAACTTCTCAGCAAAACTCTGGGCACTGGCACTAATTCTTCTGTGAATTAAGCGCTAACTACTATAATATTCGTACCCTGCCTGACTAGGCTGTTAGTTCTCAGTGCAAAGTTAGATAGAACCTGCCCTTGGAAAGTACATGTGAGCAGGACGGGGGTAGCCATCAGTAATTGCACGAGCACCATTTAAGGACGCTTGCCAGCAGTGCTGGAGCAATTTTCTTAGGGATGCTGCCATCAGTGCTACATTTTTGAAGTCATAGGGATTGTGGAAAATTCAAGCATCACACAAAGAATAGGTATATTAAATGAAGCACACCCATTCAATAGTAGAGTGGTAAGGGTGTGGTATGTAGCCAGTAGTGCATTTTGGAGCAGACTGTATCTTTTACTTTTCAACATAGTGCTTTTTCCATTCAAAATGGCCTCAAAATCTACACTAGCATGCAGTTTTACTGATAAAACATAGTGCACAAATGATAATGTGTGAAAATCGGGTTTCAGCAAATATTTTTCGTTTGCACATCACCAAGTAAAGTGTCTTAATTTATTTTCTCCCTATTGAAATCCTTGTTTTCATCATGCTATAGAATTACAAAAAGTGCGCTTCATTTGCACTTTCCTAAATACTGCTGATATATTTTGAAATATTTGAACAGTTCATGTAAAGGCATTTAAATGTTGTTGGATGTTAGGAAAAAACTAGCATCCTGCAGCCTTTGCTTTCACACTCCCTGTTCCCAAGCAAGATTGTCAGATAGTTCTGGGATAATGTTTTATTCAGGCCTCACATTTTGCCTGCTGGATCAATCCATGTACCTGGGAAACACGCATTGCCAAAGCTAATTAATCTGACTATAAAAGGACAACTCAGGCATGCATACTGCTGCACAAAACCAGACAGTCTTAATTTAGAGGCAATGCGTAAAATATTTATGCAGCACACAAACAGTAACTATGTAAAAAACACAACACAAGAAAAATCCCAAACCAATTAAAAAAATAGAGTACATTTTAATTAATAAAATGATACCAAAATACCAAAAATGCAATCAGTAGAACTGGAGATGTTGCCTTTTAACGTTTTATGCAAAAATAACACGAAGAAGAAGACAGCACCAACTGTGGGTATCTGGTTGAGCTGGACTGGGAAAAAGTCACAATTTCACGCCAACTGCGACAAAGTGAAGGAAGGGCACAAGTTCCAGTTTGGCCCGCCGGGAGTGTAACTTATATCCTTGATACGAGGTCTGCATGGCATTGCTTTGCGAGGCTTCACGTCACACTGAGTTGGTTCTAATGAAGCTTTCAGCTATGTGGCAAGGCTTTTCAGGGCTTCGCGTTGATTGGCATCAGTTCCAATGAAGCTTTCACCTGTGCGGGGAGTCTTTGTGGGGCTATGTGTTGCTTGGCATCGGTTCTGAAGAAGCTTTCAGCTGTGTGGCAAGGCTTTGAAGGAGTTTTCTTTGCTGGGCGTTAGTTCTGATGAGCCTTTCAGCTGTGCAACAAGGCCTTGCCAGGCTTTGAGTCACTCTGCGTTGGTTCTGATTATGCTTTCAGCTGTTCAGTGAGGCTTTGCAGGGCTTGGTGCCACACTGGATTTAATGGAACCTTCATTTAGGTAAGGAAGAGTTCTCTGTGATGCCAACCAAGGGTCCAGGACCTGGAGGGCACTGCTTGGGAATCATGACATACTCCAGCAGAGGCCAGCAATAGGTTCAGGTAGGTCCAGGCAGATTCAGTGGCAGATGGTCAGCTAGGCAGTTGCAGGGAGGCTTCTGTTGTCTTGTTGTCTCCTTGTAGCTCACACAGAAGGTCAACTGACACTTGGAGTCCCTCTGGGTAGCCTGGGATAAAGGCAAGCATGTCCAATCTTCCTTTTCAAACAGTAAGACAGTCCTTCAAGCAGCAGGGTAGTCCTTCTTCTGTAACTTCCACAGGCCCAGGAGTTTCTGTTGAGTGACTCGGGAGGTCCAATATTTGTACCTTGTGCTGGCCTTTGTGTGGGGTGACTCCCTGTCCTACCCCAACATCTGGTTCTGGAAAGCTCTTCCCCTACGCCTGCCAAGGCTCTAGACTGTCTGGGGGTGTCAAAAAAGTGGACAGACCTGATGTCAGGTTCCTTTATATAGTTCAAGTTTATTTTATTTGACTTAGTTCTCTGCTGAGAACAACAAATAAGAAAAATAAGAGCAATAAAAATACATTTGTTATTAAAAAATTATTAGACGTTCATCCTAATATAAATTTATAAAAGTTTTAAAAAATGTAAACAGATTATAACACACAAATTCATTGGGAGGTGACTTAAGAAGAGAGATCAGGCTCTGTACAGTTATGAAGTTACACTTTGTTTGAATTGGTTTTATAAACTGCTTTCTGGCATCAACCACTGTCAAATTAGGGCAAACAAACAAAACGTGCTTCAGGTCTTGCACACCACCTATACAAAGGTCACATAAGCTACTGGCATTTTCATTACGAGTCCATTTACAGGTAAAAGATTTAAAAGGAAGGATCCCAAGCAATATCATACATCGCTGGGCACCATGCCTTAAGGTGAAACGAGTATATTGTTGCATTTGTTTGAATTCTATTGACTCCGCGTATGCTTTATAATGTTGCAATTTAATACAGTGCTGGATATCGAGGTCATAACTTATCCTTGGGGTTAGATGTTTTAAAAAGAGCTTCAAGTGCGCCGGAGTCCAAGATTTCAACAATTCGACTGTACAATTCGATATCTTGAGTGCAATGATTAAATTTTGAGTAAAAACATGTTTCGGTAATCCGTGATCGAAGGTCTCCGATTTTAGTAAAGCTCTTAAGGTACCTTGTTCAGCATGTAAAATATTGGAGGCCCATCTTATAATGCTGGTAATTCCTCTGGCATATGTACTAACTAAAGAAAGCTCAAGGCGCAAGGCTTGTGCAGGGACGGCTTGGTGCACTTTAGTTAGTTTCCGAAGAATTTGGCCTTCTTTAAGTTGTATTAGTTGCCATTGTCTTATTGGGATATATTCAAGAGCATATGACAGAACTGGTGGGATCTTGGAGCTAAAAACCAGTAAAAGAGACGAAAAATGCCTGTGCCCAGTGGAGGAGTATAATCGTTGGAGCGCCCCAACATGTACGTCTGCTTTGCGAGCCAAATGCTGCAGATGAGGGAGATTTTGTAAAGTTTGTGAGAAAATTCACCCTAGATAGGTGTATTCCTTCACTATTTCCAACGATTTTCCTCCTAAAGTCCAGTAGTAATTTGTGTATCTTTTTCTTCCTCGAAACGGAACTATTTTTGTTTTTATTATATTTGGCACTAAAAAGTTTTCTTCTGTATATTTAGTAAGTGCTTGTAAGTTCCTTTGGAGGCCAATGGGGTAAGGTCTAAAATATTTCACATCATCAGGTTCCTTTGTGCGTGCAGGAGGCAAATCCCTTTAAATTGTAAATGGGGCTGGGTGCTGACCCTCCCTGGGTCATCCTGTCATGGTGGCTCATCCTGTCCACACCTAAGCACCATTTTTGTCACTATCTGGAAAGATTACACAAATTCCTACAGCAGAGCCGTTACAGTAATGTGTCACAGGACACTGGCAAAAGGCACAAATGGTTGGGAAAAGAAAATTGAATTTTCAGGATTGTGACTTAAAATCCAACTTCACCAATAAAGAGGATTTTAAATTACAATATTGACTTTCCAGTTTGTGGTGGAAATCACTGTAAATACCATGGATGCCTCAGGAAAGGTATAGGCGTCTGAAAAGTAGACGAAATACCGAATTCAGCAAGGGGTCATGTGTGTAGATCCCTGAAGACTTTCTCAAAGAAACTAACTGTGGAAATAAAGGAGTTTTGAAACTGAGTAGGAAAACCACCCATTTGTGACAACATTTTTTCCAGTAACTTTTTGTCACAATGACCGATTTACAAAAGCAATATACCATTACATCAGCTAGTCCCTTCTGGTTATGGGGATATAAAAGGTTTGTAGCTTCTCCAGGAACCCAAGGTACCCAGAGGCAACAAGTGAGCTGCACCGTACAATAGTTTTTAATTGTGTACCAAGTATAGTTAAAAATGGGTACTATGGAAACCTATATATTTGTGAAATGGGCCCAAAATATGGAGTTTAAGAGCACTGGTTATTTGTACATCCCTGAATATGTAGGTACCCATACTAACAAATGAGTTAAAGGGTATTTTTCAAAATGTCTTCTTTCTTACACACTAGTTTATATTTTGAAGGCACAAATGAAGCAAAATCCAATTGGTAATTGCACATTTTCTACTACTCTATGCTTTCACCTATCTTCCAATAAAAATGGTTCCCCATTTGTGTGGGTAGGCCTAGTACCTATGACAGGAAACAGCCCAAAATACAACATGGATGCCTTATATTTTTCCACTGAAAACTGACCCTTTTTTCCAAAGTGGGTAGCTATGGGCCCTAGCTCAGCCGGCAACTAGGGAAACCTAGCAAACTTGCCCATTTTTGAAAACTAGACACTGTGGGCATCCAGAGTAGAGTGACATGCGTGGCTCTCACTAGACTTTTTACCCAGAATCCCTTGCAAACCTCAAACTTTCCCGAAAAAATGAGTTTACCTCACATTACTGTGTTGAAACATTCTGGAATCGGAAATCTGCAGGGTGCCAAAACTTCCTTCCACCCAGCATTCTCCCAAGCCTCCCAATAAAAAAAGGTGCTCCACTTTCTGTGGGTAGGCCTAGTGACCACGACAGGAAAAGGCCCAAAAAGCAACATGGATACATTTTTCCACTCAAAACTAACCCTTTCTTCCAATGTGGGTAGCTGTGGAGTTTGAGACCTAGCCAAGCCGGCACCTAGGGAAACCTAGCAAACTTTCAAGTTTTTTAAAACTAGACACCTGGGGAAATCCAGGGTGGGTTGAATTGTGTGGCTCTCACCAGGTTTTTTTTTACCATGAATCCCTTGCAACCCTGAAACTCTGACTAAAAATGCACATTTTCGTCACATTTCGATGATGGAAAGTTCTGGTATCTGCAGGGCAGTGGCATAACAATATCTCCCACAGTTCCCGTGGTGTGTGGGAGCCCCAGCACTATGCAGGGGCGGTGGCTGCGAGATCTTGACTGTGTCCAAAGTGTGGCGGGTCCCCTCCATGTACTTTGCAGGGTGGCCCCCTCAAGGTTCGCTACACCACTGCTGTGGGGAGACACACATTTCCTACCACCTAGTGTTACCTCACTTATCCAGATAAAAATGCTGCACCACATGTGTGGCTGGTCCTAGTGCTCGCGACAGGAATGGATCAAACCAAGGTCAATTGAAGGGCTCCCATTGACCTTAGTTTGATCCGTTCCTGTTGTGGGCAGCAGACCCAGCGACACAGGTGGCACAGTCTAATTATCGGCACAAGTGGGTTAACACTGGGTGGTAGGAATTTTGTGGATTTCTGTGAATTTCTAAAGTTTTTATCATAGAAATGTAATGAAAATGTGTGATTTTAGGCAATGTTTGAGGTTTACAGGGCATTATGGGTAAGAAAACCTCATGGCATCTAGGGAAGGGACGCCACCCTAGAATCACCTGGTTATCTAGTTTTCAAAAATGTCTGTGGTTTGTATGTTCATCACAGTAGTAATGGCTATATTGCCATGGGAAATAGATATGCAAAAGATACCCAAAGATGGCAACCTATTCTGGCCGAGATGCTTAGGTCCAATGCCACCTCCTAAGGATCAGATTAAAAGTCTTGGTGTATGGCTGGACCATAATCTTAATTTTAAGGAGCAGGCGCGGAAGGTGGCAGGTACCTGTTATGGGATCCTGAGGATGATTAGAAAAATTCTCCCTCTGCTGCCTTTCATTGCAAGAAAACTGCTGGTACAAGCACTAATCCTCTCCAGACTGGATTATGCTAATGTGCTGTACTTAGGCTCTCCATGCTCAACCATTAAAATTCTACAAACGGTACAAAACTGTGCAGCCCGCCTACTTATGCGGGTCCCTAACTGGGTATCCGCAAGACCACACATTGCCTCTCTTCACTGGCTCCCAGTTGCGGATCGAATTCAGTTCAAGGCACTATGCATTGTCCATAGAACTTTCTCGACTGAGGGCCCTCCGATCCTTCGATCCATCATATCCCCTTACCTTCCTAAGAGATCTCTCCGCTCTGAGAATAAACATCTAGCAGTAGCTCCCAGGATATATAGATCACGGAGCGGTGGACGTATGTTTGCATATACCGCGGCAAAGTGCTGGAACCAACTTCCTAATTATATACGCCTGGAGGACAACTATTTGGCTTTTCGTAAATTTCTGAAAACTTTTCTGTTTTCATGATTCCTGACCATTGCACGGTGATGTTACTGCCTTTTAGCGCTGGGAGGCCTTATGGTAGCCATGCGCTCTAGAAATGCTTATTCATTCATTCATATGCTGATTCAGTATCACAGTATTGTGCTTTGTTGGCCTACACATTTAATGGCAATTTCACATTTGAGTCAGAAGAGAAAACTTTGTTCACCCTGTTGATGAAAGTGACTGATACTTGGGATGAAGTAAGAAGGGTACAGGAAAATGTTTCAGAAGCAGAGCAGAACAGTTGGATTAAGGCAGGTTGTGAGAAAAATTCTAATGACATTTGGATGTCAGCTAATGGGAAACCCATGTTGCCAGACAGTGTGTTGTTCTCAGTGACACGGTACTATCATGGATACACACATTTAGGCAGGGACGCCATGGTCAGACTTTATCGCCAGAATTGGTTTATTCCCAGATTTACAATGCTGACAGAAGAAGTTTGTCATAGATGTGTAATATGCCAACAAATGAATGCAGGAAAGAAAACATGTCACACTGAGTCACAAAGGGGGATCAGATGGTCTTTTCAACAGAATGCAGATGGATTTTATTCGGATGCCTTCTTACAACGGGCTGAGATATATCCTGGTCATAGTGTGTGTCTTCTCGAGATGGATGGAAGCCTACCCAACCAGAAGAAATGATAGTGTCGCTGTAGCAAAACAGTTATTGCAAGCATTGATCCCACTGTATAGAATGCCGGTTTCTCTTGTTATGTGCCAGAGTTAGGCCCATGTAGCAACGCAGCCCGTTTCTTACAGTGTCTTATTTTCTGCACAATAACATTATTTGCTGTGACCTTTTGCACATATTCACATGCATGACAATTTTGGATTAGTTTCTCTGAAACTACTTTTGTTTACACATCTGGTTTCACACAAAATGATCATGATGCCTCGACACCAAGTACAAGGTCTGTACTTATGATATACAAATGTCATTCTAGCTTCATCCATGGAGGCGACAGGGCTATCTACATATCCACAACAGTGCTAATCTGTGTGCACATCGCAAGGATGCTTCTTATTATAAATAAAGAAGCATTTCCAGAGGTTAGCAGAGGAGACACTTCAACTGACACCGAAGGGTCCATGCATGCTGAGGCTTTGCCAAGAAGCTGTCTGACATCTACGGGAGGGGTGTCCAATTCGTGACCAGGACGGGGTACTACATTCTTTCCCGCCAGATAATGGGGTTGAATAGTACCAAGGGGCGATTCTTGGTTCTACACCTAAATACACCATAGACATACAGAGAGTAGGGTCTGCATAGGAGGAGTACGCTTGATTACTGTGTTGTATTATATGCCTGCATATATAGTATATACACTGTCTTAGCACCATGGTGAAACAGTATCTGCTATTTACTCTTTTGGTGCCTGTAATCATTTTCATCTGCTTCTGTCTACTGATTATCGCAGCACATGTATTCTATACAGGAATAACGTTGGTTCAATAACAATATTGAAAACATCCCATGTGTATTTTCCGTGTACTTTTCTGAGAACAAGAGTGCACGAGTGACTGAGCGAAAAAGTTCTAGATCTGTTACAACGATCCCTGAGGGGTCAGGGTCGTCATGTTCAGTGTTTGCCAGGAACCATTGGCTCCTTGTTTCGGTTAGGGGGGCTTATTGTTGGTACTGTAAGCTTGCTGGTCTCCAGGCCAAAATATACTGCAGGGGTGTCGGGAATCAGTCTAGGCACCTCACCCAAAGTTTATGTTGTCGACAAACACACAGGTCCTATGGATTAGTGGGAACTACATGACATGGCGCCACCAACGTTGCTTGGGTTTTTATTTTACGGATAACCTGAGTAGTTCAATCGTGTCTTCTCAGAGATTCCTCTCACCTCCAACCGGAGACGTCTGAGTAGGTATACCCTATGTATTGGCTGTAGCTTATTCAAGCTTGTAGGAAAAACCTCTCACATTGTGTCACCCTATCTCCATAATTAATTTGTTAATTTCCTTTTTCTTCCAAATATTTTAAAACAATGTCTGAGGAAGAAGAAGAAGGAGCACTAAACATTTCAGGGAATTGCAGACATGCAGTTACTATGAAATTATTAAATTATGGTCTCCCAGCTACAAATGGAGACGTTACCTTCGTGGTTGAGGCACACGAAGCATTCAAGACAAAGGTATTCTATTCCTGGGTTAAATTCCCAGCTACAAATGATCGTACACAAATGTTAACACCTACATTTAGATTGAAACACCAGAGGAATACACTCCATATGAAGCACTAGGAAAAAAAAACAGAATACTGACTATATACTTGCCGATGGGGATGGCTCTCCCGGTGGAGGACTGTGCCACTTGGGGTACAGTCTTCACTGCCATTTAAACCAAAACACATGCTACCCTTTCACTGGCTGTTTTACCTGATATATTGAAGCAGCTTATGAATGAGAATGGGGCAGCACCTGCCCTGGACTTAGGGATGAAACTGATGGGCAATTTTTGCAGCAGTATTCACCATTATGTTGAGTAACATAAAAGGAGAGGCAGCTGCATGTGTTATATTGTGTATTATCCTATAGTCTTTCCTTGTTGTATCTTGTCTGTCGTGGAATGTAGGGTCTGTGACCTAGATGGGTTCCAGGGCGGTTGGGAGTTGGGGCTGTTGGTGTCTGGCTGCACAGATGCATGTTTCCTCTGCTCTAATAAACCTGAAGGTACAGCTATCTGGAATTGCGTGCCATCTTTCATGAACCGAACACAACATAAATTGGGGACAGGACGGGGTCAGCCAGACCCCTGCGCCTATGGAGCAGACCAAGGAAACCTGCAAGGGATTCCAGGATCGAGGATTGAGACTTGCACACAGTGAAGAGCGCAGTATGACCGTTCAGTCTTGTGCTGTTTGACGTTGAATTGCGGTGTTGCAACCTTTCCGGCATGTTCTATGGACAAGTTTAAGGCACTTGTTAAGTAACGAGCGAGCTGCAGTAAAGTGCGCATTCATAACGCTGGCCCCACGCATACATCGTTTTCACCGCGCTTCCCAAGTGCTGCCTCTGCTCGAGCTACCTTCAAGCTAAGCATTCCTCTCCTGACACCATTGACCTGCGTGAGACAACGTCTCTGCCGATGTCAGCTGATTACCGTGTCAGCGTGTTACGTGGCCTGCTGCTGGAATACTAGGCCCTTCTATAATTCTTCTCTAACGGCTGTGGCAGTCAGTAACACTTATAAGTGTACGCTGTCTTCTCTCACCTGAGGGTAGGACAACTGGTGCGTGCTCCGTTTTTTCTTTGGTGCCGTTACCATAGAGTTCAGAGAACACAAAAGAAAACATGTAAGCTCAGTGCCATCTGGTGGTTACAGTGAGAATCACTCAATAAGGATAATCCATCAAATACTTGGCTGTAGTGAATTTCTTCATAAGGAAAATCCATCCCATACTTGGCCATTGGGGTTATCTCTCCACAAGGAAAATCCACTCAATAATAGGCTGTGAACACATCTACAGCAGCAGCAAGAGAGAGAGAACCAAGGTTGCTGCTCATAGGTGAGCATTCCAAAATCCAGTCATCATGAGTATAAATTAATCTGTTTTTGTACCTCCATCATTTTTAATGCAACAAGGCGAACCAACCATGGAGTGGGAAGACTGGATAGAGACATTTGAGAATTACATAGTGGCACTAGGAGGTTCAAACTTTTCACCACTCAGAAAAAAAGCGTTGCTAACAGGATGTCTGGGGACAGAAGGTCAACATATTTTTAAATTCTTACCACAAGTGTATGAGGACAGTGGCGATGTGATAGAAGATGTATATAAAAAAGCCAAATTACATCTACAGAGACGTTTCGCTAAGACGATGAATAAAGTTATGCAACGGCACAAGTTCTACACGCAACTGCAGAGGCCTAATGAATCTGTTGGTGAGTTTGTGGCTAGATTGAGGGAACTGGCTATGAAATGCAAGTTTAGACCCATGACTGAGGAACTTATCAGATATCAGTTGACTGTTCAGTGTAACAACAAGAAGATGCAGGAGCGCTTGTGGGCAGCCTCTGATCCTACACTAAAGGATGCCATAAAGATAGCGAAAGTTGTAGAGGAATCGGAGAGTGCATGAAAGAGATGCAAAAATTAAGCAACGCAGAAGTGTCAGAGGTGGATAGTGAGTCAGAGGTAGTAGCACTTGTGAAGAAAAAAACAACGATTTCAACAATGCCCTTCAACAAAAATGGAAGTTTCAGACCCACGGTGTCCGCCCAGAATAGGTTGAGTACACGATTTTGTTACAGATGCGGCACCCTCTATTGACAAGAGCTTGGACTTCCGAAAGCACCGGATCAGAGGATAATTCTTCTCGCCACTGGTCTTCAGGAACAATCACATTATCTATTACACAAACATGAACATCACTTTCTTCAAAGTCTTCATCAGTCTCACTCTCATCAACTTTCTCAACTAATCTTGACAATGTGTCTGCTATACCATTTTCCACGCCTGGAATGTACTTTATGTCAAATTCATATTCTTGCAAGGCAATAACCCATTTTGTTATTCTGCTCTAAACAAGATCAATGCCCTTCTTTGTGAATATCTCACAGAGAGGCTTATGATCCGTTTTGACTAAAAACTTGGTTCCCCAGAGAAACTTCTTAAGTTTCCTGATGGCCTAAAACAGCGCCAAAGGCTCTCGCTCAATAACAGAATAACGTGACTCAGCATCCTTCAGACCTCGAGACACGAACATGATGGTATTCAAGCCCCCTTCACCCTCTTGTTGAAGGACAGCGCCCAAACCCTTAATACTAGTATCAGTGGTGATGATGGATATTTTCGATGGGTCAAAACTTTTAAGTTTTGGAGCGCGATTAAGTCTTTCTTTGAGAACAACAAATTCTTTCTCACAAACATCATTCCAGTTGAATCCAACTCCTTTCCTCAAAAGCATTCTCATGTTATAGCTGAGTTCTGCAAAGTTCTCAACAAATTTGTTGTAGTATTCAATCATACCGAAAAATTTCATGAGTTCTTCTCTACAAGTAGGGGCACACATGCAGGAGATGGTATCTATTAAGTTGGATTTAGGCAAGATTCCCTCACAGGAGATATTTGACCCAAGTAGTTAATGGTGGTGGTCCCAAAGTGACATTTTTCAGATTTTATGGTGAGATTGCCATTGTCAAGTTTTTCAAGAACGATACCAAGACGACACTCATGCTCCTCTTTGTCCTTACCAAACACAAGGATATCATCTTGGTAAATACAAACCCCTTCACAACCACTGAGAGTTTTTTCCATGGCACGTTGAAAAACTGACACCGCAGAGACTAAGCCAAATGGCATTCTCACAAACCTGAAAGTGCCAAACGGAGTGATAAAGGCTGTGTAATCTCTTGATGATTCTGCTAATTCTATCTGATGGTAAGCTGAGGCTAAGTCAATGGTGCTAAAAACCTTGGCACCCCCCAGCAAAACCAATAATTCATATATGTTAGGAAGGGGATATCGATCTACATCGACAGACTTATTTAATTGTCTTAAGTCTACACATAGACGAAGACTCCCATTGGCCTTACGAGCTGCGACCACCGGAGCCAACCACTCAGTCCCTTCCACTTCTTCAATTATGCCACCTTGTTTGAGTTTTTCCAATTCCCTTTTCATTTCTTCCCTGACAGCTAAGGGTGCATTCCTTACTTTGCAACTTGAGGGTTGAGAACTAGCACACAAACGTATTTCATGCTGAACCCCTTTGAGACACCCCAACTCTTCCCTGAACACATTGGGAAATCTCTGTTTAACTCGAGCTTCAACACCACTACTAAAGTTTTCTTGAACCGTATTAACTCTATCTTTAAGTTTAATGGGTGAAGTGCTACTCAGGTCGAGCATAATCCCTAAATCGCCTTGGTGGAACCAACTGATTATACTGTCACCTTTTTCTGGCACATAAATTTTCCCAGAGGTGTAACGTTGTTCATATTCAATAAGACCTATGAAATAACCACGTAGAGGTATCGGTTCTCCACCATAGGCTAAGGGGTGTATATCAGGCTTAAGTAAAGACGTCTTGTGAGCCAAATTATTTTGGAAGAATGCCCTGGAAATGATGGTAATCTTTGCACCTGAATCAAAAAGAACCTTGGTGGATTCCCCATCTACTGAAATTGCATCCACAGGACATGATTTGTTCTTAACATCAGTGTCAACTTGAACAACTATCTGCCCACACACAAAGTCTTCTTCCACATCTTCAGCTTCAACACTGGAAACTGCTGACTACGCCAGTGTAAGATCCATAGAGACAGCAGGAAGGATCACGCAAGGCAGGTTAAAGATGTAAGTTGTAGGTTTATTCCATAGTAAGAAGATCCCATCCAGGACCCAGCCAGTAGGTACAACAGGCCTCTAACACATTTGAAATACAACATTCCATAACCCTTCATGTAACTAGGTTACCACCACAGAGAACACATTCCCAGGTTACCATGGCACTGCAGCAAAGGCAGCTCCAGATGCCACACATACCAAGACCAAAGAGGATGAGGCATAACACATAATACACCTCATACCTCTGACCCAACAAGAAACTCAGGCAAACATACTTCACACAGTAATTTAATACGCACACCTACAACAGACCACCATTGGGAAGACTCACTCAGCACTGAGGTACACACAACCTCACAATTGTGTACTAGGGCACTCACCACCTTACAACTCTGTACTAAGGCACTCACCACCCTACAATACTGTACTAGGGCACTTATCACCCCACAACTCTGTACTAGGGTACTCACCACCCTACAACTCTGTACTAGGGTACTCACCGCCCTTCAACTCTGTACTAAGGCACTTACCACCCTACAACACTGTACTAGGGCACTAACCACCCAACAATGCTGTACTAGGGCACTCACCATCCCACAACTCTGTACTAGGGTACTCACCACCTTACAACCCTACAACTCTGTACTAGGGCACTCACCACCACACAACTCTGTACTAGGGTACTCACCACCCTACAACTCTATACTAGGGTACACACTACCCTACAAACCTGCACTATGGTATTTACAACCGTAAAACTACCAACCAGAACACAAGATTTAACCACCCGCACACCATTATTAAACATACAAGAACCGCACATCAAAGTACAATACTCTAGAATCATTGAGAATCATGCAAAATAAAGCATACCCCCATACACCACCCAAAAAGGGTACACCAGGAGCATAAACAGAAACTGCTCATGGCATGAAATAAACAAGGCATCATAGTGACAATACGAATAACACAAACAGTGCAGAAACATCAGTTGCTTGAAATAACAAGTATGGAAAATACCAAAAAACTCCCAGGTCACCAGATGAGCGATATCTCATGCAAGAGAAATTGACAACAACAAACAAAACAAAAACAATGATACCTATTAGCTTGCTTCACAGTGCCGCATAAAATACATCCAGATAAATGACAGAAACCGATGAGCTGCCGAAGTCCTTGACTCATCACACATTGCTGAGGGTTGCCACATAATCTCAACTCATTCCAGATTCTAAATCATTTCAATTTCTTGCTTACTGTTCTTGCACCGGCAACCTAGAAATTTCTGTTGCAGTTAATATCTGTAGGTGTTGATTCTTTGATGTCACAACCACCCCCATTTTTAAATGAAGTGGGAGAACCAAATCTTTCTTGGAAACAATGGATAGGTCTTTTTGAATCCTATCCCATAGCTATTGGAGATGAAAAGTTCTCTCCATTGCGTAAACAACACACGCTACTACATAATCTTGGGGTTGAGGGGCGCAAACCTTATGAGAAAATCACTGATTTTCCTCAAGATGATGAAGATAGTGATGAGAATGAGAATGTGTATCAAGTCACATTAAATAAGCTAGAGAAACATTTTGGAAAAACTATAAATGTGGTATTAGAAAGACATACGTTTTTTGCCAGAGTACGAGGGAAAGGAGAAAAGGTGAAAATGCACATTGCTGCGTTGAAGGGTTTATCTAATACTTTTGATTTTGGACTCTTAACGGACTCCATTATCAGGGATCAATTAGTCAGATGCATGAACAATCCCAAAATTCAAGAAAAACTGTTGATTGCGAATCCTGATCTTAAACAAGCTATTGACGTTGCAGTGAGCATTGATCACACGGCTGACTGCATTAATAAAATTGAAAGTAGGGAGCGAGGCCTAAGCGGAGGTTAATGTGATAAGTAAACAGGACAACAGTAAGGAGATGAAACATAAATTCCAGGCACCCAAGGGAAGCAAACTCAAATGCTATAGATGTGGCAGTCCGAGGCACCTCACCAACAATGTAGCTTGTCAAGCCAGAGCAGTAGTGTGCCACAAGTGTGATAAGAAGGGCATTTGGGTAGGGTGTGCAATGACCTACGTTCCAAGCTTGTATTGATGTTAGAACAGGATAAACCACCTGAGGCGAAGTTAGTATTTCAATTGCAGAATTTTGGTGATGTAACCAATTTCCCTTATTATTGCGCTTTGTTTTGTATATCTGTACAGATCCAATTCCTCCCTTCATTGGGAGATGTGTTATAATTATCCTTGGTACATTCCTTTCCCCCTCCTGTCCGGTTCCTTTAGAATGTACCAGGCATTGTTGTTCTGAAGGTTCCAAAGCTGCCCCCAGCTGACTGCAACCTGTGGTGGTGAAAGGACGTTAATAAATGAGCTGTCAGTGTCCTCTTCATTTCTCAACAATTAGCTATACACCAATGCTTGAGGGATTTCACTCCTGCACAACAGGAGCAGGAATTTCCTATAGGTATCAAAGAAACCTTGGCTACACTTGGTAGAGATAATTTGGGAGCCAGGCCTGAGAAATCACAACTTAAGAGTAATTCTGACAAGGATAACAATAAGCAAGCACCAGATTCTTCGACAAAAAAGAAGTGGGATAATAAACAAAAAAAATAAAGACAAACAAAGATCACAGGGTGGGTCTCCTCAACAGGAAGACACTGAAAAAAGATATAATCTCAGAAACCGTGATAATATTAGGAAGCCGACAGGTATCAGGATACTGATACACGTTCCTCTTGTGCCTTTCAGGAGTCTTCCGATACACGTTCGGAGAGAGGTGGAAGGTCAAAGCGCAGATCAGAAGAGCACGTGAAACTGAAGAAGGAGTCAAAATATTTGTCTGACTACATCATTAATAAAGAAGAAAAACCAAAGAATAATAAGCCTCAATTCAAAAAGAAGAAAGTAGCTGGGAATAAAAAGGCATGCCCAAGCTGCTGAGGACTCTTCTTCTGAACGGGGAATGGGCAGTGACAGCGCGGCAGAGGTCACAATAGCTCGTCGGAACCGAATGGATTATCTTGCTGTAGTAGGTCTGAGTGAGCATATCACAGTAGAAACACCTGATACTAGGGTAAGTGTTCCCCAACGTTTATATGAAATTACGTTCCAATTGGAGGGGGACATACCCAGAAACATCAAGGCTCTGTTTTGGGAGAACTTGAGGCATGGTTAAAATAATCTTTTGGCTGAAAAAGATGGGCCACCTGAGTTCGTAATAGAATGCTCAAATGGGGAAACAGTAATTTTACCTGCTTTCTCAGACCTCGTTCAGGAATCAGTCAAACATTCTTATGCCAAGGAGTGGGTGTTAGCGCTAGCTCCTGCACTATAACGCAATCATGTGGGGTGGGATGATCAGTCAACACATCACAAGATCCTGTTGAAATTAACTCCTCAACCCCAGAGACAAAGCCTAATAAAACATGAAGCTAAAAAACAAGTTAAGGAAATCCTAGAACAACGTGAATACCAGGGTGTAACAGAAAATGTCACCTCATCAATGATTAACCCCTTGTTTCCCGTAATGAAACCAAGCTATTCATATCATCTAGTATTAGACTGCAGACATTTAAGCACATCTACTCGCACATTCACAGTACAAAATACACACAGTGCCGCACTGATGAATAACATTGTGCGGAAAATATAGTGCTTGGAAGCAGATATTTGACAGTATTTTCAACGCTAGTCTCACAGAGGCAATTTTGTCATTTGCCTCAAGGGTTTAAGAATAGCCCTGGGCAGTTTTCAGCCAGAGTGACGGAGTTACTTCACAATTTTGATGAGGAGGCATTGTCCTATGTAGATGATAAATTGCTGTTGGATGATGAATTAATGGAACAGTTGGGCAGAGTAGACTGCATACTTCTCGGGTTTGCTCACTTGGGCTACAAATTTAATTTCAAGAAATCAAAAATTGCCTATCTCAGTGTTCTATTTTTGGGATACGAACTGTCAAGTGAAGGCAAAAGCCTGGCAACCCTTTTTTTTGTAAAAGTTTGCATTTTCCAACCTCCAACGACTCTGAAAAGACTACTATCCATTTTAGGACTTTTAAATTTAATTTTGGTAGAATATACATTTTAGATTACGCAGTACAGGTAAAACTATTCTACGATTTAATTAGACCTGACTTTTCAATATCACATTGGACACAAGAACATACAAACATTTTACGTTCCATAAAAGCTGACATGATAGCTTCCAAACATTTACACACACTTAAACACGACCAATCTGGTGATCCGTGTAGTTGCTGACCAACTGGGTATACATACATCATATTCAACGAAGATGAAACAGTAACCATTGCACACAAATAACATTTGTACACAAACGCTGAAATGCGTTTTACACCTACTGAGAAAGTTCTCACAGCAGTACAGACTCTTGTAGTGAGAGAGCGAGTACTAGCTCAGGGTAAACGCATAATTGTCATAACACCGGTGCTGACCTTATAAGCTGTCACCAAAGCAAGCGTCCAAAATCCCAAAGCTTTACATCAACGATGGATACAATGGGCTAACTCTCTCACTGCAACAGATGTAGATTACAGATTTGATTCCACACTACAAACACAAGCATTTTTGCAGTATGAACAAGAGTATCCTCTGCCGAATGAAAAAATGCCTCTAGATCGATATGATTACATCATGTATACCGATGGATCTGCCCAGCACACCGTAGGGAAAACACACCAACATTCCGCAGTGTGTGCAATCGTAAGGGGGCGCATGCATGACGGCAAGTTCTGTCCTGAAAAAACCCACACGCAGTCCCTAGGGGACTGTACAGAGCAGCTGGAAGTAATCAAAGCCCTGATACTGGAACTACAAAATAAGGATTTTGGATTTCCCACACTTATAGTGTGTGATTCGCATTACTGTGCCCAGTCATATAATGAATACCTTCATTATTGGGCCAAGAATGGATTTCGAGATTTCAAGGGTTGCACAACCAAGCACAAGATGCTTTGGGAACAGGTGGCAAAGTCGAAAGAGTGCTTGCCATGGGCTCATGTAATACACACGTTGAGTCATCAACCAGTTGGCATTCACGTTGCAGGGAATTCCATGGCTGATGAACTCACTAAGTCAACAGTTCATACTGCTGCTGTGCCTGCAATCCCTCGTTCAAGTACGAGAATGGACAGAGACATCATGGTGGCTGTCAATGCTGCATGCAACGATACACACCTGCCGAAAGGCCTCCCACTCAAGTACTCCTACGAATTAAATGCACAAAACATACCATATGCTCAGATTCCAGGAGTGGGGGATAGAGTTATACCAAACACTGATCGCAGATTAGGGTTAATAATCGCAGCACATGAGGGTCTGGGTTCAGCACATGCAGGGATTACTGCTACAGTTTTGTTACTGAAACACCGCTATTGGTGGCCTGGTCTTACTAAACAGACCAAGTACTTTGTCCTCAAATGCGACATCTGCCAGCAGATGAAGTGCTCCACCATAGCACGTTGACCACAGATACCTCTTTTGATTTCTAACAAGCCTTTGGCCTGTGTCTATTTGGAACGCTGCAGCCCATTACAATCTGATGGGGCCTACAAGTGCATCTTGGTGGCAGTAGATTCAAGCTCTAGATTCCTGTGGGTATGCCCACATCGGTCGGCTGATGCCAGGACTGCAATCAAGGATTTGCGAGTCTTTATTGGGACATACGCAATTGGCACACTACATTCTGGCCAGTGTCCGGCGTTTAGCTCTCGGGCTTACAAAAAAGCCAAGGGAAGTTTGGTTGTGACCTTGCAGTACTTCTCCCCCTATCATCCTGATGGAAATTCAGTAGTTGAGAGGAAAAAACGTGATTTAAAGCAATCCTTAACAGTTAGGGTACTAGGTTTGGGTCACAGTTGGGTCCATCACCTATATGGGGTCCAGAGGGCAGTCAATAATATGCCAAGAACATCTCTGGGTGGCCATACTCCATATGAAATCCTGTTTGAGGTACAAATGTGGGTACCAGACCTAAATAATGTTGGCAAAGTGGCAGCAGACACACCGTTTGACATCAATGAATGTTTGGTTGTTTCACAGGCACTAAATGAATTCCGGGATAGACAAAGCAACGTCCAAGTGAAACGTACTGCCACTGGTGAAGTGAAGGTTGTACTGGCAAGACCCGGCTGGGTCCCGAAGATTGGGGAACTGTTCATGGGAAAAAAATGTGGAGAAAAAGGAATTTGGGCCTGTCTTGGCTGTCGAAGGTACCATAACTGTACTTCTTCCGCCCCTTGCAGGTCGCAGACACAAAAGGTTTGTCTCCATTGATCTGATCAAACCACATTATGTGGATGATTCTCAACAATAGGCCACGTGGCATCCTGGGTAACCACCGCTCTCCTCTCCCTACCATACAGGCAGTTTGGATGGAAGCTTTAATAAATAAAGAAGATTCCTCTCTCCAGCAAGAAACAGTAAACAACAATGAAATGCTGCTTCTCCATGTTGAAACAACAGCAACTGTACAATCAACTAGGACAGAGACACAAATTTCAATTCAGCAACTTGAAGAGAACTACATTTATGTCAACATACCAAAGACTGAGTCATGTCCTGGGTCAATAAAGCTTGCTGAGCTGCCAAAAATAGACCGGTTGGCATCTGGCTACTTTGTGGACTTCGACGATTTCTCTTCAGATTTAACTGAACCAGAGCCACCATTGCTGCTGCCTCTGCCTTTCAAGCTACAAGAACGTGCCCTCTATCTTTGGCTAAAAAAGACATACTTTGTTACTCCTTGGTTGCACCTTTGGATTACAATTGGGTTACTTTTCCTGGTCTTCTAGATTGGTTTGGTGACTGTCTTTTTCTTACTTCTGAACGGACATTATCTCCCAGAACTCTCTGCAGTACAACTTGTGAACTTGGTATTGAAACCACATGCATCATCACACAGTCACAGAGTGAACAGAGGGGCTTGTCCCTGGTGAACATTACAGCAGTTCCAGCTCCTGAAGGAATAGTGTGGGGCAGGGTATTGTATGATGTGTATGGCCCCACTGAACTTTTACAAATTCCATATTTGTTTAAAATTTCTTTAAATGATATCATCACCTCTAATTTTTTATCATGTTGATTGGGACATTCAGACAGTAAACACAAAGAGATGATGGACGGAGTGCTGAAACTTTTAGTCACTATTAGATCTGGGTTGAATCCATCATCGTTCTTTAGCTCACTTCGCCACCCCAGTTCAGATCCAGCCATATGCAAATCAGTTTTGACCCTATTCCACAGTCCAGCCCAAACTGCCAAGCCAGGTCTTCCCTGCACCGGAAACAAGAATCCTGGGACCGGTTTCGGGGTAACACTCCTCATCAGCCAGGCTAGCTTGAATCCAGTGGCAAAGTGAGAAAGAGACCGACGTCTGGGCATACCCTGCCAACTTAGGACAAATAAAGCAAACACAAAGAGATGATGGACGGAGTGCTGAAATTTTTCAGACACATTTATTGATACAGTACACAATATGCGAGAAGATCTAGAACAGTCCACTGTGTTTTCCTCTGATGAACTATATGATGGTACATCTATTTACGATGATATGTTCTGTTATCAACATTATGGTCACCATTTTTTGCATAAAACAAGTATCCCATGTGCTGTTTATAATTACACCCAATGGGAACACTGCTCAACACTACCAAAAGTTAGTTCAAAAATGTTTGCACAGACGTTTGCCTATTTTTCTGGTTTCGACACATCAAACCCAGCTTCTTATTATCATAGGCTTGCACCTTCACCTGCTAAGAAAAATATGCTAACAAACACCAAGCTGATATACTCTGCTTCTTTTTTTCCAGCTGTCTGTATAGGGTTTTGACTTTTGGAAGGACAAAATAGATACAAAGTCTGTTTGGGGGACAAAAGATTGGCAGGTTCAGGGAACTAAGGCTATGTTTAGAGCATGCCTAATACCACATCAAATGATTTTCCTGTACAAAACTGTGCAACAGACTTCCTGCCTTGGAATAGCCAAGATGAAGGATTTAAACACACCGCATATTCCCACATTCGCACGTTTTAAGAACAGGCAACATTTCACACAATACAGTGAGGATACACTAGATGCCATAATACACAATGGTTCTTACAATTCATCAGATCCCAATTTGAAGGGATGGTTGATGATTTGGCCTTGTGACACTCATGTGTATCAGTCCCGATTTTTAGGTAATAACAAAGGGTTTAAGATCAATAGGCCTGAGCAACATTGTGTACAATCAGAACACTCGGGTGGTGACATCATGCAGTGTTAGTTGTGCCTTGGCTAAAAACCTCAACACTTTCTCAGGTGAAGCAATACTTGTCCCTTCTGTCTGAAGACTTGGATCTCAGGAATCTTTTACTAGGTCCCTGGAATCCACATCAAAAGCATTTCCTATATGCCACATAGAATAGGCTAAAGAAGGTCTCTCAACAGGAAGCTGCTGAGAAACTGCATGAAATTGTGTCACACTAAGACATAGATAGACCGAGTTAGGTTCGTACATTAGCACACTGTATGTATGAGTCTGAATGAGTATGACTACATCGCCCATAAACCAGTGTGACTGGTCAGGTGGGCTCTGCACTCTGAGTCCTATATAGGCTCCGCCTCCCGAAGGCCCGGTGCTTGTCAATCAAGTACCATGACTTGGACCGTTGGGAAGAAGACGTCGTGTCTTCACAAACCAGAAAAAGGAAGAATTGTTCCTTCTAACCCTCCCGCATTTCCCCGTTGAGCCGTTGCTAGGCTCGGCCTGTTTGCAGCCTAAGACGCGCTGGAGCGCGTCTTCGAGCCGTAACTGGACTCGCCTTGCAGTTTGTGTTCCACGCGCTGGAGCGCGTCTTCGAGCCGTTACCGGGCTCACTCTGTTTTCAGCACCACGCGCTGGAGCGCGTCTTCGTGCCTTCACGGTTTGCTTGCACAACGCGCTGGAACGCATCTCTGTGCATTTACTGGGCTCGCCTCTCCTGTCAGGGGAAATGCGCTGGAGCGCATCTGCAATCTTTAATTAAGGCTCCCCCCTGAATTCCACGAACACGCTGAAGCGCGTCTATGAGCCAGAACTCGGCTCGGAGATAATGTTCTCGTTTTTGGGGGCTTTCTTAAAGATCCAGTGGGAAGCGCTGAAACACAACTAATGAGCCGTTGAGAGGCTCGGATTTCCCTGTCTGTTTTCTCTTCACATGGACACATCCTCGGACTGCAGCACTGCAAAAAGCCATTGAGAGGCTTGGAGGAAGTGCCATACTTCATTTTGTTTATCTAAAGGCACGCCGGAAAAGCGCGCCTCTCCACTTTTCATTTCATTGCCAGTTCCTTGGACTTATGGACTGCAGTACCGAAGAGAATCTTCACAGCTAAGTACACTGTTCTATTTTTGATGCATGAGAAGCTGTATTACCTATTGAAGGAGAGCTGATTTATTTTTATGCTTTATTTTTTTGATTTTGCATTCTGTATAACAGAATGAGTGCAGCAAGCCTTAACGTAAGTGCAAACACATAGTCATATCGTGCCTTGCTCAGTCTACATACGGTGGCTATTATACATGTGTGGTGCTTGTGTTTTGCTACCGGGAACACGGGCTAGACAGCAGGAGTGACAAGAATAGGCGTGAAGCCTACAACTCTAAGTTTCTTCCCCATCGAGTGTTTCACAGCCGCATCTTTATTGTTTCCTTTGTCCCTTTTTTCCCTTTCCCCTAGTATGGTGTTGTCTGCTGAGTGATACTTGTGCACTCACAGGTCGCGCCATATCGGGGAAAAGGTTACGCAGCATCATCCATTGCTCCCCCTGTATCCGGCTTCGAAGGTTAGTGGTTACCTGTCGGTGTTTTGACAGATTGATGGTATTAATCTAGAAAAGGCTTTGGCAGTGGTTGATAATGGCATCACCACATTATCCTCTAGGATATATTAATTGGGCAACATAGTATCATCTGCAATTGCCATAATACAACAAGACATGTCTATCTTACAACACGGACAGTCACAACTTTGTCGATTGTTTTGTTGAGATGGACACTTCAAACCTTGCATTCAGGCCACATGCTGTGGCGTTATATTGACATTTCACATCTGTTTTCTTCGTACGATCTCTCTGAAAGACAGATATTAATGGCACGTAGAGATGCAAGGTATACCATGTTGCACATTGAAAAATTAGAACAATTACCTTTCACTGTTGCTAAAACACCTTCCACAGATTGGATAATCCATTGATACATTACCCTACCTATCACGTCTTTTCAGTTCCATTACTGTTTACAACAACATCAGGTAGACAGTTAGGAAGCATTAGGAAAAGTTACCATTCAAGTTTAGATGCAGGAATGGGGACACAGAGGTTTTTCTCAATGGTTCTGACTGAGAATGGTTTAAGCGGATCCTTGATATGCAAGGACATTTCACTTCAGGGGGCTTGTAATGCGTCGGTTGCAAATTTGTCCTGTTATCTGAAGGGTTCTCCAGCTGCCATGATTCATCCGGTTTTCAAGATACTCTCTAATGGGAGCTATTTGATGCTGAATGATCAAGGCTGCTGTAGAATGGAACCAGGCATCGCTTATCTTGTAACAGTTAATTCCATAGTTACTTGTTGCACACAAGTATTGTTTCCACCGGCCCACAAAGTTAGGGAGGCAACGCATACACTTTGATTCTCTAAGCAAACTGAAAGCCATGCTTTTTCAAAAGGATGTGGCCTTAACAACCCACCAGAGAGACGTTTGAGCTCCAGGTTGCAAGGTCCTCGTCCAAGATACAGACGCTACTTCATACTAACTTCCCACTGCAATTTGGGGAGCTAGTCCACCATATTTTTAACATGTCTGATACAAAGGGAATAGCGCTCTTTTTAAATATATCGGCTCTGGATTGTTTGGTACTTTTCAGACAGTTTTGGGAGTTATACCATCATTCATACACTCTGTACTAGGAAGCGTTTTTGGAGGTCTTGAGCTTGTCCTGCTACTTGTGACGGGATTCTGATTTTAATTTTCTTGCTTCACAATGGACCTCCCAGCTCAAGCCGGAATGGAGACAGCACTGGCTGTGCTGCTATGCTGTGACGCATGATACACTGCTTCGGCACACCTCGCCTTCGAGAACTGAATGAGCCTTGGTTTTTGTATTTCAGGCCTGTTTGGCCTCACTATATACAACCTGTATTCCGCTGCCTGCTTTGCAACCATGGGTACGTTTTGGATTTCTGCCTCGGTTCGCAATTGGTTGCGCCATTGGACATTGAAATATTAATGGACCCCTTGAAGGCCCATGGGTACAGTTGTTCCCAGCATATTCCTTTACTGTTGAACGCATTCTTCGAGCAACCCTGGGATGCTTTGGCACCTAGTGAACTGAATACTGACTCTGCTGAATGCTTACAGGATGTAGTCCCTCCCTCTGCGCTGCTGTAGGAGCTGGATAGAACCACCTTTGCTCCAATAAGCTGCTATAAGGTGCGCCTCTGGGAACGTCACCTGCGGTTGCCAGCAACATTAATGTTTCGTGGGAATTATTTGGCCTATTCTTAAACAAAATGTATTGAAAACAATGTTTTTATGCTTTTATTCTATGCACTGTGGCTTTCTGAGTGCCTGGGGTTTCAAATGAGTATAGTGGCTTTTATTGGCTCTTATGAGATTTTATGGGGAAGCTTGCTTTTAGATGATTTTAAAAGTGGTTTTAAACTTTTATAGTTTGATTTTTATATGGCCTCCTGCCTTTTTAGGTAGCTTTTTTTGGTCGACCCTTAGTATGAGGAGTGGGTATTATGTGCCCGAGTTAGGCTCATGTAGCAACGTGGCCCGTTTCCTACATTGTCCTCTTTCCTGCACAATAACATTATTTGCGGTGACCTTTTGCACATATTTGCACAGATGACAATGTTGGATTAGTTTCTCTGAAACTACTTTTGTCTGCACGTCTGGCTTCACGCAACTTATCACGATGCCTCGAACACTAAGTACAAGGCCTTCACGTATGATGTACAAATGTCGTTCTAACTTCATCCATAGGACGACAGGGCTATTTACATATCCACAACAATGCTAATCTGTGTGTATATCACAAACATGCTTTTTATTATAAATAAAGAAGCATTTCCGGGGATTAGCAGAGGAGACACTTCAGCTGATACTGAGGGTCCCTGCATGCTGAGGCTTTGCCAAGAAGCTGTCTGACATCTCCGTGAGGGGTGTCCAATTCGTGACAAGGACGGGGTCCTACATTCTTTCCCGCCAGGTAATGGGGTTGAAATGTCCCGAGGGGGGATTCTTGGTTCTGCACCTACATACATTCCAGACATACACAGAGTAGGGTTTGCATAGTAGGAGTACGCCTGATTACTAACTTGTATTATATGCCTGTGTAGATATACACTGTCTCAGCGCCATGGTAGAACTGTATCTGCTATTTACTCTTTTGGTGCTTGTAATCACTTTCATCTGCTTCTGTCTACTGATTATCGCAGCACATGTATTTTATACAACAATAACCTTGGTTCAATAAATATATTCAAAACATCCCATTGTGTATTCTCTGTATACTTCTCTGAGAACAAGAGTGCACGAGTGACTGAGCAAAAAAGTTCTAGATCTGTTATCACGATCCCTGAGGGGTCAGGGTTGTCATGTTCAGTGGTTGCCAGAAACCATTTGTTCCTTGTTTGGGTTAGGGGGGCTTATGGTGGCACTGTGAGCTAGCTGGTCTCCAGGCCAACATATACTGCGGGGCTGCCAGGAATCAGTCAAGGCACCTTACCCAAAGTTAATGTTGTCAACAAACGTGCAGATCCTATGGATTAGTGGGGAGTACACGACACTCTAGAATCAGATGGGGGACCCATATAAAGAATGAGGTCCTGAAGATGATTTGCACAGCAAAGACCACGTTGCAATTACAGACCAGAAGCTTCTGGAATAGTTGAACAGGTCAACAGGACCATTAACTTAGGGGTGGACAGTGAACTCCACCCCACCAGTGGAGCTGGCAAAGTTTTGCCTGAGTTCAGAAAAAACTCCGCCTCCCACTGCTGCCTTGAATAGTTTACCAGCGCCGGCCCACCCCTACAGTCTGAAGGTGTTTGCATGTGCCAGCCACTCTCTGATGTTAGCGCCCCTGCCTCGAAACCCCTCCACACCCTCCCAGCTCACCAGTAAGATCTGCCCTCTCCTTCTCTGCTCTCCGGCAGAACCATGGTGGGGGAGGGGGGAAAAAGACTGGTAGGGAGAATGAGATGAGGGGTGGCCCTGTGTTGGGGGGAACCAAGGGACACCACCGAGGTGCCTTCTAAGAGGGGCCGCAGCACCATCAGCCGCTACCTGAGATGTCAGCAGCCTACGCTCCCCTCCCCGTGACATCGTCATGATATTGCAAAGAGAGTAGACATGTGTTTTGTGAGAAGTATCCTGCTTTCTTTTTAGGATAATATTGTTTGGAAGACAGCATGCGAAGACCTGGCCTTGAAACCATATGCCCTAAAGGCTTTTACTGCCCCAGTGGCACTGGTCATTCCTGCCCTGCGGGGACATATCAGTGTATGGCCAGGGCTCTTATTGTTACATGGTGCCACTCCCTCCATCACGCATTGGGTAAATGGGACACCTACTCTATATAATCAGAGCAGGGGGAGGCGATAAAGGGACGGGGAGGAAGAGCTAGACTGCAGCACCGTGGGCCTGCAGTGCTGATTGGGGCTTAGATCAAACAGACTGAACTGGATCTACCCCCTCTGGGAGATAGCCCTTCGCCCGCTGAGATACTGAGATACCCCCATGCAGCCAGTGTGGTAATCCGGACCTGCACCCTTCGACAGCAGCCCTGGCCTACACCCACTGTGGACTCCCTTGCAGCCATGCTGGGGATCTTGCCGTGATCCCTACGAAAGCAGTAGCGCACCACTGCACCCAACTGTCGCTGGACCCCCTCCACCTGACCCCTGCACTGAGAGACATGGCAGCGGATCCCCCCGCACACACACCCCATGGAATGAGCTGGAGAAGAGTCAGACCATCAGCAAGGGCAACTTTGCTGTAGAAAACATGGATGCAGGGAAAGCATTTGTTAGAGATCAGTGAGGTAGACTGACTTGAAGATGTCTGTAGGGTACAGTGCTTTTTATGTTATTATATGTTTTTTTTTGCAAAAAACTTTAACACTGCACTCCATGCACCAACTCACTGAGTCACCAGAAACGCTGGTTCACCCACAGTCACATAAGGATGGTGCAAATGTCTCTCAGTCTCATAATGGTGGTGGAACGGAGCAGAGCTCCCAGGAATTCCACAGTTTTTTTGCAACTTCGCTGTATTCCGCATAGTGCAAATTTGCGAGCTCCGCACACCCCTACATTAAATCAAGATTAGCAAAAGTGTGCACTTCAAGATCACTGAAATGGACAGATGCATTGCCTTTGGTATTGATGACTATTCGAACTATGCCAGACAGAAATACTGGCTTATCGCCACATGAAATCTTGATGGGCAGGGCAAATGAGACTGCACTTTTGAACATCACAGATGATATGCTACTCGATTACTTCAAATGATTGGCTGATGTGGTTTGTTCTGTCTCTTACCAGGTTACAGCTGCCACAAGAGATCTATACCAAGAAAAGTGCCACAACTTCAATCCTAGTGATTGCATGGTGATCAAAAAGCATGTTCAGACGGCTTGTTTGGAACCAAGATGGGAAGTCCCCTTCCAAATAATTCTTGTAACTAATAAAGCAGTTAAATGCGCTGGAGTTCCAAATTGGATCATGCTTCTCACACCAAGAAAGTGAAGAAGAGGCAATTGTGGTCTTTGTTCCTGAATGAACAGCATTGGTGGCTGCACCACCACCGGAGAGACCTCTGACACCAGTGGTACCGACACCACAATGGCAGCAAGAAGAAGAAAGGGGTGAAAATTTGCAAATCAAAAAACAAATTCAAGTGCCTGATGCTACATAGAGTGACATCGGATTCTCTACTAAATAGAACCAGAGACTGATTTTCAAAATAAAAAACATTACTTGTAATCTATCAGTACAGCCAGAAGACCCGGGTGAAGGAACAAGCACTGGGATAAGGAGCGTTACCCACAACCACAAAGCTGAAGGGCCACAATCCTCGGAACAAGAAAGACTGAGAAGGAGCACATCAGTTGATTGAATACCAGCAACTATACCTGAAGAAACTGAATCAAGTATTGAAAGTGGTATTGAGCAAAACAAACCCCTCAGAAGATCAAAGAGAGCAAGAGTACCTTGTTAAATTGACATACTATGTGTACACAAAGTACTGAACGTCATGTTAGAAAATCTGTGTGATGTGAGATCTGAACTGTATGAACTTCCATGATATATAGCTTTGAAAGAACATTTGGAAAAGTTGAGACTGATAACCGAGAACTATTGAAAGCTGAAAGAGAGAAGCAATAACTGACAGATGAAAAAAACTGTTCTCTTAGACCTTTATTATTTTTTTCTTATTTTACAGATGATCACCCTAGGCCCGAGTGTGCTGGAGAAGAGTAGAGATAACAATATAGAAGAACACAGAGTAGAGTTAAGGATTGTCTAATTAGAAACCTGTACTAAGAAAAACTAATTATCTTGAAAATATGCTGACAGAATTATACGCGGAACTATTGAACTTTATTACACCTAGCCTGATTCTGAAGAAATGTGTTGCATTAGAAATAAGTGTAAGTATATTATGCATTCAATCTTTGTAATAACAGTAATACTGATTACTATAGTATTAGTAGAATTTTATTTAACCCCAGAAGAAGAGCATAGATCAAATAATACAACTAAACCACATGTCTACATTAATGATTAAGACCAACTAAGATCTTCCTTTGTTAGCTACAAGAAAGATAATTCTCCACTAGCATTTACTTGAGATTAGTACAAGAATAGACTCATACTTTAGATACAAAGGATTGCTATGTGTGTGCTCATTTACCGACATCTGCATCAGAAGAGGTCACTTATAATCACAATCCATCATCATGCGCTATATCTTGTAGTATTTTGCTTTCACATGTGTATAGGTTATAGGTGAGAAAATGTTTAATATTTTTATTCCAATCATGATCTAATACTTTCCAGAGTACCTTTAATAGAAAGCATGAACTTTCACCCGTGAGCAACAGAAACAGTCACAGCTTGGTATTTCTTCTTTCCCCATAGACCTATTGATATTGTTAAGGCTTCCAAAAACAATTTAAAATACTTAATGAGACCTGTAGAGAAGATTTACATAATGGCTTCAGAAGAGAGCTAGATGAATATAACACGTAGCAAAGACAAACATCGTGATGTCTTGAAAAATGTTTGGAAGAAAGAAGAAGATGAATTTAGGAAGAAAATGATTTCACAAAAAGAAAATTTCCATTTACAGAAGACGAACCCCCAAACGAACCAGACACGTAGGGATTAGTAGCTGTGAACATACATTTGAATTAACAGGAGGACCATGGCAAATTTTACTAACCCTGGGCGTAAACTCCGCTCCGCTCGCGGAGTTTGTGGATTTTTGGCAACTCCGCGTTCTGCGTAGAACGCGGAGTTACCGAAAACTCAGCGCTCCGCAGCGGAATGGAGGTGTTCGCTCTCTCAAAAAGCGCTGGAGTGACTTACCGGGATGCCTGCGATCACCGACGAGATTTCCTATCTGTTTGCGAGCACCACGAGATTTGGTAGCCGGCCGCACGTTCCCGCGAGAGTGTGCGATCGCGAACACGTCATTCGGGCGCACCATCGGACTTCCGGTGGAAGTTTTGCGAAGATCGCGATCCCGAACACTCAGAATTTGCAATCTGGAAAAGAATCTCTCTCGAGCAGCATCAAAACCTTCTCAATGGTGATTTGGATTAAAAATACTCCTCAGATTGACATTTGGCTGTACTTTTTTGTGCTAGGAATCATTTTTCTTTTTTGACTTTTTTTTTTGAAGAGGAGGGAAGTGCCCCATAGTTTCCAGCTTCCTGTTCCTGTCCAGCTGGCTCCTCCCAGTGCTTTGTCCATCTCCTGTTCACTTTTCATTTGGATTTGGAGCTGGAAGGATCACTCTTTGTGGCTGCTGCATCATATATCATTGGATTTGAGGACTTTTGAATCTGAGATTTCACAAGTAAGTTGGAAAATTGGTGTTGTTTGTTTGATTGGGGCATTGCACCTACATTTCTTTTGTACTTTTCATCGGTTTTTTTAAATTTATTGTGGTGGGTGGCCTGTAGTTCAGTAGGAGCCTAGTTGTTTCTTTGTAAGTAATTTTTCATCTTTTCTAAAGGAAACATGTTGCACAGTTCACTGCATTTTCTCCAACTTTTGAAATTAATTTGCAATATTTATTTAGTTCACTAGCCCAGTAGTCTGCCAATAGGCCTTTAAGCCAGTAGGCCCAGAGCTACTCATGGGTGCATGAAACAACTGTTTCTGTGGTGTCTGCTGAATTTAAACATCATTTAGGGTATGGATGGCATTGGATTGAATTGCAAAATGTGTTTTTTTTAGGTATTTCATTTTTTTCGTGTGTGTTAAATAAATGCCTTTGTTGGATGTGTGTGGGGTGATTGTTGTGTAACTTGCAAACCTATTTTAGCCCTGTGGATTTTCATTTTTGCATTGTTGCATTAAAGCTGTGTTGTTTAGCATGCCTCCTTTGTCTGGCCATATAGGCCTGCTTAGTTCATTGTTTTCAGGCCTCCTGCTTGTTGTGAGCGACCATGTGGCTGGTGGCCATTTTGTGGTGGTAGTTAGTGTGCTGCTTTTGCCATAGGACTGCATGTCTTTCCTTTGTTCCTCTTGGCTCACTGCTACTTGTGGCCTGGCCATGGGGCTGGTGGCCATTTTGTGAAGGCAGCCAGTGTGCTTTTGCCATAGGCCTGTATTGTCTGTTTTCCCTTTCTTGTTGTTGTGGCCTGGCCATGTGGCTGGTGGCCATTTTGTGAAGGCAGCCAGTGCGCTTTTGCCATAGGCCTGCATTGTCTGTCTTCCCTTTCTTGTTGTTGTGGCCTGGCCATGTGGCTGGCGGCCATTTTGTGAAGGCAGTCAGTGTGCTTTTGCCATAGGCCTGCATTGTCTGTCTTCCCTTTCTTGTTGTTATAATGGCCTGGCCATGTGGCTGGCGGCCATTTTGTGAAGGCAGCCAGTGTGCTTCTGCATTAGGCCTGCAAGCCTTCTTTGTGGTGCCCATGCATTGTTGTTGATTTGCATGCAATTGTTTCTTCTAATACCCAGCAAAATATGCAGCACAGTTCACTACATTTTCTAATACATTTGCAATATTATTGATTTGAATTGATTCACTATGTGGCCTAGTCTGCCAATGGGTTTTCCAACCAATAGGCCCAGAGCTACTCATGGGTGCATGAAACAAATGTTTCTGTGGTGTCTGTTGAATTTAAACATCATTTAGGGGATGGATGGCATTGGATTGAATTGCAAAATGTATGTTTTTTGGGGTATTTCACTATTTTCGTGTGTGTTAAATAAATGCCTTTGCTGGATGTGTGTGGTGTGGTTGTTCTGTAACTTGCAAACCTTTTTTAGCCCTGTGGATTTTTGTTTTTGCATTGTTCCATTAAAGCTGTGTTGTTTAGCATGCCTCCTTTGTCTGGTCATATAGGCCTGCTTGAGTTCATTATTTTCCAGGCCTCCTGCTTGTTGTGAGTGACCATGTGGCTGGTGGCCATTTTGTGGTGTTAGTCAGTGTGCTGCTTTTGCCATAGGCCTGCATGCCTTTCCTTTGTTCCTCTTGGCTTACTTCTTCTTGTTGTTGTGGCCTGGCCATGTGGCTGGCAGCCATTTTGTGAAGGAAGCCAGTGTGCTTTTGCCATAGGCCTGCATTGTCTGTCTTCCCTTTCTTGTTGTTGTGGCGGCCATTTTGTGAAGGCAGCCAGTGTGCTTCTGCATTAGGCCTGCAAGATGTTTTAGCGGTGGCCATGCCTTGTTGTTGTTTTGCATGCAATTTTTTCTTTTTTACCCCCAAAAATATGCAGCACAGTTCACTACATTTTATAATACATTTGCAATATTATTGATTTGAATTGATTCACTATGTGGCCTAGTCTGCCAATGGGTTTTCCAACCAATAGACCGAGAGCTACTCATTAGGGTGCATGAAGCAACTATTTTTGTGGAGTCTGTCGAATTTAAACATCATTTAGGTCATGGATGGCATTGGATTGAATTGAAAAATTTTTTTTTTTTGGGTATTTCACTTTTTTTGTGTGTGTTAAATAAATGCCTTTGTTGGATGTGTGTGGTGTGGTTGTTGTGTAACTTGAAAACCTTTTTTAGCCCTGTGGATTTTCGTTTTTGCACTGTTGTTTAGCATGCCTCCTTTGTCTGGCCATATAGGCCTGCTTGAGTTCCTTGTTTTCCAGGCCTCCTGCTTGTTGTGAGTGACCATGTGGCTGGTGGCCATTTTGTGGTGGTAGTTAGTGTGCTGCTTTTGCCAGCCCATAGGCCTGCATGCCTTTCCTTTGTTCCTCTTGGCTTACTGCTTCCATCCCCATTGCCAGCTGCAGCCCCCTGAATGCTGCATCCCTCGTGATGCACAATGCCAAACAGGTTCCATTACATTTGTATTTTTGTTTTTGTTCTTCTTCATTCCTATCCTTCCTGAGTGTACACAGTACACCATGAAAGCCCTGACTTGTCAAAGTCTCCCAAATGGCTACACTGTTGTTATGTTTTTTTAATACCTGAGTTAATAAAATGTATTAATATTAATAATAACACTAACAAGTGTGACCACACACTAAGCTATATATTATATTTGTTTGTTTGTACTAGTAGTAATTGAACCACAACAATAAATGCCACATTTCACTGATGTTCTTCTTGCTTCTTTGCTTTTAGGTGCACAAAAGAGGAGGAGGCGTCATCAACCATTGTACTGCCAGACAGAAGTCCTGCTGCGCACAACGTCATGTGACATGTGACCACAGACATCTCTTCAACTTGTGCCACTGTGTGCTGCTGACATCTGAAGAAGATGGCCCCAAAGAAAGGTACCAGGTCCTCCAGTACCAAGAAAGTTGCCAGTGCGAAGAAGGAACTGCCACTTACCAAGACTGGTGTGCCGCCCAAGATCTTTTTTGGGAAACAAAAAATTGCGCCTGCAGCAGCGGTGTCCGGGGAGCAAGCTTGGAGCAGCACCTCCGCATCAGTGGACCCACCCCACCAACCTAGGCCCAAGCCCATGTCTGTCGCAGAGGCAGCCAGTCTAATCATGACAACGCCAACGAGCAGTGATGTTAAAATTAACTTAGTGTTATTGCAAAGTAGTACCCAATCAATGCAGGAAACTCAGATAAGTGGACAACAACAGCCGCAACCACCTCCCACAATAGAAGTTGTTCCTCCCAAAGTAGGGGCAGTTCAGGAAATCGAGCTTCCTGCAGAGGAAGAATAGGAGCAAGCCACTCTTTCAGAAGATCCATTGTCTTCCAGATCCCCAGCAAGGAAAAGGAGGGTTAGTCCATCGAGTTCTTCTGCAAGTCCCCCTTCTGATGATCTAGACGCCACTTGGAAGCCACCACCTCAGACTGAGAGTGAGACGCGCCAAGAGACAAGGTTAGGGAAAAGGAGGTTCCAGAAAGCCTTAGAGTTATGGAGGTAGATGTAGAAGAAGAGCAGGATGATGATGATGAACCAGTCATCATGGACATTAGTCCCGCCCCAGTGGAGACCGACATTACCCCATCTCAAATTGCTGTGAGTGCTGTGGCACGGATACCACCAACACAGATAACATCAACACCACCTCCAGCTTCCATATTTTCATTTGCAAAGGCCCGGCAGTGACCTACATCCAGCACAACCACCGCAGTTGAAGTAGGTACTGCAGAGAGTCAAACTCCATGCCCACCTACCAGTTCATCCAGCATTGAAAGTGGCACCAGCAGCTCCAGAAAGTTGACCTCCCCAGTTTGGGACTTCTTTTCGGTTAGCAGGAAGGAGGTGAACATTGCGATTTGCTCCATTTGTGGACAAGGTGTTAGTCGGGGTAAGCTTGGTACAAACTATGGTACCGGAGGCCAAACAACCCATCTGAAAAAACACCACATGATCCAGTGGGAGGCGCACCTTAGTGGCCCAAAAACTGCACCCATTGTTGTTGGTGGGGATGAAGGAGTAGAAGGTCCGATCACGGTGGGAGGTGAACAAGAGTGAGACATTTTCTCTGGTACACAAAGTAGCCCTGTCCCCAGCAGTGCAGTGGTACCTGCCAGATCCACATCAGCAACATCGCAGTGGCACAAGAGTAAGAGTAAGGCTGAGAAACCAAGGGGTCCCAGGCAAGAGAGTACCGCAACGAAATGTGTGTTGAGCCTAACAACATCTGGCGTCAAGAAGATGTCACCTGCATCAGTGGCACCAGAAAAGGAAAAAGTCCAGGCTACCATTCTCAGCATGTTTAGGTCAGAGGGGCAGTACGAACGCATCCACCCAACGGCACATTTGTACAATGCGAAGCTGGCTAAAATGTTATCGCTGGACCTTCTCCCTTTTTCTTTTGTGGAAGGGGTGGGTTTTCTTGAATTTGTGACAGCCATCTGCCCAAAATGGAAGGTTCCCAGCCGGTCCTCTTTTGCCAGAGTTGCTGTTCCAGCACTACATCACTACGTGCTGGAATTGCTTGGACAAGCTTTGCAGCAGAGTGCTGTTCACACTATCCACTTGACAACAGACATGTGGACCAGTTGCCAAACCACTGATTACATGTGCATCACTGCACACTGGATCTCTTTTGTGCAGGTTAGAGAAAAGATATCTGCAAGTGTTGACACTGCTGAGATTTTTAATGCCACTCGGAAACATGCAACTGTAGCCATGTTCACCATGGAGAAATCTCATAGATGCTGCAAACATTTTGGAAGAGTTTAACAGCAAGGCCTTTGAATGGCTGCACCCAAGAGGGCTTATCATTGGTTTTGTTGCCACGGACAATGGCAGTAATATAGTTAGGGCCATGTACGATGGTGGCTATTTCAGGGTCCTGTGTTTGGCACACTGCATTAGCATTATTGTTCAAGACTTTCTGAAAAAAGAAGACTGAGTCAGCAACTTACTGACCACCTGCAGAAGAATCTGCACACATTTCAGCCATTCTTTTAAAGCCCGGAAGCAGCTGAGGATCATTCAACCTGAGCGTAGAGTGCCAGTTAAAGCACTCATCCAGGACGTGCCAACACGTTGGAATTCAACTTATTACATGCTTGAATGTCTGTTTGAGCAGTACAGACCAATCAATGAATATGTCATGCAAAGAGGGGATGCTACTGTGAAAGGCATGACCATTGAGATGGACCAATGGGGCCTAGTTAAATGCCTGACAGAGATGCTACTTCCTTTCGAGCTTTTCACACGTGAAGTCAGCAAGGAGGACTGTACTGTGGGCCAAGCTATCCCATTGTTGCACATGCTACAGGAACAGCTGAAGGGGGTGTCTGCAATGTACGCAGGTGTGGAGGAAAAAAAAGAAGCATATGAGTTGGTGGAGAGCTTAACCCTTCACTTATCTGAAAATACAAGGGTGCAAAGAGGCATTGTGTCATCCAACCATTACATTTCTGCCACAATTCTGGATCCACGGTACAAAGCAGTACTGAACACTAACACATTGATTCCTTTTTCAGAAGTGGATGTTGCCAAGTACAAAACTTGGATAGCTGCGGAAACCAGTTGTTTAGAAAAAGAACGGCTGGGAATTAGAGGCCCGCTACTCCAGCCCATAACAAGTACTGCAGGGCAGCCGGTGTCAAGTTCAATTTCAGAGCCTGAGGGTAGTGCGGTTGGCTCACAGCAGTCAAAACCACCAACAGCACCAAGAACAACATCAACAACAGCAAGAACAGGATCATCAGCCCCAGTAAAATCGGCACAGGAATGGTATGTACGTCAAGGGTTTGTTTGGTCCAGTGCTGAGGCAAAGGCAAAAGAGGCAGAGCAAAGTGGAGCACCCCTGAGCATTGAGCGGATGGTCCAGGCCTATCTGGATGACCCAACAGAGGTCTACATTGATCAAAACCCATTGGTGTATTGGTTTGGGCAAAGGGGCCAATAGCCAGTGCTCAGCAGGCTGGCGATAAACTATCTGGCTTGCCCTGTCGCAAGTGTCTCTTCTGAGCGTGTTTTCAGTGCTGCTGGTGCCGTTGTAAAAGTAAAAAGGACCCGTCTCTCACCCCAAAATGTGGAGAGGTTAACCATGATCAAAATGAATCAGCACTTTATACCACCGGATTACACCATACCTGAAGTAGCACAGCAGGAAGAGGATGACAGCAACTTAGGTCATGGAAGTAGTGTGTTAGATGACCTACTTCTGGGTGAACCACCAGAGTTTGAGGATGAACTCTACTTCCCTGACAACTAGGCTTTCAACTTGTTACTTTCTTTCTTCCTTATTTACTTTTATTATTTGTGTGTGTCTCTGTTTTTCTGGTTCGAATCACATTAAATCCATCACCACCGTCTTACTCTTTTATTGCTGGATTGGAGTTGTAACTGTGTGCAGTCATTAAAGAAGTAAGTCCACTCCTCCGAGTCCTGCTCTAGTCCACTCCTCCTGACTTACCATAAATCAATGTCCCTCAAGCCAGACATTGGATGGAGAATAGTACAAGAAATACGTGCCTGCCTCGTCGAGTCCCTCCAAAGAACATGACTATAGCTATCCTCCTTTCCGAGCCGAGAGGGACTGCCCCTTAAGAACAGGTAATGATGATGGCATGGATTGGACGCTGACTCGGAGTGATTTGGTGTTTGTGTTGTTGTTGTTGTGCATGAAGTGTACTAGTATTTAATCTACACACAAAAAAGTGACTCAAGTCAATGTTTCCCTTCGTGTTGTTTAATAACAAAATTGTACTTCTACTGCAGGCCGATCCATTGCATTTTTGAATATGGAATCTGGACCCACTCGGTACACTACAGAGTTGGACACCATGATGACCATACTATACTCATCGCAGTCAGTCAGTAGGATTGGAGATGATTGATGGAATAACTCGGGTGTTTCTTGAAGTGACCTAAAAGGTAAAAAAGTCAACAACAACCACAGCAGACCTACATGTCTGTGTAGTGGTGGAGGCGAGTTTAGTGGTATGACTGACAGCGGTGCATTGATTTAGTTACTTAATTTGGAAAATGCTATGTTGCTGTATATGTGTGCTGTGTCTGGCTCAAAATCTAAGCTAAGTGGAGGTTGGGTGGGCGCCGTAGGTTAATGCTGGAAACAGAGTAGACATGATTTAGCCATGCCGCCTCTGAAAGTGATCTTGTCTCACTCCTCCGTAATTTATGCATTTTAACTTTACTTTTCTCCTTGATTTTTCAATATCCCTTTTGTTTTTCGATCTACACTTACAGGCCGGACTTTACCCTGTGCTATACTGGGAAAAACAACTCACACTTACCTTACCAATCCGCATACGCCAAGCAGGCAGTGGCACCCAAGATTGACGGACGGAGCGTCCATGGAAGGAAGGACCAAGAGGAATGCAGAGATGCAACTCCCAATTTGACCATAACATAGTAACTTATAGTATTGTCTTCTTTTATTTCATTTGATTCATTTTTTCTCTTCAATCATTTTACGACTGTGTGTGTTGTTGTTTATTATGTTTGCTTATATATTTGACCCCTACAGATATTTTTTAATTTTCTTTGCTAGTTTTAAAAGGAAGCCCGGTACAACAGAACATAAAATGTATGTAATTTGGGTCTCTCTGGGGGCAGACAGGCAAGGCAATTATTGCATAATAATAATAATTAGTAATATACTGCTGCCCTGGCCTGTACTACTAGTGTAGTACTACTCATCACTAACCATCAAGTCATCATCATGCATGCATTTCCTTTTTCTCCCTTAACAGATTTATGATGGTCGTCTGCCAAGATTGTGTGTTGTCCATGTGTAGTGTTTGTCTTTGTCAAACCTTTACCTCAAATACCCCTTCCCAACCATTCATCAAACCCTAACCTTCTTCCCCCGGGCTGTGTGATTTATATTGAGGTGTGACTAAATTAAATTAATTTACAACAATAATTGATTACACACTTGCTGGGGCGGATGTGGTGAAAGCAACACTAACTCACGGCAGGGCGAGGATCTTCTTCTTCTTGCCCACCCATGCTCAGTATTTGCAAGTCAATTTTTTTTCCAGAGGAACATAATCCATCATAATTAATTGCCGGCATCGATTCATCATCCTTACAGCACTAAAGGTTACGCTTGTTCACTTCATAGGTCGAGTCAACTACAGTTTGTAACGTGTACTAGGCTATCCCCACCACCATTATGTTTTATTTTACTTTAGCATTGCTTATCATCATGGTTTCTTGTTTGGCAGTCTTCTTGTGTCCTGTACTTCATTCTACTACTCCTTCCCGAGTCTCCCTCAGGCGACTGACTGTCTCATTTTCTTTTTTTGCAAACGCTACTGCCAGTGTCTACTACTACTACCACCACCACCATGGCATCTTGGGAAACCAAACCATCATCACCATGCAGCCATCGCTTTGCCTAAGTTTAAATAAACATCAATCACAGGTAAGAGAAGAAGTTTGGAGGAGGCATAATTAATAATATGGAAATTAATTCATTCATTCACATACCTACACCCTTCCGTTCCGAGTCCAGTTGCAGACTGCATAGACTAGGAGGAGAGACTGACAGTACTATTAGGACAATTCACTCACAAGTGAGGGTACCCCATCTATCTGTTCGTGTGTTACACTATCAGCAGATTATTTAAATCAAAAACTGTCTGCGGACCTGCAGCAGCAAAGGAAACCTTGTGAAGTAAAAGAGTAACCCCCCCACAAAACATTTACATCGTATGTAAACTTTAAGTATAAATAATGTATTCCCCATACAAAATAAACTAATGTAAAAATCCCACAACACCTGACCCACCCATCTCCCTAACCCCAACCAATGTCCAAAGATAAAGAAAGAGTCCAACCAATGACCGCTCTATTGTCCATAATAAATAATAAATATAAACCCCAACTTTTCTCCCAAAACCCAATTCCCACCCACCAAAAAAAAGATAAAAAAAGGGGCAATGCGACGGAGTTCTAGTGGCGGGCTCGCTTGTTACCCTCCAGGACCTTTATCCACTCCTCTAGGTGCGCCATCCGGAGGAGCATGCGGCGCTTGAATGCTTTACAATTGCATCCACAGGGGGGGGCAGCAGTGTTGAGTGAAGCGCGGCCGGCGGCTGCCAGACCGCGGTGCCGTACCACTGGGGGGGCCTGGCTGGGGCCCAGGGCACTGTAGGAGGCTGCAGCTGCTGCCGCCTCCTCCTCCTCCTCTGCCAGAACCACCAGCCGCCGATATTCTTTGCAGATGGCCTCCAGCTTCTGGCGCCGGGCTGTGCCTGCCAACTCCTTCCTGTTTGGTTGTCCTTTTGGTTGGGAAGGAGTAGCTATATCAAGAAAGAAAAAAGACAATTGTAACCAATACTCTTAGCAAAACAGTAACACAAAATTAATTCTACACATAGTGTCACAGTAGCACTAGCAAGCACAGTACATAACATTTGTGGTATCCTCCCACTTCCTCGGCCTCTAACATTTGTGGGAGTTTCAGGCATTACTACTACTAGGCACTATGGAGTAGACAATTCTTCTTCTTTTCTCTCTTGTTTAGCTAAATGAACCTTGTTGTAGGCATGCCAGCTCATTCAGCTTGCGCCCTAGACAAACATACTCGTGTCGCAGACTCACGTTATTTTTATTTACTACTGTCTGCAGGTGAGGAAGCTGTAGTCTAGAACTACACAATTATCTTATTTTTCTATGGGTGGCCATACTCTGTTACATTAATGGCAACTGCTCAATTTCACTTTCACCCTGACTACTACAACAATGCAGATGATATCTGATCCAAATTATCATTGATTATATATGGGACGACATGAGGTACTTTCGATTGATTGTGTAACCATGCAGCCGATAGGCCACCCATGGCAGGCTGACACAGTAAAAAAAAATGACATAGGGCCTCGGAGTCGGAGGGAGGCGCTTGATAACATACATACACAATATATATGCTGTGCTTGCAAACAACTGTGAGTCAAGGGAGTATTCTGAAAATACAACCTTGAATCAAAAACCTTGCAAAATAACAGTCCTGTTATTTCTCTTCCTAGCAATTTTTCCATTTATCAATCATTGCATTGCTCATTTAGCCTTATATTTTTTTTAATTCTAATCTTCTATTCTCCTTGGCTTTGCTACTCTGGTGCAGTTTATTTTTCTTTTACATTCTCTTCAAAGACTCTTCATCCAGTGACAGTCTCCACCTATGCTATGATGATTGAATACCATCCAGGCATCTATCCATTCAAAGTAAACATGTCTATCCTTCTTCTTAATCTCTCAACAAACCTTAATTTCACCAAAAACATACATTTGTTATTTTTTTTTAAACCACCTCCCATGCGTCCTTCCTTGCTTGCCTTTGAGTTAGACCCATGAAACCCCCCGGAGGATTATTCCTATCACCCATACAGTTTCACCCACCCAGGCAGGCATCTTTTCTTTCACCTTCCACCCATCCTTCAACCACCCATGCATCCGATTCCTATCAGCCACCTATGCATCCCACGCATCCTTCTCTGCCAGTCATATATTACATCTCGCCCGTCCTTCCTCCTTCCATCCTTCTTTCCCTTTTCGTTCAACCCATCCATCAAGGTCATCTGACTCTTAGTCTTCTCCATAAAACTTTCCCAGCTGAGTTAAAGTCAGAAAGATGAGGCCATTAGTTACTCAACTCCCGTCGCTAATGCTATTGCTAATGCTAAGTAAAGGGTGTCTTCTTCAACCGTTGTTCACAACAGCCTAGTCTCTCTCAACATACAGTGTACACCCTTGCAGCGAGTGTGTAACTATTGTCAATAAGTAAGGAATATAAGTATAACTTACCACTGCCCGCCACTGCTGCTGGCTCACCCACCCCTGCGGCAGCTGCCACATCCGCTGCTCCCTCCCGGCTGGCGTCGCCTGCCCGGCACTGGCGGTCGGTACGCCTAGAAAAAACATTACACATTTTTTAGATGCCATATACGCCTCCCCCTATTTATTCTTTTTCACTAGCAAGATTGAAAATAGTTAATAAAATACATACATACACCACATACATCACTAGTACAAATCAGGTGTTAGAGTAGAGCAGACAGTAGTAGTATGTCCTATCCTATCATAAATAGTAAAATATCTGGTTGGTCATTTTGTTGGTGGCAATTGTCGAAAAGCCTCTCAAGATTAAGAAGAGGACAACCCACAGGACTGAACTCAGTGGCTAGAGCTATTGGTGAATCTGAGTTTAAAACTTTTTAATAATAAAGAGTGGCCTACTGGGCAAGCTACAGACAGACTAATTGTAGTAGTACAGAGTCAGAGGCAGTTAGAGGCAGGGATAACAAGAATCTAGAAACAGATAGATCGAAGAAGATTTGGTAATAAATTGAATTAAGAAACGGAAATAATAGTTTAGAAAAAATAAGGTGCAGTAAAAGTTAGGGAAATATAATTATTAATATTAACAACAGGAGGACTTACTAGGGCCAGCAGCAGAGCCCTCGGTAGAGGAGCGGTCCTGGCCCTGGGAGGCATCTCCAGCTCCCCCCTCAGACCCCGTCATCTTCTTGCCACTGGGTGCTGATCATGTAAGATATAATAAAGAAAGAGACAAACATTGATGATTGGTGTGCAACAAATAAAATATTTTAAAAAGCGCTCTAGAAACATTTTTAGAAACAACAATTGCAATAACATTGACCTATCTATTCTGATCGACTAGTAGTATCGCAGGGTTCGCAGACCGTCTACTTATTATTTATTAATCCAGTGTTCCATTCTGATTCCGGAATCCTAAACCTAAGTACCACCTGACCTGGCCCACCTATTCCAAAGACATTGGAAATGATTTGCCAAAAATATATTTGCTTCTTCTAAGTTTCAATCTCATTCAAAATCATCAATGAATCAACACCCTTTGACGGGCCAATTGTTCACTAAGTCTGCATTTCCATTTATTTTAGTCCTCAAAAATGCATGATGGACGCATGCATAAATTTGCATAAACAAAATTGTTGGTTGGTTGCTGCTGATGTGCTGATGACTTAGTTGCTATATTACTCACTCACTTACAAACTACAAAAGGTTCTACTAAGGACTGGAATCAGCACTCAACAGAACGTGAGTGACATGACGGAGGACGCGTCACGCAGACCGCTAAAAAATTACCAACTAATACAAAGTAACTAAACTACCTATCAATCCACCACTATCTTAGTGACAGGATGACAAAGGAAAGGACTGGAGTCTCTCTAGCATTACCTAACTTAAGTTCTCTAAACTCTCTTACATAATGATCAGCCCAAGCGAGCGCAAAGTTGCAAACAAGTAAGATTAGTAGCGCCGAGCACCTGTCTAGTGTCTAGAAGAATAACAATCACATAATATTTTTAAACGTAACTTACCTGCATGTAAGCAGCAGCATTCTTGCTATTTGGGAAAAAAATAATATTCGCAATAATAATAACACAGAACAGAACACACAATACTACTATAATTAGCTACTCACCAAGCCCCACGACCTCAACACCTAGCAGGTCCAGCAGGTCCTGCTCCCGGTTCAAGATGTCTGACCACCGGTGAGTCAGCTGGTTATGGGTGCGCCAGACCCCAGAGCAGAGAAACACTGCTCGGCGCACCCTCGTCCACCGGTGGTGACGCTCCTGGGTAGTGTAACCGGAGCCGGGCCTGCCGCCTGCTGCCAAGGTTAAGGGGAGGTGGCGCTGTACAAAAAAAACAAGGGCGGCCACCTCCGCCTCGGTGAAAAGGGCCCGGGACTGCACCCCTTCTGGGCGCCGTATGCCGCAAGTAAGGCGGCTCTAGGGTGCAGGCGCCTTCCCCTTACTAGAGGTAGAGGTAGCCTTAGCCATGGTTCTGGGTGGGGAGGAGGCAGAAAAGAAAATGTAGGAGTAAAAAATAAAGTCAGGTGAAGAAGTAGGAAAGTAAAAAAGCAAGTAATATAAAACAGTAGAAAAAAGTCAAAAAAACGCAGTAAAAGTAGAAATAAAATGCAAAATATACACTTAGGGAGAGAGAGGGATAGATAATAAATAAAAAAGATCAGAAAAACTGTGTAAAAAACAAAGTATTGAAAAGATTAGAGAGGGATGAAAAACAGGCCCCAGAACCATGCAAAGACTAGGAAAACAAGATGACCGCGCCCATTGGCGACAGCGTGGTGAAGTTTGCGCGATTTTTCCCCCCGAACACGCAATCTGCGTTGCCGATCGTCAAAAACATCTCACGAGCATGCACGAGCATATGCGAGCATGCGAAACAAGCAACTCCGCATGCTTGCATAACTCCGCGTAGCAATGCAGAGTTTTTTTACTGCTTTGCCTAGCCTCGTGTAGCACGGCTACGCGAACTCCGCCCAGGGTTACATTTTACAAGGAGAAGAATTTGCAATTCCTAGAGGTTATTTCATTTGTGGACCGAATGCTTATTCCTTGCTATCTGCTGACTGGTAGGGTATTTCCTATTAGGTGTATTAATTCCTAAAATGTACTATGTATAAAGCTTAGATGCATTAACAATGACACGAGTACACAGACACAAACGTAGCACTGAAACTGGAGCAGAGTTAGTGGGAGATATAGTTGGTGCAGTCATTTTAAATGATGAAAAGATTAGAAAACTGTCAACTGTTGCCATCAAGATGGCAACCAGCACTTCTGGAGCTTTGCTAGTAGTGAACACTGAGCTAATTGCTATACGTTCAATAGTATTACAGGACCATCTAGCAGTAGACATTTTACTTGCAGAGAAAGGTGGAGTTTGCAAAATGCTTAAGTTAGCCCATTGCTGTTCCTACATAACTGATGAGAGTAAGGATATTGAAGGTTTTGCAAAGAACATTTCAGATTTGAAACCTGAGTTAGAAGAATTGGAGACATATAAGGCCCGATTATGATGTCAGTTTCCAACAGGCTTTTCATGCCGGGCTTTTCCGACATGAAACCCTGTCGGAAAGTGACTTTGGGGGCCCCTAGTAGGGCTCCCTTGCCACAGCAGCCTCTGGTTGGAGGCCTGGGGGGTACCTAAGGTGCCCCCTGTTAATCCCTGCACCGCGTGGCAGGCACCTGATGGTGCCTGCCATGAGGTGCAGGGATTAACTAAAACACTCATTTCTCTATGGGAGCTTGTGCTTCGGCCAGTTTACGGCCGCAGCACAAGCTCCCGAAGAGAAATGGGAGTGTGCAGCCGCATCATATGTGGTCGCATCCTAATAATGCGGTCGGGACCGCTGACTGGAGGTCGGTCCGTCTCGATTCCGCAACGGTGTCGAGTGACATCGTAATGAGGGCCTTAGTGTATTTGAACATTTTGGAAAGGGAGTTTGAACAATTGGAAACAGTAGGAGGTATCTTGAAGGCTGTTTTTATGCCAGTAATAATTATAGGGCTTTGTCTGATATTTTTCTTTGTTTTATTTCAGAGCTGTCAACATATTTTAGACAAAAGAAGGGAAAAAGAATTGAATAAGCGATTCAAAAAAGAATTGGAATTAAATCATCTCATAAATGATGACTACATGAAATCATTAAAGTATATAGGTCAGAAAAGAAAAAGGCGAGACTCAAAGGATGATGAGAGTGCTCTTTGAACAAACTGATATGTGAAATTAAATAAGTGTGATGGTTAAGATTACCATCAGATGGAGGAATTGATAGAGTTAGAAGATTTAAATTAAAAGTTTATTAATATCGCTGGTAATTTGCCTTAAGTATTAACATGAAAACTCAATAAAAAGACACGTAGTCAAAATGTGTGAGGTACACAAGGCAGCCTTATTCACTGGTAGGCCTCTGTTAGATTTCCCTTTAACAAATAGAAGCTTTAGAAATTGCTGAACCATGCACAAATGTATTTGATAGTTTGACCTTAATGTGACTTGTTTAGATTTTGTCAAAACTGCAGAATGTTCAGGGTTTATAAAATGTATTCATTTCTTTAAATTACATATTCTTAAGTACCGAGCTTCAACTTCCTATCTATCTCATATTCACATAATACTGAATAGAGAATCACACATTTTAAAAAATAACTCTCACTTATATGAAACACGAAAAGCATTACCTAACTATAAATTTGCAAGCAAATGTTTCTGTCCTTAGTGTAGTTCACTGTTATTCAGTGAAACATTGACTAAAGACTCTGCTATAAACTTCCCTGGGAACCACGGTTAAATGCTTAGTGATGTCTTGTACATAGGTGATAGTCGACTGTGAACTTCATGTGTTTTCTATGGGAAAGGAAGAAAAAAGATTGCTCGCCATCCAAAAATGTCTTCACATTGGACTGGAGAGATCCAACCTGCAACATTGTTGTTCCCATATGTTCATGTCTTTTATATTAGTGCATGTTTCAGATTAAACTCAGAGCTCTCCTTCTAGGATCTGCTATTTTGCTATGGGCTACTGCTGACGGCTACTACTGTTGCCTTTCACTTTGGAGGAGATGCTACCTTCCTTTTCCTAACCAGAAGGGTGTAGCTACTGCTACATCGGTTACCCCATATCTTTCTGATTAGGCTTATTTTGTAAAGATTGCTACTGAAACTGTATGCTGACACTTGTTGGAGATGGAGACTCGGCTGAGTTTCATGAACTACTCTTTATGGGGTGTTCAACTACTTATTTTGATTTCAAATTTGATGCTCCTTTGATCTTTCTCTTTTCTTGAACCCTTTATGGGTTCTATTAGCTTTGATGCAAAAAGAACAATTGATGGACAGAATGCAGAACAATATCATACAATCACCCCAGTACAAAGATCTAGGCCTAAATCCATCGTTTTTTTGCTCCCCATGCCATTCCAGTTTGAACCCAGCCATATGCAAATCAGTTGTGACCCTGCGCCGAATGGGAACAGTCCAGCCCGAACTGCCAGGCCAGGTTTTCCCTGAACTGGAAACAAGCATGCTAGGACCGGCTTCGGGGTTTGACCCCTCATCAGCCAGGATAGCTTGACTCCAGTGGCATGGAGAGCACGGGACCCACGTCTGGGCATCCCCGTCCCACTCGGGGTGACAAATGCAAAAAGAACAATTGATGGACAGAATGCAGAACCATGTCATACATTCACCCCAGTACAAAGATCTGGGCCTAAATCCACCGTTTTTTTTGCTCCCCATGCCATTCCAGTTTGAACCGAGCCATATGCAAATCCGTCTTGACCCTGCATCCAATGGGAACAGTCCAGCCCAAACTGCCAGGCCGGGTTCTCCCTGGACTGGAAACACGCATCCTATGACCGGTTTCGGGGTTTCACCCCTCATCAGCCAGGCTAGCTTAACTCCAGTGGCATGGAAAGCACGGGACCCACGTCTGGGCATACGCGTCCCACTGGGGTGACAAATGCAAAAAGAACAATTGATGGACAGAATGCAGAACAATGTCATACATTCACCCCAGAACAAAGATCTGGGCCTAAATCCATCGTTTTCTTGCTCCATATGCCATTCTAGTTTGAACCCAGCCATATGCAAATTAGTCTTGACCCTGCACCCAATGGAAACAGTCCAGCCTGAACTGCAAGGCCAGGTGTTACCCCGAAACCGGTCCCAGGATGCTTGTTTCCGGTTCAGGGAAGACCTGGCTTGGCAGTTCGGGCTGGACTGTTCCCATGAGGCACAGGGTCAAGACAGATTTGCATATAGCTGGGTCTGAACTGAGGTGGCGAAGTGAGCTAAAGAACGATGATGGATTCAACCCAGATCTGTGACTGGGGGTGAGTGTCTGAAAAGTTTCAGTGCTCCGTCCATCATCTCCTGGTGTTTGGCTTCTATTAGCTTTGATTCCATTCAGTTACATTAGGGACTAATTCCTTATGCAGCATGCTTGTCAAATTTTACTACTGACAATTCTAACTATATTTTCTTTGATAATTTCTGTAAACAGATTTATCTGACTTACAAATTGAATAAAAAGACCATAAAGAATTTACTAATCTCTTTAAGAGAATAAAGGTTTTGAAACCAATTTAAAACTCTCATTTACTGAACTTAAACTGTTAATTATGATGTTAATTGACCTGATTTTGTTTTAGCTTCCATTCAAAAACGGTAGCAAACATCTGTCACCTAGAAGAAGAAGATTTGGTGCTGAGTTGGAGCCCATTCTTCTAAGTCACAGGCTGAACTTGTACTGGCGAGTACATTTTGGACTCTTTCCACTCTATCAGACTCTTTACCCCTCACTGACTGTAGGACCGAAATTGACAACTGATAGGTGAGTCATGGTGATTAACGCAGCAGTGTAACCTCTGATATTGAGCTCCATCCTGCAGTCGAGGAGAGAGCCTGCCCTGCATCAGAGTAATGGTGGACTGACTGGTGTTGGGTACCAGCATACTGACAACCAGGAGGTGGCCTGATCTGTTTCAGGTATTCTTTGTCAACCCTCTGTCAAAGAAATAAAAAATAAAGCATGTTAGTAGTGCACAGAGCATTCAGCAACACTCCGCAAGTGCAAAATTCCATATAAATTGACACCCATGCAGCAAAGATGTCGAGTGAGTCTAGACTGGCAGCAACTCCTCTTCCGCTTCCTGAAAATTTAACCAAGAAGAAACATATAATCTTGGAGGAATCCTAGTCCCACACGCAGTCTATGAGTGCCACCTATTCCCAGCTCTCTATAATACATGGTTCTCTGCTGACTCGCCACAGAAGTCAGCATACAAGGGCAGATAAAATGAGCTTCATGGAAATAAGGCCACGCCCCACACCTGACATAACTACACTGCTTATGTTTTAAGAACAAGGGCAGACCCTACCTTGCACAGGAGCAGTTAGGTTCCACTCTGCAAATGAGTAGTTAGGTCTCACTTCCACCCAAAAACAACACATTATCTAGCCTTTTTAGGTCGGGCGTTTACCAAGACCTTTTGTTTTAAAAAAAAAAATATATATAGGATAAATACTTACAGGGTTTTCAGTCAGCCCTCTTCATCCATTTGTCTGAAGTAGTGTCATTGATGTGATTCGGCCCACAACAACATTTATCATGGGGCACAGGGTCAGCCGACTTTAGTCATTGGCTTACATGACTGTAATTGACAGCATTCTGGTATAGTTTAGTATGGATCAGCCATTCCTTTGCCTTGCTGCTTTCATCATCCTCACCTCCTATGAATGATGGCGCACTTCCCCTAATGTACAGACACACCAGTGCCACTGTGTGCTTCCTACTTTCAGCTTTCTGAAAAGACAGGTCAGGAAAAATCCAGAAACTACGTCCGATTAGCACCTGAATTGGTCTCCAAACTCATGCTTTTTTCAATATGTTTTCTGTTATTCTATGGTCTATAGGAAGAGGGAGGATAGCGGCCAAGGAGCATGTTGACACTGGAGTAGCATGTTGTCTGAGCTCCACAACAGGGGGCAGTTAAGTGTGTTAATTGGATGTAATTGGTGTTTAGGACCCCAGGCATAACTTAATTTCTCCATCCTAGAAAGACTCTACAGACATAACCTACAGGTAATGTAGTCATAGTCAGGAGGGACTGTTCCGGAGAGGCCGACAGAGGAAACAGAAGAGGAACACACACAAATAACCAGATTAGCCTTGATGGAGGGAGCTGTTGTCAGTGAGAATCCTGTAAAACAAGGCTCTGCATCCCCGCACTCTGCTGCAGGATTTCTCATCACGTGCCTGGGGGCTGTGACATTGGAAAAGCCATCAAGTTGATGGCTGGGTCCTAAAACAGTGGCATCAAGGACTGGGTAGCATACAGGAAGTAGTGAAAGAGAGTCCACCTGGTGACGCGTCAATGAGGAGAGTGATGACTCAGTCTCCCTTCACTGAGAAAGTGCTGGATATGAAGCCATGCACCTCTTCATTCAGTGTTAGCACTAGCAGCCTATCAGGCACTGTCGATCAGTGCATGAACTCTGAGGCCTAGGCGGAAATGAGGAATGTGTGAGACAGGAGAGATGGGCTTTCCAGTCAGCCCCTAATGCTGGTGGCACACAAGAAGGATTCAACCCATCCTTTCCATTCTATTTTTTTTCTCCTCCTAATTTGACTTGAAGCAGTGTCCTCCCCACCAGGTAAAGCACAATGAGTATAATTGTTCTATTGCCCTTCGGAAAATTGGAAAAATAACTAGGGCTAAGTGAGGAAGTTTGCTGAAGAGTGTAGCACCACTTTCAAGGGAAAAGGGGAGGGGTAGACACGCCATCGCCTCCACGGACTACATCCTCCTCGGGGACCTGAACTTCCACCTCGAGAACAACAAGGACACCAACTCCACCACCCTGATCGACAACCTCGCCACCCTCGGACTCAGACAGCTCGTGACTACACCCACCCACGCCGCCGGCCACACGCTAGACTCCATCTTTTCCGCAAGCCCACACGTCTCCTTCAACCACACCTCCGAACCCCACTGGACTGACCACCACTGCATCCACTTCACCTACAGGAAGCCCACCACGCACCACCGCACCGAACAAATGCCTCGCCGCTGCTGGAGCAGAGTCACGGAAGACCAGCTAACCACAACCCTCGCCCTGAGCCCACCCGCCGAACCCTCCGACCCCGACACCGCCGCCCGCAACCTCAGACAGTGGATCGACGACTGCGCCAACACCCTCGCCCCGCTCAAGAATCCGCCCAACAGCCACACCAGCAAGAAAGCCACCTGGTTCACCGAAGACCTCCAGGCCTCCAAACGAACATGCCGAAAACTGGAGAAGATCTGGCTCCACGAACGGACAGCGGACAGCTACGCCGCCCACAAGAACGCCACCCGCAGTCACCATCACCTCATCAGATCCGCCAAAAGGGCCTCACTCAAAGACCGCCTAGACAACAACGCACACAACAGCAAAGAGCTCTTCAACATCGTGAAGGAACTCTCCAACCCCAGCTCCAACACCAACGACATCCAGCCATCGCGAGACCTGTGCGACTCACTGGCCACCTTCTTCCACCGCAAAATCGCCGACATCCACGACAGCTTCAACACCACGACCGCCCCGGCAACCACCGAGACCACTGCCCCCACAACCACCAACCGCCTGCTCTCCTGGACCAACATCAACGACGAGGACACCAGCGAGATCATGAACACCATCCACTCCGGTTCACCGCTAGACCCGTGCCCTCACCACATCTTCAACAAAGCCAGTACAGCCATCGCGCCCCATCTCCGGAAAATAATCAACATCTCCTTCGAGACAGCAACTTTCCCGGAAAGCTGGAAGCACGCCGAGATCACCGCCTTACTCAAGAAACCCAAGGCAGACCCCAAGGACCTCAAGAACTTCCGACCCATCTCTCTGCTCCCGTTCCCCGCGAAGGTCACCGAGAAAATCGTCAACAAACAACTGACCCGCTACCTCGAGGAGAACAACATCCTGGACCCTTCCCAGTCCGGCTTCCGCAGCAACCACAGCACCGAAACCGCCCTCATCGCCGCCACCGATGACATCAGGACCCTGCTAGACAACGGAGAAACAGCAGCCCTCATCCTCCTGGACCTATCAGCCGCCTTCGACACGGTCTGCCACCACACACTACGAACACGCCTTCACGACGCCGGGATCCAAGAGAAGGCCCTGGACTGGACCACATCCTTCCTTTCCGGCAGAACACAAAGCGTCCGCCTCGCCCCCTTCCGATCCAAGGCCACCAAGATCATCTGCGGCGTACCCCAAGGCTCCTCCCTCAGCCCAACGCTGTTCAACATCTACATGGCACCCCTCGCCCACGTCGCCCGACAGCACAACCTCAACATCATCTCCTACGCCGACGACACCCAGCTGATCCTCTCCCTCACCAAAGACCCTCACACCGCCAAAGCCCACCTCCACGAAGGAATGAAGGCCGTCACCGAATGGATGAGGACCAGCCGCCTGAAGCTGAACTCGGACAAGACGGAGGTCCTCATCCTTGGTTCCAACCCTTCAGCCTGGGACGACTCCTGGTGGCCAACATCACTGGGAACAGCCCCGCCACCCACCGACCACGTACGCAACCTAGGGGTCATCCTCGACCCCACCCTCTCCATGACTAAGCAGGTCAACGCCGTTTCCTCATCCTGCTTCAACATCCTCCGAATGCTCCGCAGGATCTTCAAGTGGATCCCCACCGAAACAAGAAAAACAGTCACCCAGGCCCTCGTCACCAGCAGGCTGGACTACGGAAACGCCCTCTACGCAGGAACGACGGCTAAGCTCCTGAGACGGCTGCAACGCATCCAGAACGCCTCTGCACGTCTTATCCTCGACATCCCCCGACGCAGCCACATCACACCCCACCTGAGAGACCTGCACTGGCTCCCTGTCAACAAGAGGATAACCTTCAAGCTCCTCACCCACGCACACAAAGCACTCCACAACTCCGGACCAGCCTACCTCAACAGACGACTCAGCTTCTACACCCCCACCCGCCAGCTCCGCTCGACCAGCCTCGCCCTCGCCACAGTCCCCCGCATCCGGAAAACGACCGCCGGCGGCAGATCCTTCTCCCACCTCGCCGCCAAGACCTGGAACACCCTCCCCACCAACCTCCGACAGACCCAAGACCTACTGGCCTTCAGAAGACTCCTCAAGACCTGGCTCTTCGATCAGTAGCAGCACCACCCCCATCTTCCCCCAGCGCCTTGAGACCCTCGCGGGTATGTAGTGTGCTTCATAAGTGACATGATTGATTGATTGATTGATTGACTAACAAAATCTCATCCACAAGCCTTTATCAGGGGAAAGGATGCCTATAGTAATATCACCTTTATCACAATGACTCTGTAAAAGTTCCTGCACTTAACATATTTTTTCATACAAGGGTGATCCCATCACTTTAGAGAACCTGAAGTAATACAGGGGCATATTATCAAGGGCTTTATCGCCCTATTAGCAAGCTGTCGCTAACAGGTGTTAGCGACAGCTTTCAGGCGTTAGAGGCCGCGTTTACCATCGCCTTGCATGTCAGCGATAATTATCGCTAATGACATGCAAGGAAGGCGTTCCCTACTAAAAGCGACTGAAAACAGTCGCTAATCCCACTACCCCTATTAGCAAGGCAGGCGAAGCGATATAATAATCGCGCTAAGCGCGTTTATGGCTATATTTTATCTCCTGCTAGTGAGGATGACTTACCTGTTTAAGGTATAGGAGGTGAATTCTAATGCTGAATCCACCTTAGCGATAATGCGAGAATATCGCTGCTTTTCCAGCGATATTCTCACATTTTACCGCTATCGCTGGAAATTTTATCGCTATGGAGATAAACCTTGTTAATAGGGTGTTATCTCAGCGATATTTTCCAGCGATAGGCGGCGTTAACCAAAGTCGCACTAAGCGCGGTTAGCGATAAATATCGCTATTCCTTGCTAATATGCCCCACAATCTTTAAAGGAAACAGTGGTTCACTGGTAAATACATTTTCAAACAAAGTCTTCGAACATATGAAGACAACCAACAGAAAAATCTTTTTACCAAAGCACGTAAAACAACAGGTCAAAATAGCGAAAACATCTTTTTCAATTACATTTATTTATTAAATCATATACAAAGTTTATTTCTTATCAAAGACCTCACAGTCATAGAGATCGAAACACCGTCGACACCAGACTTATATAGACTCCCTTGACATTGGAATATTTGAAGAGATAGGAGTCATATGTCTTTTTAGTAGTGATGCACGTGGTTCTGTTTCATCTAGCACTCTGCACTGCACCTCTTTTCTTATTCACAGAATGAGCACAAGATCTCCTTCTTTGATAAGAAATAAACGTTTTACATGATGCAATAAATACATTTAAATGCAAAAGATTAATTTGCTATTTCGACCTGTTGTTTTACCTGCTTTGGTAAAAAGATTTTTTCTGTTGATTGTGTTCATATGCTAGAAGACTGTTTAAAAATATATTTACCAGTGAACCATTGTTTCTTTTAAAATCAGTAAAACCTCCAGCATTGTCTCTGTGCTCCCAGCCTTTTAAGCTACCCCTTGAAGTCATTAAGGGGCATATTATCGAGGCCAACAACGCCGCTTTAACGGCCGTTTTCGGCCGAAAAGCGGCGATTGAATTACCTCACTATTAGCAAGGACACGCTAATAGGCATCAGCGCGTGTTTCCTTGTGTCAGCCGCCGTTCCTCTAACGCCTCGCATCTCTAATGAGATGCAAAGAAGGCGTTTCCTCTCTAAACAGCATGGGAAATATCGCTAACTGCACTACTCTGTATCAGCAAGCTGACCCAGAACACCCATAATGATATTAAAAGCCGCGCTAACCGCGGTTATCGCCATCAGCTAACGTCTGCAAAATTTCAGACTTAGCTATATTTATAAAGGGAGGTGGATTCTAAGCCTAAGTCCACATCTCCCTATCACCAAGGATTCCCTTAGCGCTGTAGTTGTATCGCTGGATTTCCAGCAATGTTCCCTCATTTTGCCGCTATCGCCGGATTTTCCATCGCCGTGGAGATAAGCGTTGATGATAACGCGTTATCTCGGCGATCAAATCCGGCGATAGCCGGCGTTAAACAAATTTGCGCTAAGTGCGCTCTGCGACGTTTATCGCAGTTTGTTGGTGATATGCCCCTATCTAAGTTGACTGATATGGCACAAATAATGACAATTAATGGTGATTTTAAGAGTAACTTTGAACTCTGTGGGGCATATTATCAAGAACGGCGTTAAAAATAATCGCCGGTTTAGCGGCAGAAAACTGCTGCTAAAGCGGCGATAATGGGCTTGATAATATGCCCTGGAGAATTCCAATAGAAGTCCATGTTCTGGTGTGAACATGGGCTTCTCTTGGAATTCTCCTGGGCATATTATCAAGCCCATTATCGCCGCTTTAGCGGCAGTTTTCTGCCGCTAAACCGGCGATAATTTTAACGCCGTTCTTGATAATATGCCCCTGTGTGAGAGAGCGATACAAAAGGGGATGATGGACGGAACGCTTGAGCCAATCAAACACTCACCCCCAGTCAACTGATCTGGGTTTAATCCATCATCATTCTTTAGCTCACTCCACCACCCCAGTTCAGACATGGCCATATGCAAATCAGTCTGACCCTGTGCCTCATGGGAACAGTCCAGCCCGAACTGCCAAGCCATGTCTTCCCTGGACCGGAAACAAGCATCCTAGGACCGGTTTCTGGCATTTCAGCCGTCATCAGCCAGGCTTGCTTGAATCCAGAGGCAAAGTGAGCAAGGGACCCACGTCTGGGCATACCCCCGCCAACTTAGGGCGACCAAAGCGATACAAAAGGGGATGATGGACGGAACGCTTGAGCCAATCAAACACTCACCCCCAGTCAACTGATCTGGGTTTAATCCATCATCATTCTTTAGCTCACTCCACCACCCCAGTTCAGACATGGCCATATGCAAATCAGTCTGACCCTGTGCCTCATGGGAACAGTCCAGCCCGAACTGCCAAGCCATGTCTTCCCTGGACCGGAAACAAGCATCCTAGGACCGGTTTCTGGCATTTCAGCCGTCATCAGCCAGGCTTGCTTGAATCCAGTGGCAAAGTGAGCAAGGGACCCACGCCTGGGCATACCCCGCCAACTTAGGGCGACCAAAGCGATACAAAAGGGGATGATGGACGGAACGCTTGAGCCAATCAAACACTCACCCCCAGTCAACTGATCTGGGTTTAATCCATCATCATTCTTTAGCTCACTCCACCACCCCAGTTCAGACATGGCCATATGCAAATCAGTCTGACCCTGTGCCTCATGGGAACAGTCCAGCCCGAACTGCCAAGCCATGTCTTCCCTGGACCAGAAACAAGCATCCTAGGACCGGTTTCTGGCATTTCAGCCGTCATCAGCCAGGCTTGCTTGAATCCAGTGGCAAAGTGAGCAAGGGACCCACGTCTGGGCATACCCCCGCCAACTTAGGGCGACCAAAGCGATACAAAAGGGGATGATGGACGGAACGCTTGAGCCAATCAAACACTCACCCCCCCTCAACTGATCTGGGTTTAATCCATCATCATTCTTTAGCTCACTCCACCACCCCAGTTCAGACATGGCCATATGCAAATCAGTCTGACCCTGTGCCTCATGGGAACAGTCCAGCCCGAACTGCCAAGCCATGTCTTCCCTGGACCGGAAACAAGCATCCTAGGACCGGTTTCTGGCATTTCAGCCGTCATCAGCCAGGCTTGTTTGAATCCAGTGGTAAAGTGAGCAAGGGACCCACGTCTGGGCATACCCCCGCCAACTTAGGACGACCAAAGCGATACAAAAGGGGATGATGGACGGAACGCTTGAGCCAATCAAACACTCACCCCCAGTCAACTGATCTGGGTTTAATCCATCATCATTCTTTAGCTCACTCCACCACCCCAGTTCAGACATGGCCATATGCAAATCAGTCTGACCCTGTGCCTCATGGGAACAGTCCAGCCCGAACTGCCAAGCCATGTCTTCCCTGGACCGGAAACAAGCATCCTAGGACCGGTTTCTGGCATTTCAGCCGTCATCAGCCAGGCTTGTTTGAATCCAGTGGTAAAGTGAGCAAGGGACCCACGTCTGGGCATACCCCCGCCAACTTAGGGCGACCAAAGCGATACAAAAGGGGATGATTGACGGAACGCTTGAGCCAATCAAACACTCACCCCCAGTCAACTGATCTGGGTTTAATCCATCATCATTCTTTAGCTCACTCCACCACCCCAGTTCAGACATGGCCATATGCAAATCAGTCTGACCCTGTGCCTCATGGGAACAGTCCAGCCCGAACTGCCAAGCCATGTCTTCCCTGGACCGGAAACAAGCATCCTAGGACCGGTTTCTGGCATTTCAGCCGTCATCAGCCAGGCTTGCTTGAATCAGGTGGCAAAGTGAGCAAGGGACCCACGTCTGGGCATACCCCCGCCAACTTAGGGCGACCAAAGCGATACAAAAGGGGATGATGGACGGAACGCTTGAGCCAATCAAACACTCACCCCCAGTCAACTGATCTGGGTTTAATCCATCATCATTCTTTAGCTCACTCCACCACCCCAGTTCAGACATGGCCATATGCAAATCAGTCTGACCCTGTGCCTCATGGGAACAGTCCAGCCCGAACTGCCAAGCCATGTCTTCCCTGGACCGGAAACAAGCATCCTAGGACCGGTTTCTGGCATTTCAGCCGTCATCAGCCAGGCTTGCTTGAATCCAGTGGCAAAGTGAGCAAGGGACCCACGTCTGGGCATACCCCCGCCAACTTAGGGCGACCAAAGCGATACAAAAGGGGATGATGGACGGAACGCTTGAGCCAATCAAACACTCACCCCCAGTCAACTGATCTGGGTTTAATCCATCATTCTTTAGCTCACTCCACCACCCCAGTTCAGACATGGCCATATGCAAATCAGTCTGACCCTGTGCCTCATGGGAACAGTCCAGCCCGAACTGCCAAGCCATGTCTTCCCTGGACCGGAAACAAGCATCCTAGGACCGGTTTCTGGCATTTCAGCCGTCATCAGCCAGGCTTGCTTGAATCCAGTGGCAAAGTGAGCAAGGGACCCACGTCTGGGCATACCTCCGCCAACTTAGGGCGACCAAAGCGATACAAAAGGGGATGATGGACGGAACGCTTGAGCCAATCAAACACTCACCCCCAGTCAACTGATCTGGGTTTAATCCATCATCATTCTTTAGCTCACTCCACCACCCCAGTTCAGACATGGCCATATGCAAATCAGTCTGACCCTGTGCCTCATGGGAACAGTCCAGCCCGAACTGCCAAGCCATGTCTTCCCTGGACCGGAAACAAGCATCCTAGGACCGGTTTCTGGCATTTCAGCCGTCATCAGCCAGGCTTGCTTGAATCCAGTGGCAAAGTGAGCAAGGGACCTACGTCTGGGCATACCCCCGCCAACTTAGGGCGACCAAAGCGATACAAAAGGGGATGATGGACGGAACGCTTGAGCCAATCAAACACTCACCCCCAGTCAACTGATCTGGGTTTAATCCATCATCATTCTTTAGCTCACTCCACCACCCCAGTTCAGACATGGCCATATGCAAATCAGTCTGACCCTGTGCCTCATGGGAACAGTCCAGCCCGAACTGCCAAGCCATGTCTTCCCTGGACCGGAAACAAGCATCCTAGGACCGGTTTCTGGAATTTCAGCCGTCATCAGCCAGGCTTGCTTGAATCCAGTGGCAAAGTGAGCAAGGGACCCACGTCTGGGCATACCCCCGCCAACTTAGGGCGACCAAAGCGATATAAAAGGGGATGATGGACGGAACGCTTGAGCCAATCAAACACTCACCCCCAGTCAACTGATCTGGGTTTAATCCATCATCATTCTTTAGCTCACTCCACCACCCCAGTTCAGACATGGCCATATGCAAATCAGTCTGACCCTGTGCCTCATGGGAACAGTCCAGCCCGAACTGCCAAGCCATGTCTTCCCTGGACCGGAAACAAGCATCCTAGGACCGGTTTCTGGCATTTCAGCCGTCATCAGCCAGGCTTGCTTGAATCCAGTGGCAAAGTGAGCAAGGGACCCACGTCTGGGCATACCCCCGCCAACTTAGGGCGACCAAAGCGATACAAAAGGGGATGATGGACGGGCACGCTTGAGCCAATCAAACACTCACCCCCAGTCAACTGATCTGGGTTTAATCCATCATCATTCTTTAGCTCACTCCACCACCCCAGTTCAGACATGGCCATATGCAAATCAGTCTGACCCTGTGCCTCATGGGAACAGTCCAGCCCGAACTGCCAAGCCATGTCTTCCCTGGACCGGAAACAAGCATCCTAGGACCGGTTTCTGGCATTTCAGCCGTCATCAGCCAGGCTTGCTTGAATCCAGTGGCAAAGTGAGCAAGGGACCCACGTCTGGGCATACCCCCGCCAACTTAGGGCGACCAAAGCGATACAAAAGGGGATGATGGACGGAACGCTTGAGCCAATCAAACACTCACCCCCAGTCAACTGATCTGGGTTTAATCCATCATCATTCTTTAGCTCACTCCACCACCCCAGTTCAGACATGGCCATATGCAAATCAGTCTGACCCTGTGCCTCATGGGAACAGTCCAGCCCGAACTGCCAAGCCATGTCTTCCCTGGACCGGAAACAAGCATCCTAGGACCGGTTTCTGGCATTTCAGCCGTCATCAGCCAGGCTTGCTTGAATCCAGTGGCAAAGTGAGCAAGGGACCCACGTCTGGGCATACCTCCGCCAACTTAGGGCGACCAAAGCGATACAAAAGGGGATGATGGACGGAACGCTTGAGCCAATCAAACACTCACCCCCAGTCAACTGATCTGGGTTTAATCCATCATCATTCTTTAGCTCACTCCACCACCCCAGTTCAGACATGGCCATATGCAAATCAGTCTGACCCTGTGCCTCATGGGAACAGTCCAGCCCGAACTGCCAAGCCATGTCTTCCCTGGACCGGAAACAAGCATCCTAGGACCGGTTTCTGGCATTTCAGCCGTCATCAGCCAGGCTTGCTTGAATCCAGTGGCAAAGTGAGCAAGGGACCTACGTCTGGGCATACCCCCGCCAACTTAGGGCGACCAAAGCGATACAAAAGGGGATGATGGACGGAACGCTTGAGCCAATCAAACACTCACCCCCAGTCAACTGATCTGGGTTTAATCCATCATCATTCTTTAGCTCACTCCACCACCCCAGTTCAGACATGGCCATATGCAAATCAGTCTGACCCTGTGCCTCATGGGAACAGTCCAGCCCGAACTGCCAAGCCATGTCTTCCCTGGACCGGAAACAAGCATCCTAGGACCGGTTTCTGGAATTTCAGCCGTCATCAGCCAGGCTTGCTTGAATCCAGTGGCAAAGTGAGCAAGGGACCCACGTCTGGGCATACCCCCGCCAACTTAGGGCGACCAAAGCGATATAAAAGGGGATGATGGACGGAACGCTTGAGCCAATCAAACACTCACCCCCAGTCAACTGATCTGGGTTTAATCCATCATCATTCTTTAGCTCACTCCACCACCCCAGTTCAGACATGGCCATATGCAAATCAGTCTGACCCTGTGCCTCATGGGAACAGTCCAGCCCGAACTGCCAAGCCATGTCTTCCCTGGACCGGAAACAAGCATCCTAGGACCGGTTTCTGGCATTTCAGCCGTCATCAGCCAGGCTTGCTTGAATCCAGTGGCAAAGTGAGCAAGGGACCCACGTCTGGGCATACCCCCGCCAACTTAGGGCGACCAAAGCGATACAAAAGGGGATGATGGACGGAACGCTTGAGCCAATCAAACACTCACCCCCAGTCAACTGATCTGGGTTTAATCCATCATCATTCTTTAGCTCACTCCACCACCCCAGTTCAGACATGGCCATATGCAAATCAGTCTGACCCTGTGCCTCATGGGAACAGTCCAGCCCGAACTGCCAAGCCATGTCTTCCCTGGACCGGAAACAAGCATCCTAGGACCGGTTTCTGGCATTTCAGCCGTCATCAGCCAGGCTTGCTTGAATCCAGTGGCAAAGTGAGCAAGGGACCTACGTCTGGGCATACCCCGCCAACTTAGGGCGACCAAAGCGATACAAAAGGGGATGATGGACGGAACGCTTGAGCCAATCAAACACTCACCCCCAGTCAACTGATCTGGGTTTAATCCATCATCATTCTTTAGCTCACTCCACCACCCCAGTTCAGACATGGCCATATGCAAATCAGTCTGACCCTGTGCCTCATGGGAACAGTCCAGCCCGAACTGCCAAGCCATGTCTTCCCTGGACCGGAAACAAGCATCCTAGGACCGGTTTCTGGCATTTCAGCCGTCATCAGCCAGGCTTGCTTGAATCCAGTGGCAAAGTGAGCAAGGGACCCACGTCTGGGCATACCCCCGCCAACTTAGGGCGACCAAAGCGATACAAAGGGGATGATGGACGGAACGCTTGAGCCAATCAAACACTCACCCCAGTCAACTGATCTGGGTTTAATCCATCATCATTCTTTAGCTCACTCCACCACCCCAGTTCAGACATGGCCATATGCAAATCAGTCTGACCCTGTGCCTCATGGGAACAGTCCAGCCCGAACTGCCAAGCCATGTCTTCCCTGGACCGGAAACAAGCATCCTAGGACCGGTTTCTGGCATTTCAGCCGTCATCAGCCAGGCTTGCTTGAATCCAGTGGCAAAGTGAGCAAGGGACCCACGTCTGGGCATACCCCGCCAACTTAGGGCGACCAAAGCGATACAAAGGGGATGATGGACGGAACGCTTGAGCCAATCAAACACTCACCCCCAGTCAACTGATCTGGGTTTAATCCATCATCATTCTTTAGCTCACTCCACCACCCCAGTTCAGACATGGCCATATGCAAATCAGTCTGACCCTGTGCCTCATGGGAACAGTCCAGCCCGAACTGCCAAGCCATGTCTTCCCTGGACCGGAAACAAGCATCCTAGGACCAGTTTCTGGCATTTCAGCCGTCATCAGCCAGGCTTGCTTGAATCCAGTGGCAAAGTGAGCAAGGGACCCACGTCTGGGCATACCCCCGCCAACTTAGGGCGACCAAAGCGATACAAAAGGGGATGATGGACGGAACGCTTGAGCCAATCAAACACTCACCCCCAGTCAACTGATCTGTTTTTAATCCATCATCATTCTTTAGCTCACTCCACCACCCCAGTTCAGACATGGCCATATGCAAATCAGTCTGACCCTGTGCCTCATGGGAACAGTCCAGCCCGAACTGCCAAGCCATGTCTTCCCTAGACCGGAAACAAGCATCCTAGGACCGGTTTCTGGCATTTCAGCCATCATCAGCCAGGCTTGCTTGAATCCAGTGGCAAAGTGAGCAAGGGACCCACGTCTGGGCATACCCCGCCAACTTAGGGCGACGAAGCGATACAAAAGGGGATGATGGACGGAACGCTTGAGCCAATCAAACACTCACCCCCAGTCAACTGATCTGGGTTTAATCCATCATCATTCTTTAGCTCACTCCACCACCCCAGTTCAGACATGGCCATATGCAAATCAGTCTGACCCTGTGCCTCATGGGAACAGTCCAGCCCGAACTGCCAAGCCATGTCTTCCCTGGACCGGAAACAAGCATCCTAGGACCGGTTTCTGGCATTTCAGCCGTCATCAGCCAGGCTTGCTTGAATCCAGTGGCAAAGTGAGCAAGGGACCTACGTCTGGGCATACCCCGCCAACTTAGGGCGACCAAGCGATACAAAAGGGGATGATGGACGGAACGCTTGAGCCAATCAAACACTCACCCCAGTCAACTGATCTGGGTTTAATCCATCATCATTCTTTAGCTCACTCCACCACCCCAGTTCAGACATGGCCATATGCAAATCAGTCTGACCCTGTGCCTCATGGGAACAGTCCAGCCCGAACTGCCAAGCCATGTCTTCCCTGGACCGGAAACAAGCATCCTAGGACCGGTTTCTGGCATTTCAGCCGTCATCAGCCAGGCTTGCTTGAATCCAGTGGCAAAGTGAGCAAGGGACCCACGTCTGGGCATACCCCCGCCAACTTAGGGCGACCAAAGCGATACAAAAGGGGATGATGGACGGAACGCTTGAGCCAATCAAACACTCACCCCCAGTCAACTGATCTGGGTTTAATCCACCACCCCAGTTCAGACATGGCCATATGCAAATCAGTCTGACCCTGTGCCTCATGGGAACAGTCCAGCCCGAACTGCCAAGCCATGTCTTCCCTGGACCGGAAACAAGCATCCTAGGACCAGTTTCTGGCATTTCAGCCGTCATCAGCCAGGCTTGCTTGAATCCAGTGGCAAAGTGAGCAAGGGACCCACGTCTGGGCATACCCCGCCAACTTAGGGCGACCAAAGCGATACAAAGGGGATGATGGACGGAACGCTTGAGCCAATCAAACACTCACCCCCAGTCACCTGATCTGGGTTTAATCCATCATCATTCTTTAGCTCACTCCACCACCCCAGTTCAGACATGGCCATATGCAAATCAGTCTGACCCTGTGCCTCATGGGAACAGTCCAGCCCGAACTGCCAAGCCATGTCTTCCCTGGACCGAAACAAGCATCCTAGGACCGGTTTCTGGCATTTCAGCCGTCATCAGCCAGGCTTGCTTGAATCCAGTGGCAAAGTGAGCAAGGGACCCACGTCTGGGCATACCCCGCCAACTTAGGGCGACCAAAGCGATACAAAAGGGGATGATGGACGGAACGCTTGAGCCAATCAAACACTCACCCCCAGTCAACTGATCTGGGTTTAATCCATCATCATTCTTTAGCTCACTCCACCACCCCAGTTCAGACATGGCCATATGCAAATCAGTCTGACCCTGTGCCTCATGGGAACAGTCCAGCCCGAACTGCCAAGCCATGTCTTCCCTGGACTCGGAAACAAGCATCCTAGGACCGGTTTCTGGCATTTCAGCCGTCATCAGCCAGGCTTGCTTGAATCCAGTGGCAAAGTGAGCAAGGGACCCACGTCTGGGCATACCCCGCCAACTTAGGGCGACCAAGCGATACAAAGGGGATGATGGACGGAAAGCTTGAGCCAATCAAACACTCACCCCAGTCAACTGATCTGGGTTTAATCCATCATCATTCTTTAGCTCACTCCACCACCCCAGTTCAGACATGGCCATATGCAAATTAGTCTGACCCTGTGCCTCATGGGAACAGTCAGCCCGAACTGCCAAGCCATGTCTTCCCTGGACCGGAAACAAGCATCCTAGGACCGGTTTCTGGCATTTCAGCCGTCATCAGCCAGGCTTGCTTGAATCCAGTGGCAAAGTGAGCAAGGGACCCACGTCTGGGCATACCCCGCCAACTTAGGGCGACCAAAGCGATACAAAGGGGATGATGGACGGAACGCTTGAGCCAATCAAACACTCACCCCCAGTCAACTGATCTGGGTTTAATCCATCATCATTCTTTAGCTCACTCCACCACCCCAGTTCAGACATGGCCATATGCAAATCAGTCTGACCCTGTGCCTCATGGGAACAGTCCAGCCCGAACTGCCAAGCCATGTCTTCCCTGGACCGGAAACAAGCATCCTAGGACCGGTTTCTGGCATTTCAGCCGTCATCAGCCAGGCTTGCTTGAATCCAGTGGCAAAGTGAGCAAGGGACCCATGTCTGGGCATACCCCCGCCAATTTAGGGCGACTAAAGCGATACAAAAGGGGATGATGGACGGAACGCTTGAGCCAATCAAACACTCACCCCCAGTCAACTGATCTGGGTTTAATCCATCATCATTCTTTAGCTCACTCCACCACCCCAGTTCAGACATGGCCATATGCAAATCAGTCTGACCCTGTGCCTCATGGGAACAGTCCAGCCCGAACTGCCAAGCCATGTCTTCCCTGGACCGGAAACAAGCCATCCGTCCATGGATTAAACCCAGATCAGTTGACTGGGGGTGAGTGTTTGATTGGCTCAAACGTTCCGTCCATCATCCCCTTTTGTATCGCTTTGGTCGCCCTAAGTTGGCGGGGGTATGCCCAGACGTGGGTCCCTTGCTCACTTTGCCACTGGATTCAAGCAAGCCTGGCTGATGACGGCTGAAATGCCAGAAACCGGTCCTAGGATGCTTGTTTCCGGTCCAGGGAAGACATGGCTTGGCAGTTCGGGCTGGACTGTTCCCATGAGGCACAGGGTCAGACTGATTTGCATATGGCCATGTCTGAACTGGGGTGGTGGAGTGAGCTAAAGAATGATGATGGATTAAACCCAGATCAGTTGACTGGGGGTGAGTGTTTGATTGGCTCAAACGTTCCGTCCATCATCCCCTTTGTATCGCTTTGGTCGCCCTAAGTTGGCGGGGGTATGCCCAGACGTGGGTCCCTTGCTCACTTTGCCACTGGATTCAAGCAAGCCTGGCTGATGACGGCTGAAATGCCAGAAACCGGTCCTAGGATGCTTGTTTCCGGTCCAGGGAAGACATGGCTTGGCAGTTCGGGCTGGACTGTTCCCATGAGGCACAGGGTCAGACTGATTTGCATATGGCCATGTCTGAACTGGGGTGGTGGAGTGAGCTAAAGAATGATGATGGATTAAACCCAGATCAGTTGACTGGGGGTGAGTGTTTGATTGGCTCAAACGTTCCGTCCATCATCCCCTTTTGTATCGCTTTGGTCGCCCTAAGTTGGCGGGGGTATGCCCAGACGTGGGTCCCTTGCTCACTTTGCCACTGGATTCAAGCAAGCCTGGCTGATGACAGCTGAAATGCCAGAAACTGGTCCTAGGATGCTTGTTTCCGGTCCAGGGAAGACATGGCTTGGCAGTTCGGGCTGGACTGATCCCATGAGGCACAGGGCCAGACTGATTTGCATATGGCCATGTCTGAACTGGGGTGGTGGAGTGAGCTAAAGAATGATGATGGATTAAACCCAGATCAGTTGACTGGGGGTGAGTGTTTGATTGGCTCAAACGTTCCGTCCATCATCTCCTTTTGTATCGCTTTGGTCGCCCTAAGTTGGCGGGGTGTGCCCAGACGTGGGTCCCTTGCTCACTTTGCCACTGGATTCAAGCAAGCCTGGCTGATGACGGCTGAAATGCCATAAACTGGTGCTAGGATGCTTGTTTCCGGTCCAGGGAAGACATGGCTTGGCAGTTCGGGCTGGACTGTTCCCATGAGGCACAGGGTCAGACTGATTTGCATATGGCCATGTCTGAACTGGGGTGGTGGAGTGAGCTAAAGAATGATGATGGATTAAACCCAGATCAGTTGACTGGGGGTGAGTGTTTGATTGGCTCAAACGTTCCGTCCATCATCCCCTTTTGTATCGCTTTGGTCGCCCTAAGTTGGCGGGGTATGCCCAGACGTGGGTCCCTTGCTCACTTTGCCACTGGATTCAAGCAAGCCTGGCTGATGACGGCTGAAATGCCAGAAACCGGTCCTAGGATGCTTGTTTCCGGTCCAGGGAAGGCATGGCTTGGCAGTTCGGGCTGGACTGTTCCCATGAGGCACAGGGTCAGACTGATTTGCATATGGCCATGTCTGAACTGGGGTGGTGGAGTGAGCTAAAGAATGATGATGGATTAAACCCAGATCAGTTGACTGGGGGTGAGTGTTTGATTGGCTCAAACGTTCCGTCCATCATCCCCTTTGTATCGCTTTGGTCGCCCTAAGTTGGCGGGGGTATGCCCAGACGTGGGTCCCTTGCTCACTTTGCCACTGGATTCAAGCAAGCCTGGCTGATGACTGCTGAAATGCCAGAAACCGGTCCTAGGATGCTTGTTTCCGGTCCAGGGAAGACATGGCTTGGCAGTTTGGGCTGGACTGTTCCCATGAGGCACAAGGTCAGACTGATTTGCATATGGCCATGTCTGAACTGGGGTGGTGGAGTGAGCTAAAGAATGATGATGGATTAAACCCAGATCAGTTGACTGGGGGTGAGTGTTTGATTGGCTCAAACGTTCCGTCCATCATCCCCTTTGTATCGCTTTGGTCGCCCTAAGTTGGCGGGGTATGCCCAGACGTGGGTCCCTTGCTCACTTTGCCACTGGATTCAAGCAAGCCTGGCTGATGACGGCTGAAATGCCAGAAACCGGTCCTAGGATGCTTGTTTCCGGTCCAGGGAAGACATGGCTTGGCAGTTCGGGCTGGACTGTTCCCATGAGGCACAGGGTCAGACTGATTTGCATATGGCCATGTCTGAACTGGGGTGGTGGAGTGAGCTAAAGAATGATGATGGATTAAACCCAGATCAGTTGACTGGGGGTGAGTGTTTGATTGGCTCAAACGTTCCGTCCATCATCCCCTTTGTATCGCTTGGTCGCCCTAAGTTGGCGGGGGTATGCCCAGACGTGGGTCCCTTGCTCACTTTGCCACTGGATTCAAGCAAGCCTGGCTGATGACAGCTGAAATGCCAGAAACTGGTCCTAGGATGCTTGTTTCCGGTCCAGGGAAGACATGGCTTGGCAGTTCGGGCTGGACTGATCCCATGAGGCACAGGGCCAGACTGATTTGCATATGGCCATGTCTGAAGTGGGGTGGTGGAGTGAGCTAAAGAATGATGATGGATTAAACCCAGATCAGTTGACTGGGGGTGAGTGTTTGATTGGCTCAAACGTTCCGTCCATCATCTCCTTTTGTATCGCTTTGGTCGCCCTAAGTTGGCGGGGGTGTGCCCAGACGTGGGTCCCTTGCTCACTTTGCCACTGGATTCAAGCAAGCCTGGCTGATGACGGCTGAAATGCCATAAACTGGTGCTAGGATGCTTGTTTCCGGTCCAGGGAAGACATGGCTTGGCAGTTCGGGCTGGACTGTTCCCATGAGGCACAGGGTCAGACTGATTTGCATATGGCCATGTCTGAACTGGGGTGGTGGAGTGAGCTAAAGAATGATGATGGATTAAACCCAGATCAGTTGACTGGGGGTGAGTGTTTGATTGGCTCAAACGTTCCGTCCATCATCCCCTTTTGTATCGCTTGGTCGCCCTAAGTTGGCGGGGGTATGCCCAGACGTGGGTCCCTTGCTCACTTTGCCACTGGATTCAAGCAAGCCTGGCTGATGACGGCTGAAATGCCAGAAACCGGTCCTAGGATGCTTGTTTCCGGTCCAGGGAAGACATGGCTTGGCAGTTCGGGCTGGACTGTTCCCATGAGGCACAGGGTCAGACTGATTTGCATATGGCCATGTCTGAACTGGGGTGGTGGAGTGAGCTAAAGAATGATGATGGATTAAACCCAGATCAGTTGACTGGGGGTGAGTGTTTGATTGGCTCAAACGTTCCGTCCATCATCCCCTTTGTATCGCTTTGGTCGCCCTAAGTTGGCGGGGGTATGCCCAGACGTGGGTCCCTTGCTCACTTTGCCACTGGATTCAAGCAAGCCTGGCTGATGACGCCTGAAATGCCAGAAACCGGTCCTAGGATGCTTGTTTCCGGTCCAGGGAAGACATGGCTTGGCAGTTCGGGCTGGACTGTTCCCATGAGGGACAGGGTCAGACTGATTTGCATATGGCCATGTCTGAACTGGGGTGGTGGAGTGAGCTAAAGAATGATGATGGATTAAACCCAGATCAGTTGACTGGGGGTGAGTGTTTGATTGGCTCAAACGTTCCGTCCATCATCCCCTTTTGTATCGCTTTGGTCGCCCCTAAGTTGGCGGGGGTATGCCCAGACGTGGGTCCCTTGCTCACTTTGCCACTGGATTCAAGCAAGCCTGGCTGATGACGGCTGAAATGCCAGAAACCGGTCCTAGGATGCTTGTTTCCGGTCCAGGGAAGACATGGCTTGGCAGTTCGGGCTGGACTGTTCCCATGAGGCACAGGGTCAGACTGATTTGCATATGGCCATGTCTGAACTGGGGTGGTGGAGTGAGCTAAAGAATGATGATGGATTAAACCCAGATCAGTTGACTGGGGGTGAGTGTTTTATTGGCTCAAACGTTCCGTCCATCATCCCCTTTTGTATCGCTCCTGTGTGAGAGAGGGCAAGTGATTTGGGTAGCCAAGAGCCAGGGGAAACAAAAAAGGGCAAATGCACTATATGTGTGTGTACATGTTCTAACACTAATCTTGACTTGGGCCACCCTCATGAAGAGAAATTCCAGAGAACTCTAAAATTGGAGATGAAAGTAAACTGGGAGGACAGTCCAAGACTGAGTCTCTGGTAATGCCGGGCATGTGCGGCTTAGGAGAGGATTTAGAAGACAGTGTAAAGTTTGAACAAGTAAAAGTACACTCACTGACTGTACATGAAGCCATGAACAGAAGGGCTAACAATGGCTCCTTCTTTGTAAAGTAGTGAAACTACGTCCCTTCAAACCCTGGAATAATGAGCCAGCTCAATTGATGCAGTCCTTGTGATACAATAGTATGGAACTATTCTGTATTTTAACATTATTATCTCATTTACTCTTATGTCGTTATCAGAAAAAGACTCAAAATAAAGAGAAGAATAGAACCCTAATCAACCGAAAAGCCCAGTAACATATTAAGACAGAAACATGCATCCTGGCAGATAGATGAAGAAGGCCCAGGCTAAACTTCGCAATACCTATGAACAGTTATGTTTTTTCACTCACCAAGGAATTAGAAAAGAGCATGCAAGTAAGTTAGAGGAAGAAAATGGATAATCTAATGAGGCATTCAATGAAGGTTTTGCGAAATCTGCAATAAATATGGAATCTGGAATCAATTATAAAGAAGTGAGTACCCATACATTAATGAAGATGATTTTCGTTTAAGTGTGAGTAAAAAGAAAATACCTAAACAGAATAAACAGAAGCCCAAAAAGGGAAAGGACAGGATGGAGCTTACCAAAGTCGTTACTGCCTTTATTGGTTCACCAGCAAACAACAGAGACCTTAACATACACAGAAGCCAACATATTCACTTTAGGAAAGTTCGATTTCCCTCCTAAGCAAAAGTAACTTTTTCCTAAACTGTAGAATGAAGGAAATATTCACTTTGATGCCATAATCAAACATTCAGGGGTCTATTCACATGAGCAAATCTAAACGTGTAAGTTTACTCTTGCAATTTTGAGTAACTTCAACACTTATGAGTGTAAAGTTACTCAAAACCGTATACTTTCATGTCCCCACCCATTGAACTCAGGAAGTGGAGCATAATTTACAAGTGTAAAGTTACTACTTGCATCCAAAATGGGCACAAAGGTGCATTTTGTGCTAATAAAATAGTGCTAAAGGCAACAGAACATCAGCACGAACAGCTGCTCACACTCACTAAATGTGCTCTCATTGTAGGATTCCCCCCATCAATTTATTCTTAATTACACAAGGAGGCATAATCATGTTATTATCTGTAATTCTGCATCAAAGAGTAACAGCAGAGCAGAATTACCAATATTACTTCGATTACTCCAACCAGGGCCGGCTTTAGTGCTGGTGGCGCCCTGTGCAACAATGTCTGTTGGCGCCCCCTCCCCCCCATGACCACCTCTGCCATGGATTCCCTCACTAGCACCCTTTAACATTGCCTCTCAAGTCTCCATAACCACTGTCTCTCAGATTCATTTAGTTTTATAGCACCACTCATACCAGTGTAAGATGTCAGAGCACTTTACACCAAACACACATTGCACAGAGACAATCATATGTGTGTAAATAGGTGTATAGGAAATGTTACATCAGACAGTACTACAAGGTGTAGTGTAGGAGTGACATGTCATCGATACTGGTAGGCAATATAGCTAAAGTTCTTATTCAGGAAAGGCACAAATTCAGAATATAAAACGTAACATCATTGTTAGGGGTTTTCTTTCATAATAAGAATTGTTTTCTACCCAAATGAACCCTTTTCACAATATTAGGATAATGAAAGACTGGGCAAAAAAACATATAGCTCTAACATATACCTTGCAGTTTGCAGCAGCTCTAGGGTGACAGTTAATAGCTCAATCAATCAATCAATCAGGGGTTTGTTAAAGCGCGACTACTCACCCATAAGGGTCTCAAGGCGCTAGGGGTGGGGGGGAGGGAGGGTGCAAGTTCCATTCCATCAAGGAGGGGGTCTGTCGAAGAGCCAGGTTTTGAGGTTTTTTGCGAAGATGGGGAGCGATGTTGTCTGTCTGAGGTGGAGCGGAAGGACGTTCCATGCTTTGGCCGCGAGGAAGGAGAAGGAGCAGCCTCCCGATCTGGTCTTTCTGGTGCGGGGGACCACGGCGTAGGAGAGCTGTTCTATATTAGGATTTTGACTTATAAACGACAAGTAGCAAAAGGAGCTCTCTTACAGAAGCAGTAACCCACTGCCCTATTTACATTATATGCACTTCGTTACCTGCATGGTACATGTTCTTAGCAGCAGGCATTTTAACCCTATGCGCTACCTTAGGATGAGTCAAAACTTCCAGTAGACAAACCTCCGGTCTCTTTCCAGAAAGACGATTAATCACCGGACTTCTCTTGACATTTTAATTGATGTCTGAAAGTTGCTGGAGGCCAGGAACGCGGCAGCAGGTGCTTTTAAAATGATAGTATACTTTTTCAGACATGACGCCCCCACCGCACGTCAACGCCCGGTGCGGTCGCACCGATCGCACTGCCCTGGAGCCGGCCCTAATTACAACGTTATTGAACTTTTGCCCAGGCCTTAATAATATGCACTTTATTTGACCCACTACATCTCAAAGGTGCAACTTAAAATCCAAAAGCATTTAACAAACAATGAACTGTAATAGTTTACCTCCTCTTTTACAGTGTTCCAGTTAGCTCTTAAAATATAAGTTGTGAGGAAGGAGGCGGGAACAAAGGCGCAGACTATCATTCCACACCACAGGCCTGTGGAAAAAGGAAGAGACATTAGCAGAAGACATTCAACATGCAGGTGAACACAGTATCTTTATACCATTATAGAGCCTCTTGAAATGGAGGAACTCTTCTAGACCCACTTTGTAGGCTCAATATTTAGAGGATATTTATTCATTTGTTTTTTTTATATAGTGCTTCAGCATTAACAATTGATTTTTTTTTTAAATACATACAAAATCAACAATCAGAACTATTGATTAATATTATGAGGATAATTACAAAAGGTTTAGGAGGCATCCTAGCGGTACCTCAGTACAAAATTAGTATATAGATTCTATAACTATTGAGTGTCTTCACTAATGTAACCTTAATGTTAAAAAGTATTCAGTCACATTTACTTGGCTTTATCCTAACATTTTGGGTAAAATATGTTACATTTTTAGAATGTTGTGCAACAGTATATAGGGTGCCAAATATTTACTCATAGTTTGCCATGGATGAATATGTTGCAGGATTGCATATTTTATGATGCCTTCCTGTCCTTTCAGCTGGTGCACAATTTGGTGTCTGGTGCCAACACAGGGAACTTTGCACCATGGTGCAAGGATGTCTCCGTTGTTGGCAGGATTGTTTTTGTGCAGGAAGAGGCACCTTCCCGCACTAACACAATCCATGGAGTTGTTTTCCTCTTCCTACGGGGCATATTTACAAGGGCATTGTGCCACCGAGGCATCACTTTTTCCGATGCTCCTATGGCGCAATGCTTTGCTCCATATTTACAAAGCGGCACTAAGCCACTTTGCATAGCTTAACGCCGCCTTGTAAATATCATACCCTTTGATGCATTTACCTGTATCAAAGGGGCGTGCAATGGATGCTGCTGTGGGCATTCCAAAGCAACACCCATTGCCTTTTGATGCTGCCCCAGATATTTAAGGATGTGTAAATCTGAGGCAGCGCCAAAAACTAACGTCATTGAAAAGCAGGCGCTAGAGTGGTGCAACGAGGAGAAATACTTCCATTTCTCCTCTTTATTTTCTCTTTCTATGTGTGCTGCATTCCACAGCACACATAGAAGGCACAAATTGCAATAGGAAGGAGGTGGGAACAAAGGCGCAGACTATCATTCCACACCACAGGCCTGCGGAAAAAAGAAGAGACATTAGCAGAAGACATTCAACATGCAGGTGAACACAGTATCTTTATACCATTATGAAGGTGTACCTTCCTGCACATAAACAATCATCCCTGCAATGCAGGCATCATTGCATCATGGCGCTAGGGCGTCTGCGTTGGCACTAAGCAGCTTTTTTTAGCACTGGCACAAGGGAAAAGACAAGGGTGCACCATATTCTTGTAAATACAGTGTATCCATGAGTTTTTTAAATGACACAGCGTGGTGCAGCTAAATTGCTTGCCGCGCTGAGCCGCACCATTTCTTTGTAAATATACCCCTATGTGTGCGGCAGAATGCAGTACACATGGAAAGAGGAAAAAAAGGGAAGAAATTAAAACATTTCTCCTCGCTACGCCTGCTCTAGGGATGTGTAAAGTTTTAGCGCTGCCCCGAACTACCAGATTTTTAAAATTCCAGGGCAGTGTCAAAGTCCATGGATGTTCGGTGGGAACACCAACCGCAATGCCCATGGAATGCATCCTTGACGCAGATTAAGGCAACGTAGCGCTTTACTCTACCTTGCCTTACTCCATTTTCATGCGGCCATGCAAATCCACAGAGGGTGGCTTTGCATCACCTCATAGAAATGATTAAGAGGCCTGCGCCACCGGAATGTAAAAAAAGTGACTCTGGTGACACAGGCCTCTTGTAAATAAGCCCCTGATAGTGGACATATGTCTTCAGCCCCACCCTTTAATTTCTATATGGCTTTCCAAATGGGCACCTACCCCATGTTAAGAAATCTTCTGGCAAAAAGAGCGTCAGATACATTCAACTCGATATTCCACATTCAACTAAAGTTGAACATACTCCCCTGTTTAAGAACGTATGCTTACTCAAACATTACACAGAAAAGATCTCATGTGCAGTATTGCAGTACCAGCCCTGCCATGTGCCAAGCATTTCACGTTAGAATAACGCATTTGGTGTAATTGTCCCTCATTACCCCAATGCCTGCGATTCTAACGCAAAAGAAAGATGTCCTGAAATGCGATAAAACCGTGTAGTTCTAGTTCTCGCTTTTCTGAGATGTACGCAATAAAACTGAGTTCATTTTTCAAAGGCCACAAGATGGCGCTAGTGTACAATGGAAGGAATAAGAATCTCAATATATTATGACATGGAAATAGCCTGCTATCACAGAAACTCATATGCAAGCCAACCGAACTTCAGAGATTTGAAGACCGAAACACAAAACCCCACACCCGCCTAATTTATGTAAAAATGCACCCCCTGCTCATACCATAGTATTAAAAAGATGTGGAAGTCTACCCGCAAAACGAAGCTCCTAAACAGAGCTGGCTTTAGGGCAGTGCGACTGGTGTGGCCGCACTGGGTGCTGACCTGTGGAGGGGGCCGACCTCAGGGGGGCGCTGTGTTTAGCAATAACTTATGATTGGAGAGATATGGGGCACTTATGCCCGGTGGTAGTGAGAGAATCCAAAGAGGCGGTCATGGGGTCTGGGAATGCCAAAAATGATTGTTGCACCGGGCGCCACCAGCGCTAAAGCCGGCCCTGCTCCTAAATACATGACAAAAACGGGGTCAGTTTAAACAGCAGTAAAAAAGGGGGGATCTGATCATGCCATTAATTAATAGATTGGTTGCTAGCCAGGGAGGTGCAGGCTGGCTAAGGCAGGGAATTTCTGTTTAATTTATTGTTTCTCTGCTGCCCGCCCAGCAACAGGTGTCCAGCTTAGGCTGTGAGCTGTGTCATGCTACTTAAGTGTGGGTGACATTATACTGTAAGCAAGAAAGTGTCACTCATAGTCATTGAATGTCACTCATAATTACACTGAAAATATGAAAATGTCACACATAATCATTCTGAAACCTTGGCAGCTATGCAGTACAGGAGCCCAAAAGTCACTGTTTTTGCCTAATTTAAAGGTGTACAAAGTGCAAGGATTCCAAAGATAGAGGCTCAGCTGGCTGCGCTGTCAGAAACCTTTGACCAGCAGCCCATCAACACTAAACAATTACCCAATGTACATCAGAAGGCCTATGTTATGGAGGACAGGCCTTCAGCTGTACGATTCCCTTTCAAGCTGCCAGGAAAACCATGGCTGCCCTGTATAGAAACAATGCAAATGACTGCCAAGCATTGGGAAAAAACTTCAAACGCCCATTTTGGGGATTTATTTATGAAAAATAAAAATGTTTGTAGAGAAGCACAAAATTAAGAGAGGGCCTAAATGGCCAACTTCTCTGCATTCTGTGCAACCCCCATATCGGAAAATGGGCATAAGGCAGGTGGGGATCTCATGATATGGCAGGAGGAGCTCTACCAGAGGTGCGGATGTCATGCCTCCCCTGACTTATCATTTGTCAGGCTGTCCATCAAGGACCACAGAACAAAATAATTCCTGGCATCATTTCCGGTCCTCTTTCCTGATCAATCAATAATCCAAAAAGAACTCCTAAACTAACAAATAAACATGCCCTGCAGTATTACAGTCTATTTTCACTTTCAATGGACTGGTGCATCAGATAAGCATGGTTCTCTTGTATTATGACATAGGCTGAGGAAGTCAGAAATGGCTGAGTTGATGCCCTAATCTAAAGGGATCATGCATGGAGAATGACCTGCCCATGAATGTCAGAGGGGAAGAACACAAACCTGGGAGCAAAGGGTCTTACACATACTACAGAGTTGAGACTATAATGGCACAAGGCTGACAGCACAACACTGTCACACTGGAGAACTTCACAGTGAGTCAGTGAGGTCCTGTGTCACCAAAAGAAGTGTAGACCAAAGGGCAGGCTGGTAGAATTGATTTCCCTGTTTACATTTTTCTGCGCTATGCAGCATAGTGAAACAGTGCAGCTTGGTGGCCCAACAGCATTTTCCCCAGGATAAGTGTGTTGCGTAATCTGAGTCTCTGGCTCAGCTCTTCAAAGCTTGTTTTCACACCCAGAGGTAACATGAGTGAGCTTAGTTCAATCCAACAAACCTTGAATATGAAATACAGGTTTTTGTAGCCCCCCAGAACCCCACCCAATACATAGTTGAAGTGGCATCAATGCTTTGGGGTTACTAAAAGTCCCTTAAAAGGGATCTAGGCATACCAGTGATGATTGGAAACAAACCTATTTCATTCTTCTCAATACCACACACAAAAGCTGCACAAAGAAAAAAACACTTTAACTAAAAGTTGTTCATTTTAACAGACTCACCCTGTGCTTAGCACATCTAAAACAACCACACAGAATACACTTAAATCAACACAAATGCAGGCTGCAAACAACAAGAATAAAATGAACATTTCTACTATGGTTAAAATGTCAACTAAAAACCTAACACCCTAAAGCCAATTTATATGTGCTACGTTAGGCTAGCATGGTGTAGCATAACTTCCATCTAGATTTTGTTAGGGAAAAACAGCACATTGCATACCTGTTTGCAGCCAAGATCTGTAATTATCAGTAGTCAGGGAGGCTGTGTTCCCTGCGAAAGGCAAACATGCGTAGCATCAGCAGCAGCTCCTCCTGGACTCAGGCTCGATATCAGCTTTCAGAAGAAGGTGCAATATGTCAGCATCTCTGGCAGACCCAGTAAGGGTTACGCCCTGCGGAAGTGTCTGCTGCTGTGGAGGCGAGTGTGGTGGTGAGTGCACTGCAGCACAGGAAACCAGCACACACTGCAGCAGCTGATGCACCGCTGGGCTGACATTCTAGGCTGGGAACAGGACCTGCTCAACCTGCTAGGTGTCGAAGTTGCAGGTCTCAGTGAGTAATATTTTTGTTTTCTAAAAATTCTAGTATTTTATTTCAAGCAGCATGATCACAGCTAAGATTATGTGATGATTGATTCTATCTATCTGTCTATCTATCGGTCTATCTATCTATCTATCTATCTATTATATATAATTATGTTTATTCTTTTTATATTTATAAAAATGAATATATTTCACACCGGTTAGTAAGCGTGCATATTAATTTTTCACAATGTGAGTAAGTATATATAAATACAGTATATTCATATATAATGTGAATGTGTTCATTTGCAATAAAATGTAAATTTAATTTGTGTTTTAATTGTGTGTATATACTTTTATCTATCTATATAATATATATCTATAAATACAAATCTATATATATATATATATCAATAAGAGTATGTTTTCCATAACTATGGAGAATGTTGTATATGTGTTTTGAGTGGTGACAGGCCTTGTACACTTTGAAAAAGGCTGATGGAAGCCGAAACGCATCAGTGTCCGGAGAATTGCTGCAAATGAAAATTTGGTAATGAGACACGCTGTCTGGATTGCCCACTTTTTCCTCTGTTCACCAAGGGTGACCAGAAAATTATATATTGCCCTTGAAAAGATCAGCGGGGACTCCATCGGGCACTGGCGCTTTATGGCTTTGCGATCTATTTACCACAGAGATAACATCCCCAAGGGGGATTATGAAACGTTCTGAGCTTACTCGGCTCCCTATATCATTCATAATACAGCCTGCTCTGGATGCTCGCTCATTAGAATCATATTGCTTCTTAAAATGTTCAACCCATTCGTGTTTGGCAATAGTTACCTCAATAGTGACACTAGGGTGGGTTGAAAAAGAGGGAGCATTAACTATCTTCCAAAATTGCATATCATAATTTAGCACAGGCCAGCTGCTGCCACCCCTCTGATTTTGTCATTCCTGCGTGTGACGGCTGCTTTATAGAGCACCCTACAGTTCCTTATATCTGATGGAACCCTCAGGGTAGCCTTCAGGGCATTTAATAAGTTTCTATGGGCTCTTGAGCACAACTTAATGAACCACTTAGTTTGCTTCTTTGAGTTAATGTGTTTTGGTACGGCTAATTGGTCTCGGACCTAGAGGCAAATTTCGGGAAAAATTGTGTCGCTCAGGCAGGTGCCAAACTGGGCCTTACATTTACCCACTAGCCATGCCAAATACTCAGTGGGCTCAGTATCCCTCCATTTCCACTGGATTCCCCGTTTCTGGAGTATTTAATAGGACAAACCATTTTATCGAAAGGAGCTTGATTCAGCCCAAGGGTTAAACTGAAGATTAACGGGTTGTGGTCACTTAGAGCACAACTTTGGATATGAAAATTTCATACCTTTCTATCCCAGGTTTTCGATAGTACAATAAAATCAATTAATGAGCCCCTACCCATGAATGTTATCTGCTGCGAAACTTCACAAGCCACCAGGTCATGGATAAACATAAGAGCATACAGAGTCAGCAGCCTATTCTGCATTTTTTCCCGCAAGGATTATGGGCAAAATGGGCAAAATGCTAGAGGTTAGAATGGCCATCATCAGGAATACCACAAACATTGTCGTCGGTGATAGGGCAGAGTCTGAGGTTGAAAGCTCCCCCCCAGATAGTTACATAGTCCTCCATTAATGCTGAGGTGATCATCACTAGGTCATGTGCAAGAGAATCAATAATTTGAGTATTGCTGCAATTACAACTATTGTAATAAAAATTAGTGAGTACTACCAGAGGTGCCCCAGACAGGGGCAGACAAATTATTTGGAAGAAAGGAGAGTCTCTCCAAGACTTCACTGTCACAGTGGTACTTATAATTGTAAGTAAACCCCCACCTATCATGCCCTGAGAGAGATGGAGTTGCAGAGGAAAACACTATTAAAAAGCCATATAACGTGTATTTTAGACCTGGACCAACTCTCCTGGAGACATACAATATGGTGGGTCGATATTAATTTTACCCAAATACTATTACTCAGTTTTTTACGCAAACCTGTGACATTCCAGGAAACTACTGAAATGTCAGGTGGCGCAGACCAGATTTAATCTCAACTCTCTCAACCCTCACAGGCGAGCAGATAGCATTATCCTGGCCAGTGTTCAGGCAAAATATAGGGGCATATTAGCAAGACCGGCGATAAAATTATCGCCGTTTTAGCGGCAGGAAACTGCCGCTAAAACGACGATAATGGGCTTGCTAATATGCGTTATAGAATTCCAATAGAAGCCCAGGTTAGATGTCCTGCACATCTAACCTGAGCTTCTATTGGAATTCTAGAACCTTCCGGGCTGTGGGAGGAGTTATGTTTTGCCGCCTTTGGGAGAGTCACCTGACCTAGGAGTATAAAAGGCTTGGAGGGAAAACTTTTAGTCAGTTGGAGTCAGTTGATGAGGCACCACTGAACCTGGGGGAACCTCCGCCGGAGTATAGGCTTTAGGGCCTAGGGGGAGACCTACACTACTGCTGCTGACAGGGCTGAGGCCCTTCTGGAGTAAGATAGCTGAGGAACGCCCACCACCCACTGACCTTGCCCAGTGTGAGGGGACCCAGGGAACCACCTTCAGCGTGCGGGGAGGAACATCAAGCACTCCCAGACCACCAACTCATTCCCCTCCCCTCATGACAAGAAACTTCTGACAAGAAACTCTGACAAGAAACTTATACTAAGGAACTTCTGACAAGAAACTCATCACCAGAAGCGCCTAAGAAGCAACCAAGCTGGAGCAGTCGCAAGACGCCTTAATTTGAGGAGGCCTGACCGTCCAGCCAGGCCTGAAGCCTAAACTGCCCAACTGGGGATCACCAGGTAAAGCGCCGTACCCTGAAGCGCTAGACCTTCACCCCCTCACTATTCCTGCCTACTACTGGGCTGCCCCCAAGTACTTTTCCAGTCAGCCCTGCCCACAGGCTGCTGGTGCGTCCTGCTTTCTGGCACCCCCAGGTCACTGACCTTGTGTAGAGATCACCGCCGTGGCCGTCGCCGCCTGAGGAGAAGTGCCGTGAGGTGAGGTGCGCCGTCGCGCCCTCACCGAAGGGAGCGCTGAGGTGAGGGAAGCCCCTCGAGGCTTCTGTGGTGAGGTGCGCTGTCCGCGCCCTCACCGAAGCCTCCACAGATTGCCCCCATCGCCGCCGTCGCGGCCGAAGAAATTGCCACTGGGCCCTGGGCCCTCATCGCCGCCGTCGCGGCCGAAGAAATTGTCCCCGCCGCCGTCCAAGAAATCGCCAGCGCGATCAACGCGGCCTCCAGGCCCCGCCGACGCCGTCTCCAGGCAACCGGGGTCGTCGGGCGTGACCCCAGGAAGGCCGCGCAACGATTGGGCGCCGGCCCCGGTCACGCCCCCAGCGCCGACGGAAGCCCGGGAAGAGCCCCGGCAGTGCAGAGGGAGACGGGGAGCCGGCCGGAGAGGACTGCCGGCTCCCGCTCCCTTCCCCAAGACCCCGAGCCTGCGCACAAGACCTTACCTGAACCCGGGGGCCGGAGGAAGGTGATCCCGGCCCCCGCAACGTGCCGCAGCTGCATCCCCTTGATCCCGGGGGCCGGAGGAAGGTGATCCCGGCCCGCGCAACGTCCCGACAGTCCGGCCTGAAGGCCGAGGCACCCCGACCGGGCCCCGCCCTCCAGAACACGGGCCGGGCCTGGGGGAGTGCCAGTCGCAAAGGAAGCGCGACCAACGAACCAGCGACAGGTGAGCCCAGGAGGCCCCTAGGGCCCCCACAAAACGGGGGCCACCATTAACCCTATAATTAATTGGGTACACTTTCCCCATGAGGCGAGGCCCCGGAGAGGAGTGGGCCTAGCCTAGAGTTAACCCCTAAGGGTCATAGAAGCCCCAGGATACTGGACATGTCGAGGGGTTCCCTACAGTATTTAATAACTTATTGCAGATGCCTATTGTAATTACTGCCTAGGCCATGCTTTTAACTGCGAAGTCTTTTACCACAGGGGGAAAGTATTTAATTGAATTGAGTTGAAGTGTTTTATGTTACAGGTGTACTGGAATTGCGACGCCCACTGTACTGAATGTGGGCGCGCCTAGATTAATGCAGGCCTATTTAAATGTAAAGTGAAAAGCCTTCTTTTAAGTAATTGAATATGTTAAAGTGAACTGCATGTCTAGGCCCCTGTTTTATTAACGTACCTTGAGATCATTATTAAGTGCTACGTGTAGGAGATAATTCCTGCGGCCTCTTAGTGGCCTAAAATGTTGATGAGCTATGATGCTGTATTTAAAATGTGCACCAGTTGAGTAATGCAATGAATTTGAATGTAGATCTGAATTAATCTGCCTCATCTGATGCCAACTTAATTTATTTATAAAAGATCTTGATTTTAAATACAAAAGCCTGGTGTGGTGTCATGTTATTGCGTTCGCATTTCTGAGTCAGAGTAAGAGTGTGCTGCACAACTGCCTTACACATTGCCTTCGCGTGCCTTCCCCGCTTCACGCCATGCTACCGTGTCGGACTCGGTAACCCCGGTTCCAACAATAGTATAAATATTTTTGCTTTTTAAAGTTAAGTTTTAGGTGCAGGTTGTGAGTTTTGTAGGGGTATATGGTGGGAAGTAACTAAATTAAAATTATTTAAGAAATATTTTTTGTTATAAATAATTTATAAATAAAAATATTTATTTACATGAAAAATATTTTTGTATTTTAATTATAATTATATTTGTAGTTATTTATGATATTTATTTAACATCATAATATGTATTAATGTTATTTACTTTTTTATATAAAATATATTTGTATTTTTATTGAACTTATTTATATTTCTATTAGTTCACTATGTTTTTGACATTATTTCATTGTGTTAAAGGGAATTTGTTTGTTTCTAATGTTACATTGACTGCATTGGGAATAGTAAATTCCACCCCTCTACAATCCAACACTTTCCCTACTTTTGCACTTATTGAAGTGGGTATAGTAAATTTTACCACTCCACAATCCAAAACTTTCCCTACTGTTACGTACCCTCAGTGGAGTGGGAATAGTAAATTTCACCCCTGCGCAATCCAGCACTTTCCCTACTGTTGTACAGACTGGAGTGGGAATAATAAATTTTACCCCTCCGCAATCCAACACTTTCCCTACTATTGCACTGACTGGAGAGGGAATAGCAAGTTTTACCCCTCAGCAATACAGCACTTTCCCTAATGTTGCACTGACTGGAGTGGGAATAGTAAGTTTTACCCCTCCCCAATCCAAGATTTTTTCTACAGCTGAACTGAGTGGAGTGGAAATAGTTAATTTTAACTCTCCACCATCCAACACTTTCTCGACTGTTGTATTGAGTGTAGTGGGGCTTATACATCTTACACCTCAGGGGTATGACAGTTTGTCTACCTTTGGATAACTTGTATTGTGAATAGTATATGTATTAATTTTAAAGATTTGTAGTTTACTTTATATTGTTTATATGTATATTAAATAGGTTTTTGGTTATTTAAAATTAAAATATTTATAATTATTAATGTTTTTGATATTTTATTTATTTTTAACTCCTTCGATGCTCATGACGGAATGGTTCCGTCATGAGCATCGGTGCTCCTGTGCTCATGACGGAACCATTCCGTCATGAGCACAGGGGCATGCAAATCCCTCTGCTGCAGACAGCAGAGGGATTTCTTTATCTTCCTCAAAGCCTCGGGAGCTGGGGAAGAGCTTCCCCAGCTCCCGAGGTCCCCCCCGTTTCAGTGAAATAACTATCAGCGCGCACGTCGTGCTGATGTAATTTCACTGAAACCGCAACGAGCCTTTAGGATCATTTCAGTTTCACTTTCTACGTGCTCAGGGGCTATCTCAGCCCCCTGAGCACGTAGAAAGACGGAGAGAGTATCATTGGAAAGGGAGAATCTCCCTTTCTAATGGTACCCTTCCCAGTGGATCCCTGCTTGGGGATCGCTCCCAGGAGGGCGATCCCCAAGCAGGGATCCACCCACTAGACACCAGGGAGGGGGGAGCGGCCCCTTGGGCAAGGGCCTTTGCTCCCCCCCAAATAAGTATGGCACAATTTAGTCTTTTTGCCCCCCCTGGGACGCAGATGGGGGCAGCAGCCCCCAATCTGCCCCCCTCGGGGGGCAAAAGCCCACTAGATGCCAGGGATTTTTTTTTGGCGCATATATTATTAGGGTGGGGGCTGCCCAAAAAGGGCATGACCATGCCCCCACCCCTGCAAAATTTACAGCCTTTCTGCCCCCCGGGGGGGCAAAAAGCCCACTACATACCAGGGATTTTTTTTTAAATTATAACTAGTGGTGGGGGCTGCCCAAAATGGGCATGTCAATGCCCCCACCCCTCCCCCACAACATTTTGTGATAGGCAATTTTGATGTTGCCTCAATACGTTTTGGGCCCTTGCCTGTCGCGGGTTCTTGGGCCTCACACCCGAGTGAGGCACCATTTTTATCGGGAGACCTGGGGGAACGCTGGGTGGTAGGAAATTTGTGCCAGCCCGGTGATGTCACAACTTTCCCACACACAAATGTGTGAAAAAAGTGATTTTTCAGCAAAATTTCAGGTTTGCAGGGGATTCTGGGTAAGAAAACGTTGGGGGATCCACGCAAGCCATACCTCCCTGGATTCTCCCGGGTGTCTAGTTTTCAGAAATGTGTGGGTTTGGTAGGTTTCCCTAGGTGGCGGCCGAGAACCGGGCCAAAAAGTCATGGGACCCCCCTTGCAAAACCAGGTCGTTTTGTGATAGGCAATTTTGATGTTGCCTCAATACGTTTTGGGCCCTTGCCTGTCGCGGGTACTTGGGCCTCCCACCCGAGTGAGGCCCCATTTTTATCGGGAGACCTAGGGGAACGCTGGGTGGTAGGAAATTTGTGTCAGCCCGGTGATGCCACAACTTTCCCACAACATAATGTGTGAAAAAAGTGATTTCTTTCAGCTAAATTTCAGGTTTGCAGGGGATTCTGGGTAAGAAAACGTTGGGGGATCCACGCAAGCCATACCTCCCTGGAATCCCCCGGGTGTCTACTTTTCAGAAATGTGTGGGTTTGGTAGGTTTCCCTAGGTGCCAGCAGAGCTAGGGTTCAAAAACTACAGCTAGGCACTTTGCAAAAAAAGGATCATTTTTCACTGTGAAAATGTGGTGTGTCCACGTTGCGTTTTGCGCTGTTTCCTGTCACGGGCACTAGGCCTACCCACACAAGTGAGGTACCATTTTTCTTGGAAGACTTTGGGGAACGCGGGGTGGGTGCAATTTTGTGGATCCACGCAGATTCCAGAACTTTCCACCACAGAAAAGTAAGAAAAGAAATTTTTGTTTGACAATTGTTTAGGTTTGCAAGGGATTCTGGGTACCAGAACCTGGTGAGAGCCAGTCAAGTCACCCCATCCTGGATTCCCCTGGGTGTCTAGTTTTAAAAAATGTATAGGTTTGCTAGGTTTCCCTAGGTGCCGGCAGAGCTAGGGTTCAAAAACTACAGCTAGGCACTTTGCAAAAAAAGGGTCATTTTTCACTGTGAAAATGTGGTGTGTCCACGTTGTGTTTGGTGCTGTTTCCTGTCGCGGGCACTAGGCCTACCCACACAAGTGAGGTACCATTTTTCTCGGAAGACTTTGGGGAACGCGGGGAGGGTGGTATTTTGTGGATCCATGCAGATTCCAGAACATTCCACCACAGAAAAGTGATTAAAATTTGGGTTTTTTCACAATTTGTTAGGTTTGCAAGGGATTCTGGGTAACAGAACCTGGTGAGAGCCAGTCAAGTCACCCCATCCTAGATTCCCCTGGGTGTCTAGTTTTCAAAAATGTATAGGTTTGCTAGGTTTCCCTAGGTGCCGGCAGAGCTAGGGTTCAAAAACTGCAGCTAGGCACTTTGCAAAAAAAGGTTCATTTTTCACTGTGAAAATGTGGTGTGTCCACGTTGCGTTTTGCGCTGTTTCCTGTAGCGGGCACTAGGCCTACCCACACAAGTGAGGTACCATTTTTCTCGGAAGACTTTGGGAACGTGGGGTGGGTGGAATTTTGTGGATCCACACAGATTCCAGAACTTTCCACCACAGAAAAGTGAGGAAAATGTGGTTTTTTGGACAATTTTTTAGGTATGCAAGGGATTCTGGGTAACAGAACCTGGTGAGAGCCAGTCAAGTCACCCCATCCTGGATTCCCCTGGGTGTCTAGTTTTCAAAAATGTATAGGTTTGCTAGGTTTCCCTAGGTGCCGGCAGAGCTAGGGTTCAAAAACTACAGCTAGGCACTTTGCACAAAAAGGGTCATTTTTCACTGTGAAAATGTGGTGTGTCCATGTTGCGTTGTGCGCTGTTTCCTGTCGCGGGCACTAGGCCTACCCCCACAAGTGAGGTACCATTTTTTTGGGAAGACTTTGGGGAACGCGGGGTGGGTGGAATTTTGTGGATCCACGCAAATTCCAGAACTTTCCACCACAGAAAAGTGAGGAAAATTTGTTTTTTTTGACAATTTTGTAGGTTTGCAAGGGATTCTGGATAACAGAACCAGGTGAGAGCCAGTCAAGTCACCTCATTCTGGATTCCACTGGGTGTCTAGTTTTCAAAAATATATAGGTTTGCTAGGTTTCCCTAGGTGCCGGCAGAGCTAGGGTTAAAAAACTACAGCTAGGCACTTTGCAAAAAAAGGGTCATTTTTCACTGTGAAAATGTGGTGTGTCCACGTTGCGTTTTGGGCCGTTTCCTGTCGCGGGCACTAGGCCCACCCACACAAGTGAGGTACCATTTTTATCAGGAGACTTAGGGTAACACAAAATTATAGAGCAACTGTTATTATCTATTGACTTTCGATGCATTTCTGCCTTCCAAATGAAAGACAATGTGTAAAAAAGAAGTCATTTTGAAAAATGACCTATAATTCTCATACTAGTATGGGTACTCCCAATTTCGGAAATGTGCAAATATCTACTGTTTCAAAACTATTTTGTTCCCATTTCAGAAATACATAGGTGTCTTTCATACCGATTTTTCCATGTATACATTTTCCCAGAATAATTGCTATATACCCGGTACATAATACAAAACCATTGCAAGACGCTGCTCAGTTATTGGCTCTGGGTTCGTCGGGTTCTTGGTGAACCTACAAGTCCTATATATCACCACAACCAAAAAGGTCCAGCGGATGTAATGGTATATTGCTTTCAAATAGCTGTCATAATTAGAAGAAGTTACAGGTGAAAACGTTTTTTCAACTAATTTTCAATTTTTCCAATATTTAACTGTTTGTTTCTATAAAGAAAACTTGAAGGATTTACACAAATGACCGCTTGCTGAATTCAGAATTCTGTCTACTTTTCAGAAATGTATGGCTTTCCAGGATCCATTATTGCTTTCATACCCATTTCTACCATTAACTGGAAGGAGGTTGAAAGCACAAAAAATATCAAAAATAGGCTATGTCCCAGAAAAATGCCAAAACTGTGTACAAAATTTTGGTTTTTTGACAAAAGTCTGCTTGTCCCTGAAAGCTGGGAAGATGGTGATTTCAGCACCACAACCCCTTTTTTGATGCCATTTGCAAGGAAAAAACCAGACGCTTTCATCTGTAGCCCTTTTTTCGCATTTGTCCCCCAAAAAACAAAATTTAGCTGTATTTTGGCTAATTTCTGGGTCCCCTCCAGGGGAATCCACAAACCCTGGGTACCTTTAAAATCCCCATGATGTTGGAAAAAAAGGACGCAAATTTGGCATGGATACCTTATGTGGTCAAAAAGTTACAGGGGCCTAAGCGCGAACTACCCCAAATAGCCAAAAAAAGGCTTAGCACAGGAGGGGAAAAGGCCTAGCAGCGAAGGGGTTAATACATTGAATTTTTTTTATTTTGTTTCACTTTTTATTTGAAATTGAAATTGTTTGTTTCTAAAATAAATTATGTTATTGGATATATGTTTATAAATATTTTTTATATTATAGCATTAAAAAAAGTTTAAAATTAAAAATATTAATTTAATAACATTACTATATTAGATATATATTTTAATGTATATGTTTGTTTTAATTTTTGAAAATACTAATAATTATTATATTTTTATATTGTATTAGTATTATTATTTAATTAATTTTAATGTTTACTATTTACATTTATATATATCTAAACATAGATATTTTAGACAACTATATTAGTGACAACGATATTTGTTTTCTCAATATTTTCGTAATTTTAATTTTAAGTATCGGAATTCGATATTTTTGATCCAATATTTTTGTATGTAGATATTTTGGTGCTCAATATTTTGTCAGTGAACCATCCTGGCCATTAGACAGTATATGAGAAGAGTCAACATAATCCGTCACAGCGGGTAACGCTACTGAGCCCTCTTGGGATGATCGCAATTTAGCAAGATCCAGTCCTTGATTTTCAGTCTTAGCTAGCAGAGGTTGCTGTATAAGGCTCAAAGTAATGTTTGAAAGACTAGAATTGGTGTGGTCGCAGTTTTTGACTAAGGGTGCCTTGAGTGCCATGTTGCCAGCGCTAACAACCTGGCAGAGCCAAGTTTCATTCTCCTTGCAGAGTCAATCGACCTCCTCGAGAACAGTATAATAATTGTGGATTGGAACAGAAAAACCCCTATTATGTTCCACACTATACTTCCCGCTGGGTTTATCGAAATATCGCCATTGCACCACACGAACACCAATTATTCCATCTGCACGAACTTAACAGCTAATTCGTTTAAAAGTAGTACTCATCTATGGATCACCTTGTTCTTTAGTTGGTAGTCTGGTTCCTGCTGAACTGGGGCCAGAGGAGGGGCATTCTTTAAAACAATTACATACGGAGTACACTCCGGAGAAAGTTGAAGAATCTGTGGGTTTGCCTGATCACACACATACAAGAGGGGCAGGCTTAGGTGCTGTCGGGGGAGGTTCCTTTCTGAGGAGTCGCACAGGCCTTGTTGTAAAAGGCTGGTCTATATAACCGCGCCTGGGGTTACGCCTTGCGTTTGGGTCCCATTTTTTTCTGAGTTTATTCTTGTGCTCATCTCTTTGGGTACACTTTCAAAGGTACATGGTGCTCCCCCTTTGGTCACACACAGTCACTTTAGGTGGATTGGGTATATGAAGTCAACTCCTTTAGTGTCTCTCAATGCTCAGAATTGCGAAAGTCATGGGGGTCAACAGTCTTGCAGGAACTCCTTCTGAAATGTGAGGATCCCCCAGGGGCTGGCTGCACTTGTCTCATCTACTAATACCGTTGATGTCCGGCACTTTGGATCAGAGCCCCCGCTTTTGTTTGCGGGTTGTCTGGTACAGGACGCTTCGTCCCACTTTTCTTGGCCACACCCACCAGCCAAGAAACCAACATTTCTCTTTTTATTTGGGAGAGAGGTAAGTAAATGAGGGTTGGGGCTTTTCCCTTGTGATGGCTGTTGCTCCATTGTCAGTATGGAGATGTCTAGCTCTCCTGTAAGTACACAAGAGTTCGCTGGCACCTGAGTATTACCATTAGCTTTACCAGGTACCCCACCCGTCAGCTGTACGGGACTCCCACCTATATCAGATTTCTACGAAGGCCACAATCTGCTCTGGAGTGGAGAGTATAGATAAGGATTTCCTGGTAGCCTCCAGTCTCTCTTCAACAGATTCAATCTTGAGATTTATTGCATTCATAGAAGTGGTTAAATAGTTAGTAATTGTGCCACCCGCCCGTTTATCCTTATGTCCAGTGACAGCAGTATTGACCTTGAGCTTACCCATTGTTCCCAGATGGTGAGTCAGTTTTTCAGATGCAAAATCTACACTCCAAGAAGGGTGGCCCAGCCCAGCCTGTTCCGGACACTGATGAGTAGGGGCGGGTCTTGATAAAGCACTATGCAACCACACCCTGGCGCGTTGCGGGATGGAGGCTGTAGTCCACAGGGGTCCTAGTGGGCTCCAAAACAATGTCCCCCCAACATTGCTGTACAAGAGTATATATATATGTACCCATACATGTGCCCTCTGGTACAAAACAGGCATTTTATTTAGGAGCGGGTGCTATGGTCAGGCAAATGTTTTTTAATATTAGTGTGTGACTCCCATAAATAAAGCAATTTTATCATCAGAGATGTTTGCATGTGATGAAATATGCCAGGGTTTATCTATACACTTTGCTGAGTGCATCAGGGCCCAGAGTTATCAAAATCTCACACAGTGCAGGACAGCAAGACAACTTGATGTGTTACATCAAAGGGAGAGGGCAGGAATGCAACATTTATTAATTTATCACAATATGTCACATTCCTGCTCTCTACCTGCGCTGGTGCACTGAGTGTTGCCTACCACCAATGCAGGCACCCCTTCGCCATGGTGCAAGGGTGCCACATTATAGTAGCCAGGATTGTTTTTGTGCAGAAAGGAGACACCTTCCTGCACGAAAACAGTTTTGCTTCACTTGTAACCTTCAAAAGAGGGCGGAGAAGGAAAGATCATTAACTGCAATGTATGACTAGTTCAAAATATAATTTTAAGTTAGGAAACTAGGACTAGACTTTCTAATTTAGAATGTATAATGCTGTGCCTGTCAAAATGTGTTTTGTAGAGAGTACCACTAATCATTTTTTAAACCTTTTTTATTCTTTTCATAAGCACTCATGGGCAAGAGGTCATCCGAGGGCCAATTGGCTACCACCACCAGCGCCGCGGCTGGTGGAACTACCACCAAAGTCACTCACCACCCCCACCAGCGCCATGGCAGATTATTCTGCTGGCCCCAGTAAGTCATGTTTAATAATATGTCTTACTTTTCCCTCTTCCTAGTAGTAAATTTATGGCTTTCTGCAGTTATACTATCTACTTTTTTTAACTCCCCTATTTAATGATTGTTATCCCTGCATCACCCCCTTGTGTTTCTATATTTCCTGTTTCCGTAGCTGACTTTCTCCTGCCTGTAGCTACATCCTGCCCCTTTTCCTCGCCTCTCTTTCATATCTTGCGCATTCCTGTTAAGAGAACAGATTTTTGGTAATGCAAAGGGGATCACAGGCCCAAGTAAACTATTCACCAAACATTTTGGTTGAGAAGGCTTTTTCGATGAAACAGTCAAAAAGAACAGGGACAGGGAGATAGAGTGGCTAGCTAGAGTCATGGGCCCGTAATGTTGTCTAATTTATACAGTATACTAGCAGTTTCCATGACAGTTGCATGGCAGGAATGAGATCCCATTACCAACCAGCACCATTTGTCCTTCATTGACCATTTCCTTCAACCACTTCATTGCATTTCACTCTCATTCTTCTGTAGATCCCTCTATCAGGAGAAAAAAAAGGTTTTGGTTTACTTGACTACCTTGCTTTTTTTATTCAACATGTTGTCAGCCAACAAACCTCCCACAGCAGATAGTTTTGAAAGAAGATATTGACAAATAGCTAACCGAACTGTAGTGAGGTACTGCTCTTGTACTTTGTGCAAAATATTTACTTAGGTTGCAAATCTGGTATCTAAATTGGGGGCATTATGTTTTTTTCTAGGCACACAGACAACCAGTGCCACAGCCAGCTGCCAGCCTGAGATGGAGGAGGCTTAGGCGATTGGAGGGGGAGCAGAGACAATTGGTAAGTAATCTTACTTTCCTATTGACAATACAGTATTTGTTAAGTGAGGCAGATTTCCCACCCATCACTTCCCCGATCATGGCATTTCGCCACGTAAAACTGCAGCATGGTTTAATTTGGCACTGCACTCTAGGCAGTGAAATGTGCGTCTGCTTCAGTTAACAGTGCGGCATTAACAAAATGTTTGCAATGCATACAAACCAAACACAGAAGAAGGCCTCATTACAATGTCAGTCGGACAGACCGTCCGACCGACTCGTCCTCGGAATCATTCCGATCGACTCAACGGTGATCTCTCTGACCGCTATATTACGATGCATAGCAGGTAAAACTCCGACCGAGTCGGTCGGAAACCATTCCGCCCGACCGCGTATTTCGTAAACAAGTCTGAACCGACCAAGTTGGTCGGAAATGCCGTTGCATAGGCATTCCGTTTACAAACAAGTATTGGTTGACCCCCAGAACAGATTACGATGCATCCAACGCGGTTTCCGATCCGTGTCGGTTTGTGTTCCACATGGCAAATGTAAAATGTCAAAATCAGTCACATCAATAGGCATAGGCAGCGCAATTTAAAAAAAATCAAATATTAGTCAGGCCCACCAATCCACCTATATAAAGAGCAAAAAAATGCCTATGATCCTTTGCTCACACTCTACTGCTGCCAGCCGATAGAGGAGTCTGTGTTCATTCCCTGCTCTCAGCCTTGCACACACTGACACACTTTATCCACCCCACAACTTTCACAGAGCCTTTTTTTGTTAAATACCTTCTTTCAAACACACCCTCTATTTAATATTCACCCTCACACTCACCCGCACCCTCACCATGCCCCAGAGGAAGCAGCCACGTTTCACAGAAAAGGAGTTGATTTGCTTGTAGATTAAATCATCAAAGTAGAGCCACATTTATTTGGGACCCTAGTCCAACAGACCCCCATCACCCAGAAAAAAAGGATGTGGGACAGGATAGTCAGCAAGGTAAATGCTGAAGCATCTGTCCTGCGCTCACTAGATGATATCAAGAGAAGATGGTATGAAGTGAGAAGGATGGTCTATGTGCAGAAGAACATCTGAACCCACAACGGACTGGTGGAAATGTACTGGCAAGATGGCTGACACTGGGGACTGGTGTCTGGAGCACAAGGCCATGATGGGAGTTGTGGTCAACTCAGACAACAGGCACCACTGTCAGACATCTTGATAGTACACTTCCCCTCATTGTTTGAACAACACTCTTCCTGGTGGCCCGGTTGGGCTGGGTGGAAGGAGGAGGGTTTGCACTGACTCCATCTCCCATCAAGCCCTGTCCCACACACACCTTACCACCCAGCCTAAACAGACCACCTTGAACTATGCATACCTGACAGTGAATGGAAATGGACAAGCAAGATGGCTGACACTGGGGACTGCTGTTCAAACCACAAGGCCATGATGGGAGTTGTGGTCAGCTCAGACAACAGAACCACTGTCAGACATCTTGGTGTCTCTGTACTTGTATTGCCCCAAAAACATATTGTGACTGTGACCAAGCCTTAGAGGCTAAATGGAGTTGTTTGTTTTCCAATTGGTAATAGCCTCCTAATCAGTGTGTCATGTGCCCCTCAAGGTTAGGTCAACATGGGAGTGTGAGCATTTCAGTTAGATGTCCTTTTCACCAGGAAAAAGCTGCATCTAGCCAGTGATTTTCACAAAATCACATTTACAAAAGTGTCTGCCCTGCCGACTGATTATTCAAAGGACGTAGTAGGTGCATCATAACCGATTCGGACACAGCCATAGGCTGTTAGTTGTTATAATGACAGACACAGGTTTCGGATTGTGTCTGCATCGCATGGACGCCGACGTGGGTAACACCCATTGCCAATGTATCAAAATCACTCGTGGTCCGATGATATCTTTCATGCGGTAGGCGTGTCATCTGTAAGCAATGGAATGTATTGGACCGATTTGAAAAATTCGACCAACGCGGACCTATCACTTTGGCCGCATGGACTGAAGATTGCCTCTACGGTTTAGATATAAGTCTGCCGGTTCTCTAGAGAGTTCCCTTGACTTCACTAACTGAATGATTCCTTCACCTCCCCATCTCTCTGCTGCTGTCCACCTCCTCTGGGAGCTACTATGGCACATACAGAGCGCAGGGCCCCAGCATTCACCCATGAGGAAAACCAGATGCTGCTGGATACACTCCTGCCTCTGTAAAGGCAGCTCTATGGCAAACCAGAGGAGCAGGTGAGTGATGATCACACAGCATTGTCCTTTGACATGTGCAATAACCATGCACTACTGGCATTAGGAATCTCATAGACAAGCATGAAACTGTTCTTTTTAAAAGTTTCAAAGTGTGTAGATAACTGGTCTGGGCAAGTACACTGCTGTAGAAGTGTATGTACTGGTGTAACCATTATGTTACTGGTCGCATGGGAGAGAGTCATCATTGTACACTGGTGAAGTGCACAAAATGCCACTTTGCTCACCTTTAGACAGTGTGGGCAAGCTGCTCAGGACCTATGTGTACCAGTATTTGTCTCTGTACATGTTGCATGTGAGCTAAGGGCCTGTCACCATGTCATCCTTACAGGTCGACTCCCATCAGAAGACCAAGCTGTGGAGGACCATCGCCCGGAAGATGCTCTCCATGGGGGTCACCAATCGGCACAGTCACTATTGTAGGAAACGGTGGTAGGACCTGAGAGAACTGATTTTTCTCAGTTTAGGAGTAGTAGCCCTAACTTTACTACTCCTAAACTGAGAAAAATCCTAACTTTAAGACTTTCGGTATTCACAGAAGGCATTTAGGAGTCCTAAAGTTAGGGCTACTAACTTCTGTGAATACCGAAATGAGTAAGTTCATTCTGTGAATACCAAAATGAGTAAGTGTATTCTGTGAATACCAAAAAGTACTAACTCTACGTTTTTGACGTAAATTAGTTCTGTGAATCAGGCCCAATGCATGGCACTTCAGGCTTGTGATTTTGTTGTTTATTCAACTGTTTTTTTGCATTGTGATAAGCTTTATATTGTTCCTTCAATGAAACCTGCTGTGTATCCTGGTTTGACAAGGGTTTGTTTGTGTGTCATCATAGGGATATGTATCAGGAGTATGTGTCTACCTTTTACTCAAACTGAGCAATTTGCTAGTGCATTTCACATATGGGCACTAGTTCTAAATGTTGTTATTTTAGGCATATGATGATTCTGAGATGGTATATGACACGCCTAACATTGCACCTAAGATGGCAGACAGTTTGTATTTGCCAAAGGCTGTGATACTCATATCAGTTAGGTGACACAAATGTGACCTAGCTACATATGGATTAGGAGTTGTCACGATACTGTCAGGAGTGGATTGTGCTTGTTGTGTCCAAGATATTTCATCTACTTGTTCAGGGACAATACTGGGTGCTGCATGGTCTTTGTGTGTCATTTATGTTTCAGACATTTAGGCAAACTCTATTCATTTCTAAAGGTATTTTTTGTGTCCATCTGAGTGAAATACATTTGTCTGTGCTTGGTCATCAAATGCCCCTTCTAGCCCCCTCATGTGACAGAGCTGAAGGTGCATCTTTTCAGCATGACAATGCACAGCAACAATCTCCTTCTTTGTTCAGTTCATGCAAGCAGTCTGAACCTCAGTTGTTGGTAACAGGAGTGGTGTGGAGTGGATTAAGTTCCGGGTGGATGCTATGTGCCAGTCAGGTCTGACACTGCCTTTGGACAGCTGCTCAGGGCCTCACAAATGCGAATGACTACAGAGACCAGCAACAGAATACTGCCTTTAGTGTGCTGCCACTGTTATGAGCTGCAGGTGGACAGACCCCTCCCTTGGGTTTGCATCCATACTGCATCAGGGTGATACACAATCAACACACAACACCCCTCACCTGGGAGTCTTAGGAATGGGCTGAGATGTCAATGTGTTTGGCACAAACAGCCCTTCAGTTTACGGACTGGAAAGAAAATTATAAAATCTGAGTTTCCTTTCATGCCACACTTGACTTGTGCTCACCCCTCACTCAGCGTACACGATGCATCGTCATGATTATGGCATGTGGCCATATCACTTGGGAGTACTATGGATGTGACCGCAACTTGCCCCAGCCTGGATGAACATCAGGGAATCCTATGGTACGCCCCCACAACTGATGTCTGACAGCCAAAATGGCATCTTATCACTTTGGGCACTGCTCAACAGGGTTGACTACCGAGTGAGAAGAGTGAAGAATGGTTGAGATTTGGGGTTTTTTTGCACGCTTTTCCACTGACACTTTTTTTGTCTGTACAAGCTAGGACTTTACAATTTTAGCCACACATCATTTGTAGTTGAGCATATGATTTGTGTGTATGTTGTCATGTGGCAATATATGACAATGGAGTACTTTTGAGCTATGCATGATGCTGGCCAAGATCACACAGATATGAACTAGGAGTGCTGTTATGTCTAGTATTGCCATGTGCTACATGTGATAAGCCGAGCGGACTATGAGTGCACAGAAGTGTTGTGGGTCCATCTGCTGTGCAGATGCTACAGGAGCCTGTGTTACACCCATGCACTAAGTTGACAGACAGGGGAGGAGGTGGATCTTGGAATGTGAGGCCTAGCTGTAGATGTGTTTTGCAAGGTTAATGTTTCATGTGCTGAGCTAGCTTAACAAGGGTAGATGTGAGAGAGACTTGTGTTTCCATTTTGGAAATGGAGTGGAACCTCATACGTAATGGGGGCAGGACAAGTTAGGATTTTTATGAGAGTGGAAGGTAGGAGTTAATTTAGAAGGCAGCTCTTGTATAGGAGACGTGAAGTATCATTCTTCTTATAATGTGAATTGTTAGAAATGCTGGTATGTGGGAATCAGAGTGTGTGACCTCGTAAGACTGGTTAAAGCATGGGCAAGGTATGCTAGGAATAGGTAGATGTGATTGAGCTAGACAAGGTTGGAGTCTGGAAGGAGATGAGAGCTGTGCTCTATGGCACTACGGTGAGAGATGACTGTGACAGGGCAGTGTCATTGATAAAGGTAGTTGTTAACGTTCAGAAGTCAATGTGACAGGGCCGCAGTGAGAAAAGGTTAAACTTGTTATTTGTAACAAAGTGGATGAGTGTATGTCAAGGGTATACACCAGTTGTGCAAGGGTGCTGTATTGGTAGATGTGAGGTGTTGTCCAGTTGATGTATGTTGTGTTTGAATCTGTGGATACAGTAGTTTGTGAAATCTGTAGTCCTTAAGCAGAATAGGGTGAGTAAATGGTGAGAGGCAAATGAATGAGGACATATTCATTGAGCAATGTAAGTGTCAGGGTGAGAGATGTGGTGAGGTGTAAAGTGTGAATGTCAGAGTTGGATATGATGCTGAACATTGTGATAAAAGTGCAGTCCAAGATATTAGTGAGGGTCAAAATAAGGATGAGAGGTGTACATTTGACATGATACGTTTAACGTCTGCTGAGGAGGTGATGAGTACAATACATTGTGTACATAGCATGAATGGGAGAGGTGTTGTGTACATAGTGATGAAGAGTGGTGCTCGGAATGTAGGTGTGGATGTAAGAGGGGTAGCGCCAGGATGAGGTTGTGAGAGTCTGAGTGGAAGAGTTAGAGTACAAGGATGGAGTTTGGAGGACAGAAATTATTTTCAGGATAGCTGCACCAGAGAGTGATTATGAAGAGCTTTTTATGCACAAGTAGAGATTATGCAGTGCAAGAGGTAATGTTGGAGTGTGGAGATTAGGTGGATGTAAGTATGCAAAAATAGTTGCCAGATGAAAGTTGAGGATGTAGTATGTGTTAGCTGCAGCTTGCTGTCTGCCAGTGAATTGTTCATGACAGATTGTTGACATGGCCTCTAGGAGAACACTAGCATATGCAAAACCTATTGACATCGCAGGACACGTTCCATCCACCTAGCCTTGCCTTGACTGAGTGGTGTTTGAGCATAACTGCCAAGTTACCCTTTGTAGGTAGATGTTGTCACTGATTGCTAATTCTTCCCCTTGGATACTGTCCTGGGATGCAGGTGTTGAGGGTTCATATTTTACCGTCATGATGCAGAAACATTGAATGGCAGTCCATTGCTTAGAGGGCCATAGTCCCCCCAAGTGAAAAGCCCAGGATGTGTGTTGGTGGCCCACCTGGGGCAGACTACTCCTGAAACGCCTCCCCACACTTCCCATGACACTACACACACATACTCATGTCAGAGGTATGGGTACACCAAGGGAGATAGACGCATTGCAATGATATCTCTGGATGTGCTGAGAAAAACCATTGCACTGTTACAAGAGACACATGTGACACCGGAAAATTATACCCAGTCCCATAAGTGTTTGCAATGCCAATATTTATGCATCCTGTACTCTGGTTTGGCAAGGGTAGCCCTTGCGTGGGTCCATACGGGGGACACATTTATCCTATTAGACACTGCCACGAAGCCGGAGAGCAATATGTCTTTTGTAGAGGGTCTCCTTGATGTTTTGAAGATCATGGGGCAGTGTTTTATTGCCAAATGTTGACAAAGCAGATATCATTCTGCACATATCCATTATCCTCACAAGGTGTACCCATATCCCCTGGCCTGAGGATGGCAATGTCGATTGTGTCCAAGAGCCACAGATTAAGTGCCCCAACCCTGGCATCCTCTCCAGTGCTTGCAGCATATCTTACACAATGGCCTGCGCACTGTTCCCTCCACACTGTCAGTGGATCCTACGTCTTGAGACTCATGAGTAATCCTACTACTCTGCAGTACACAATCTGCATATTCTGAATGGATTATTTGTTAGCAGCTCACACTACAGCCTGAGGAGCTAGATGCTGAATAGCCTTGATTGACATTATCAGGAGATTACTCAATACACATACACATTGAGTGTAGTGTGCAGCGCCCCCTTTCCACACATGGTGACTGCATCCTAAGTTGTTGCTGGCCCATGCTTTTTTCTCATTCCTGAGGGATTCCGTCTCCAAATATTTCACTGACTAGTGGGACACAAATACTTCTAGGCTGTTTGAGTGGTAAACACTGAAAGCAGTACTGGGTGGCAGGGGCAGGGGACTTGGTATTGTCTAGGGCCCATATCTCCAGGGCTTTGCTGAATAGAGAGGCATCACTAGTTCATCAATAGACTATGGTCCAGTTGCAGGCTGTGATGTTAGCCATGCTGATAGATGCTCAAACACACACACCCATCTGATTGAGCAACTGCGTTGCTTTTACTTTGAAACATGACAAGCTGGAATGCACACGTAGTGAGATAAGTCAGTGCAACTCCTGTCCTGCCTCCTCTGTTGCTTAACAACAACCCAGCAGATGTTGTTGATTATGGATCACCTGCCCCAGATGCACAATAGTCAGGCAGCCATCCATGAATCCTTCACGGTCTATTGTTGTGGCCTATATATTCCCCCCTAGTCTGAACGCAAGGTAGATGTTTCCTGATTCCTGACTGGATTGAATCTACCTGTACTTGATCTGGCAGCACGTGCAGTGATCAATAACCCGTTGGCTGGTACAAGAGATACTCTTAAAGATTCTGTGCACTGCCACGTTGACCACTCATGTGTTGGACAGCCTCCCGCCTAGTCTCGATAATGCCTATGAGCTTGTACTTGAATACAGGTGACTGTATCTCTCTTGGGCCAACTTGAGTGATTGGAGACACCCACAATCCATGTGGCAATTTTTTGGGGGTACATTGTTAAAATACAACAGTGACCTAGCTGAACTTATGGCCACAAACTCCTTTGTCCCTGCTTGCAAGGAATTGTTAATCCTTAGTATAGTAGTGGTGCCTCGCCTGCTGGTAGACCAACGGCATCTAGTGCATGGTGTCCAAAAGGATTCTATCCCAGATAGATCGACGATGCTTAACATTCTTATGCAAAATAGTGTGCTGTAGCTGGTCCATGGGAGGTGTCCCTACGTAGCCTGCTTAATGCTGAAATTGGTGAAAGCATACAATACCTTTGATTGTGTATACATGTTTACCAGTCTGTCAAAGCTGGACATAGCAGGGCAGCTGCAACAGCACATATGTGTTTTTCATGCCGAGGCAACTGCCCAAGTCAAGAGTCACCCTCTTTTAGATTGTGTAAGGAGACTCATCAGGGCTGTCCCCTTTTCCCACTTCTCTTTGCCCTGACAATGTAGCCACTAGCCAGGGCCGGACTGGGAACCAAAACCGGCCCTGGCAAACTGGTCAGCCAGCCCCCAGGGGGAGAGGGTTGGGGTGCGGCTGAGCTGTTTGCTAGGGCCGGTTTCAGCCGATTTTGTTACAAGGGGGCCTATATTGCCAGCCCCTGGTAAGAAAAATGGCTCCCCCGGGGCCCAAAACTGGCCCACACTCTGGCGGCCCACCGGGGAAACACCCAATGCCCGCTACGGCCAGTCCCGCCCTGCCACTAGCCCACAAATTTGTCAGGGGTGTTAATCATGGTGAGTTCCACTGGGCGATGAGGTACATGTAGTACCCATTGATGCAGACGATATGCTGCTCTATATTTAGTCTATCTGCAGGGACATTCCAGATATTTCTGCGAGATAATCAGATTTGCAGGGTGTGTTGAGTTTGTTTGTTAACTGGGCCAAGTGTTGTGTTTTTGCCCTCTGTGTAGATTATCCTCCATAAGAGGTGTTGGCAGATGAGCAGTGTGATGCATGACCTTAATGTTTTTTTGGTACTGATAAATCGGTAGCTTTGATGATGCAGAGTATCTCATTGTGTGAATCTTAGCAGGGCATTACGTCCACAGATGTTTTTTATAATCACTCTTGCAGTTACAGGCCAAGGCTGTATTTCACTTCCAGAGAAGATAATGTTCTCCAGCATCTTGTGTTTTTGCCATCCCAATACAGTGGCTGTGCCTGGTGCCACCTCCAGGGAGTTTGACACCATGCTGCGAGGGTTGATCTGCAATAGTGGCATGATAAGTGTGGCTCTGTGGCTGCAACTGCCAAAACGAAGGCTGTCAAGGCTGTTCATTTTAAAAGGAATGTTATGTGGCAGGACCACTGCAATGGGCAGTGTTACGTTTATTTGGTAGGCAGTTGTACAAAGTTAGCATTTTCTCAAAATGCAGGGCACATGAGATTGTGGGATCAATGATGCTCCCTGAAGCACAGCTCCCCGGTGGAGCTGACAGCTTGGTGAAAGTGTGTTTTTGGGGTAGTGGACATGTGGCTACTGAGCGACATGATCCCGTACTCTCTGGGGCATATTCACAAGGACTTATCGCCGAGTTATCGCCACCTTAACGCATCAAAAGTGGAGATAGATTTAACGCCCCATTCACAAGCGGGTGTAAACTGCAGACAACGCCAGTATTCCCGCGATAACTGCCGCAAAATTTACCTCCACGGGTGACACCACCAACTAACCCTAATGGGATGCAGAGTAGGCGTTCCCGTGCAAAAACACACGAAAACACCACTACACCACATTCACAACGAACTGCCAGATCTGTGATGCGAACCAAAAACAGGCGATAAGCCGCGGTAGCAGCAGGGATTTAACACCTGCCTTCTGCTGGTGTTAAGCAGGACGACTACCTGCAGTATGAAAGGGAGCCCAGGCCAGAGCCACATCTGACGACCCACAGATGCCATGGAACCAATGATCATGCAGCTCGGAAATCCATGAGGGCCACAACACCCACCGCCCCCACTCTCAGCCCCCCCCAGGACCCCCCCTCGGACAAACACATACCGTGCACGACACAAGAGCCACAAAAAGCGCATGATGTCGCACAATGACAACAAGAAACACACATGTGTGGTCAGAAGAACGAGAAACAGTCACTCATCATTGAAGTAACAACCAAAAACTTTATTGAAATACAACACAAAACACCAATGCGGAAGACTCCTGTTGGTTCCGTCCGGGACAATCTTGATGTCACAGCCTGGAAAATAAAGCACCAAATCAGAACGTGTGTCATGCGCACATCAAAGGAGCGAGACACAGAGAAACAGAGAAGGAAAGAAAGGCAGAGAGAGAAAGAGAGAGAAGGAAAGGAAGGGAGAGAGAGAGAAGGAAAGGAAGGGAGAGAGAGAGAGAAGGAAAGGAAGGGAGAGAGAGAGAGAAGGAAAGGAAGGGAGAGAGAGAGAGAGAGAGAGAGAAGGAAAGGAAGGGAGAGAGAGAGAGAGAGAGAGAGAGGGAGGGAGGGACACTACCGCCCCCGCGCACCCAGGCACCACTGCTCACCTGCTGCCACCGGTGTGTCTCCAACCACGTGCCGGTATACACTGCAAGCCACCAGGTCTGCAATCTGTAATCGAGGCCAAAGTCAATCATGGCAGAGTCCATCTCACTGCACACGGCAACAACGCCTGTCCGTTCCTGCGCACACATGCAGCCGCACCCTACCCCCTCCCGCCGGCCAGCGCTGACTGTCCGAAACTTGCACACGCAGGCCCCACTGCTCACCTGCCACCAACGGTGTGTCCACCAGTGGGCACACCACGTGCCCATGCAAGCTCCAGGCCCCGGTCCTGCCACCATGGCATGCTCCACAACATGCGGATCTGCACCACGGCCCAGCAGGTCCCACACATGACGCTGAGTCCTGAGGCATCAATGGCAGAGACCACATCAGTGCACACGTCATCATCGCAGGCTGCACACCCGCTCAGCAATTTCGGTGCCACTAACCCTGTGCAACCCCAGTCAGCGCCATGTGGTGGTAGGCCCGTGACGGCCGCAAGGCTTCGGGTGCCACTAACCCTGTGCAACCCCAGTCAGCGCCACGTGGTGGTAGGCCCCTGACGGCAGCATGGTTCCGGGTGCCACTAACCCTGTGCGCAACAACTCATGGGCCCTTTATGATTGAGAATCGTGGAACGTCCGTCATCCAGTCACCACTGGCAGTGGGGAATGTGACGTTGTCGGCCCCTTATATTGGCGGGGTCACATGGCCTGTGACGCCTGTGCCGGATGGGTGTGGTGTGTGTGCAAACCTGCCCTCAGGGAGTGGCCATGACATGCTGACAACTAGACCAGTGACCTGCAGACCACTAGCGTGTAAACCTGCGACTTGTAGCTATGTGGCCCCCCCTCGGAGCGTAAGCGGAGGGGTCTGGCCTGGCGTATGCCGGACCAGCGCAGGGCTTGCAACAATGACTCGGGGGCTCTGGGCGTGGTTCAGTCCATGTCCGGACAAGGAAGTGACTAATGCGTGTGTCCCTGTTGTAGTGTCTACGGCACCCGGAATGCAATCGGCAATGTAGCACACTGTGACTGGAATCCCACTAGATGAGCATCATTGACGTTAGGGGGAATCACTGACCCTACATTCATCCACACATTCATACATGAATGATGAAAGACATGACACAGCAGTGCGTTTCTGAATGTTTAATGCACATCCAGTGGAGTTTTGCAGCTGGAGCAGTACAGGGCCATGCCAACCCCACTTCACAATATGGGCCCGTGGAGGGCCAGCCAGAGTCCATCGGGGAATGACAAGTACAGCGGAAGAGGAAGGGTACAGTCCGCAGTCTGGTCGCCGTGTCATTGGTCACCAAACAGGATATGGCAGTCCATGTCGCAGTCCAAGGTGAGTGAAGCAGAGTGTATCGGGGGTCAGTGGAAGGTCATGGGGCCATGTACGGCACCAAGCAGCAACAGGCCAGGTGGCGGACATGAATGCCAGTGCCTCCTTCTGATCTCAAGCCCATCCACGTCCTCGGATGTGTGCTCTGCCCCACCTGTGGGTGGTGCAGTTCCGGCTGCGGCACTGTGTGCCACTGACACATCAGGGGCCGGAGGTGGATTGTCGGCCGCACTGTGTGGCAGTGACACATCAGGTGCCGGAGTGGAAATGCCTGCCGCACTGTGAGGCACTGACACACCAGGGCGCAGAGATGTGGATGGTGTAGGAGCAGCAGCATTCATCTGCACCACGCCTTGTGGCAGCAATGCCATGATGAGGATATGCAGGGCATGGTAGATCCCAGCTACATTTTGCTGATGTGCAGCGGTGGCTGCCATCCTTTCCGCCTCCATCCGCACCATGTCCTCCATGAGCCTCCGCATGTGTGCAAGCTCACGGCTGAGATCGCTGGAGCCACTCTGAGCGGACAGGTGTTCTTGTCTCCGAGTCATGACTCCAGCGATGTCAGCCAGGGATTGTTGGAGACAATGGAACGGCCTGTGGGTGTCCGTTAGGGACTGGAGGTGGTCCCTGATGGGACTCAGACACCCATGGATGGCGTCAAGTTTGGTAGCCATGAGGTCGAACCCCACCCGCACCTGCTCAGCCATCTCCCTCTGGCCCTCCAACACACGGCGTTGGAAGGCCATGTGTTGTTCGGGGGGGTCTAGGGAGACAGCCGGGGTTGTGGGTGCCTCCTGCTGGGTGGTTTGTGGAGTGGGTGGGGTCTCCTCGATGCAGCTGGGCTGCCCTGGTCCTGGAGGGGATTGGCGGATGAGTTCAATGATGTCTTGGAGGGCTTGGGTGTCGATGCTGGTGGTGTCCTCCTCGTCATCAGTGAAGAGTGAAGGTGTTGATGGTGCCCCTGCAATGTGAAGAGGAGATGCTGTGTTACAATGTGTCCACATGTATGTAGCCGCATGGTACATGTTCACATTCAGACAGCATGGCAATGTACATTGTGACAGTCTGTAGATCAGGGCCATGATCCAGAGTCATTGTGGGTGTGCACTGTGCTCTGCTTGATTGTGCATGTGTGCCATTGTGGCCATCTCCCCCGTCCCCCCAGTACCTGGTGGTTACTCACCCTGTTGCTGTTGTGTTGTGTCATGTCGAGCAGTGTCCGGTCCCCCGACTCCTGCCACGGTCTCCACACTGATGACTGTCGACACCAGCTCCTCCATGTCATCCAGCTCCAGCTGTGGCACTGGGCTCCCACCTCCAGTCTGCATTGCTGCCTTCTGGTTGCCTGCGAATTTCTCCTTGGTTTTGCGCTTGATGTCAATCCATCGCCTCTTGACCTCGTCCATTGACCTCTTGTCCACGATGGCATTCACCTTGTCCACGATGGACCGCCATATTCCATTTTTGGTGCCCAATGACACATTGGAGGTGACGAACAGTTCTTGATGGTGTTCCATCACCTCCGTGACCAGGATCCTATTCTCCTACGGACTGAACTTCGTCTTCCTCTTCTTCTTGTCCTTGCCTTTCCCTGTCCCCGAGGTCCCAGGCTGGTCAACCGGGGTGCTTGTGGGGTTCCGCTCGTCCTCTGCGCCTGCTCCGGCTGCCTCCATGGTGCTTCGGTGTTGGTTATTTTGTGTTTGTGTGTTTTTTCTACTTTTGTAGTGATTTTCCCGCCTGCCGTGTGTGTATAGCAGGCCTGGCGCTGCTTATCGCTGATTTCCTCATCGCGGTTTGGCCCATCGCATGTTTTTTTGCGTTGGGGTTTGGGTTTTTATCACTGTCGCGGTTGTTGTATCACAGACATTGTCCGCGTTTTCGGGAGACTATCGCATGGTACCGCCGTGTTGTGAATTCCACGTTAACACAGGGTTATTTTCCCGCGATAGACTGCGATGTGTAAAGTTGCGTTAACATTTTTTGGAAATGTTTAGCTCACGTTCTTGTGAATATCCCCCTCTGTCTCTTACTCTGCACGTCCTGGCTCATTTCCATAGAAGCATTGTAGGAAGGACTGACAGCATGGAGAGACAGAGGATTGAGCTCAGTGGGGGTCCTAATCATGGTCTGGGAGCACATTACGTTTGTCCAGTTGCAGGAAGATCCTGACATTGCAGAGGTTCATTTCTTGGCACATGGCACACTTATGGTTGAAATGGGACACATGTGGAGAGTAACAGACACTGAATCGGCGCATCATCCCCATACCTAATCCCTGCACGTCATGGTTGGAGTTCGGAGGTTAGTGATCTTATTTATTGATTTGTTTGGACACATGAAGAATGACCCACTGTCACCTGCTCGCTAGCTATGGGACACTGATATATTATGAGTCCTCCATGGTTGAGGAGTGAGAATTAACTAGGCACTACTGATGTACAGTATCTCATAATGCCAAACTCCATTCCATTCAATTCAACATCTGGCACACAGCATGTCTCACCTCAGCTGTCCGAACATGAAAGTTTGTGTCCTGCCATCTGTGCACATGACGTAATGCACCAATTTTGTATTTGATTCATATGTTTGGGACATGGCTGTATGCTGCAAACCTGTGTTCCGGAGTTACAGATGTACTTGGCCCGGTGAGGGGTTGGTTCAACCTCCTTCCAATGGAGTGGATGCAGAGAGGGATAGTCCTGCAGATTATGTTTTTGAAGCTATCTAATGAAAGGATGGATTTGTAAATGCTCCTCAAACGCCAGGCCATTGGCATGCATTGTTAGGCCACTGCAGATGAGGCAGCTGCTCTGACATGTGAGACAGACTGTCTGCATGACATTTCCTCCTTTGTTCGCATGTAAGGGTGTCTTTTGAAGTTCACATATGCTACAATGTCAACTCTTGACATTGGCTATTATACTGGAGGCCCCGGTCTCACCCCCCATGTGTGGCCTATGAGGTATGTGGGTTGCTGACCTTCTAAATGCACATGATCCCTCTGTGCTGTTCTAGCTTGTTATGTTTATCTTGTTGTTCAATTATGTACCATGTGCTCCTGTTGCGGTATGCTTGACTCATTGATGAATGTTTGTTCTGCCCATCTGACCAGATCTGTATTCCCTGCTTAATGAAAGATGGCTTACATCCATCCCAATTTGTTTCCAGGACATGATAATGGGCTGATAGTAAGGCTTTGGTTTGGTGTTGAAATGTCTTGTGACTTGTGTGCAGATACGTTCATTGTGCCATATGCCAGCAAATACATTTCTCTGTCTCTGTCTTTTGTATGTGAGAAATTGTCCTGGTTTGGCGATGTATGCCTCCCTTCACCAAGGCTTTGGATGATGAACCATCCTTTGTGTACCTGCAGATTTGATGCCTGCTCCGTGTGGACTGTTATCTCTTTGTACCTTTCTGAGTGTTGTAACGCCAAGTGGGAAATTTTGATGACATGTCCTGACTGTACAGGTAGGTATCCTATCCCATGGCCTGCTGGCCTCAGTGAACAGTGGTGGGTGAATGGCATGGGTCCACCCGGGGCGTGTAAACCTGATCTGACAAAGCATGGAGTGCCCCAAGATAGTTGTGTCCCAATGTATTTGAGGGCAGTGTGTATGCTAGGGATTGTATGTAAGGGATTAATCTGTCTGAGCCCTTATCTGGATCTGTGCTGGATCCTTCACATATTGGTATTCCTGACACATCCAACATCCCATTCTGGTTGTATCTCCCTATGATGACCTGCCTGCCCTGAGGTGAGGCTGAGATGATGGTGGACGTAGGCTTTGGTGGATACCTGCTCAGACACTGCTGTACTCATCAGGATACAGGATGTGGGACTGTGGGATTGGGCTGATGGGGGAGTGGCAGGCCAGGTTGGACTGTAGTAGTCAATCAATCAAAAATCTTTATTCGGAAAACATAAATGTTGACCATAAAAGTACATTACACAATCCAGCAATCACAATATCTTAAAATAATATAAAAATACAATTATCTCAGATTCACATCATAATAGTTTTACGATATTTAAAAATATTTTTTTAAAAGCTGTCACAGAGGCAATCATAAATTCATCATCTAAGGTTTGTAGCGCCAAAAAGCTGGTCGGCATTGTCTCAAGCCAAATTTTCTCAATACAGGGATAATCCATTTCTTCTCGGCCTGGTATAAAATTTACAAAAAAACATTATATGTATGGTCGACTGTGCAGAGATATCATCACAGGGGCAATTACATAAAATTTTCGACCAGTCATTCTGTTCGGGAAAGCTTAAGGATCTAAATAAAATATTCATTCTAAAACGTGTAGTAGTCAATTTGTTGTTTAGAGACGTATTGATCTGTCAACAATTGGTGCATTAGGTAAAGTGAGGAGTGAGCTAGTAAACAAGCCAGGCCTAGGTTTTCCATCAGATTGAGTGGATGTATTGTATTGCCACTTGGTAGATCAACCATATAATTTGCCTTTATTTTCCTGTGTGGTTTATACATGTTGTTGGCTAATTTCAAGCTATACAGAGTAGATAATGTGCTTCTTGCTATGGTGTTTGGGAAATGTCAAGGTAATTAGGATAAATTATGTGACTTCCTGCAATGTGACTTCCTATGACATGAGATGTTGTGGTCTTTGTATGCGTTTCAGATATTTGGACTTTGCCAGTTGAAATGATGTAGGTGCGGGCATGGTGCCAGTGAAATGTGTCCAACCACGCACGCAACCTGGGGTTCATTCTGGACTCAACGCTCTCTATGACCCAGCAAGTTAACGCTGTTTCCTCCTCCTGCTTCAACACCCTCCGCATGCTCCGCAAGATCTACAGATGGATCCCCACCGAAACCAGAAGGACGGTCACCCAAGCACTCGTCAGCAGCAGGCTGGACTACGGCAACGCCCTCTACGCAGGAACCACGGCCACACTCCAGAAGAGACTCCAACGCATACAAAACGCCTCCGCACGCCTCATCCTCGGACTCCCTCGCCACAGCCACATCACCACCCACCTGAGAGACCTGCATTGGCTCCCAGTCAACAAGAGGATCACCTTCAAGCTCCTCACCCACGCTCACAAAGCACTCCACAACGCCGGACCAGCATACCTCAACGAACGACTGTCCTTCTACACCCCGAACCGCCAGCTTCGCTCCGCTGACCTCGCCCTCGCCACCGTCCCACGCATCCGCCGAACGACCACCAGCAGCAGATCATTCTCCCACCTCGCCGCCAAGACATGGAACACCCTCCCCGCCCACCTGCGTCAGACCCAGGACCTGCTGACCTTCAGGAGGCTTCTCAAGACCTGGCTGTTCGACCAATAGCTGCTTCGCCCACCCCCTTAGCGCCTTGAGACCCTCATGGGTGAGTAGCGCGCTCTACAAATGTTTAATTGATTGATTGATTACATTGAAGTTCTGTTGCCCTGTGATGTTTTGTTGTGTGCTGTGGTGTACTAATACATTCATTTCGTTATACATACATATATGGGCATTCCTATGGGCATTCCTGTTCCAACGTAAAATGTGTGTTTCTCCCAGTATTTGGCGGTCTGACTGTACATACCTGATGATGACATTCACTCATTTGCCATACACAACATGCTACGGAACACTTTTTACTGTATTGACTTTCGCTGGGTAGTTACATTAATCTGTAGGGTTAGGTGTCTAACTTACCGGCGACAACGACCGCATCGGTTGGGGGTTGTAATATTCATCGTAGATGTATAGTAGAGGGATGACATGCGCAATGGACTCCATAGCTGCACAGCATCGGTCGCAGGAAGCGTGTTGTGATGAGCTTCGGAGTTGAAATACTCCCCTTCCACCTGCTCTGATGAGGTGGTTGGTCCAACAGATTCGGCGCGTCGGAAATAAACATCGTAATAGGGCGGGCGATTTTGGACTCATTAGTGGCTCTGACCTGCTCCATTCGGCGTTTCTGATGGCTTCCCGACAGGCTATCCAGTTGGATTCGGGAAACCGAGTCGGTCGGTAAGCAATGGATTTTGGGCATCATAATGCTTTGGTCGGAACAACCGCATCCAAGAACAAGTCGGTCAGACAGTCCGCCTCCGACAGGCCCTGGGATGCCCTTCTGCCCAATGTCGTAATTGGCCCCAAAGTGTATTTCCCAGTGCCCACTCAGTCACCTACTAGTACTTAACTTCATCATTCTTTTCTTCTGTCTGAGCCTACCAAAAAATCTAAATTCCATGTCCAGCATGTGCCACATTTTTTCAGCCCAAGATATTTCATGGCTTCCATGACGGATTTACACCTGTTTAATTTTTTCCTTACGTCAAGTCGTCAATCAATGTGACTAAGCAAAAGCGTAGCACATGATCAGTGCCACCCAAGCATTACATAGCTAAACCTTTACCTGCTCAAGCCCTCTAACCTACCTTCTTGTAGACTAACTTTCCCTACTGTCAAGTGAAGGTATTTCTTGAAAAGAATTTGTGGTGTGGGCCAGGGTGTAATGTGGGACTAAGTGCCTGATTTAGATTATCACGGATTGGACACTCTATGACAAACGCTACAAATAAAATATATCCTGTTCACTGTACTAACAGCACATAATTTATAATCTGTGCACTGTCTAATATGGCAGATGGGATATTTGTTATATGTCACACGTGTGATGGAGTATCCAATCTGCCCCTAAGTTTGGAGTCAAGGTAGAATTGAAGAGGCAGTCGGATAAGAGCAGGGCCATTGGACTTAATTATAATAAGTTAGTAAATTATCATGCCATTACTGCTGCTCCGAAAACATGCTACAGAGTAGCAGACACACAAGCATGCCTCCATTAATGTTGCACATGTTTTATACTCAAGTATACTATTAATTTTGCTGCATATACGCCTTACTCATTAATGAGAGGTAATTCATAACACACAGAGGGCCTGAGTTAGAGTTTGGCGAATGGATTACTCCATCAAACACGTGAGGGATATCCTGTTTATCGTATTACAAGTGCTATAGGATATAATGGACTCGTAATACGGTGGAAGGGATATCCGTCATATTTGTGACAGAGTAACCCGTTCTGTCAAACTCTAAATCAGGCCCAGAGTGTCTGTTGTGTTTCATTATGAAATCTTTTGAATAAAAATCACTTTTTGATTATGTTGGCATTCTGGCTTAACTCCTTGCAGTCATGGCTATTGCATTATGTGATGCATGTGTGGGAAAAACTTGGCCCCGTGACTAATCACATAAAAAATTCCAATGGCCCTAGGGGACCAGGAATGTTTTGCAACTGTGCCACTATAGTATAAATAAGTGTTTGCACTGAGCATTATAATTCATGTTTTTCTTTGTTTTCTTTCTTGATATAGCTACTCCTGCTGTTTGAAGTACCCAATCCCTGCAGGAGATCGCTGCCCGGCCTCAGTGCTAGAAGCTAGAGGCCATGGCAGCCGAATATCTCCGGCTGATGGCCTTGGAGGAAGAGAAGGAGGCACATGTCTCCAGTTCCTCGGACCACCTGCCTGGCCCGCCTCCATCCTAGCCACACCAATGCTGCCACCTTCAGCCAGGGTCCATTGCTGCCCATTGGAACACCACCTCCCCCTCCTTATCATCAACAGACCACCTCCTCCGTCTTGCCCTATGCAAGCTGGCACTGCTCGGACGTGGCCCAAGTAAACTCTTAAATGGATGCTCTCAAGGCCCTTTTCCATTGAATTATTTGTAGAAAGGTTAGGACTCAGGTCATCTGGGGGCTTTTGCTTGGGGAGAGAAATGGGACTGTTGTGAGTTGAGAGAGTTGGCTTCCTTATATAAAAAAATGTTTTTTTTTTTATACAAGTCACTTCCTATCAGTCTTTTGTCTTTGCATTGCTAGTTAGCGGCGTAGCTTTGTGGTTTATTGACAAGAGTGAGACGAGAAGCTATCCTCTGATATTAGCACATATAATACTGTACATCTATTTTTCCCCCTAGACTTTCCCTACCTGAAGTCCCTTGCTATGTATTTATTCTTCAGTAGATTACTTTACTTACTTCTTCCTGCAGTCCAGTATAACCTGCTACCAGAGTGGGAACCGACTAGTTCTATTTGACTTATTGCTTAATGAGGTTTTGCAGCACCCAGCCACCTATCAAAGTGTATACTAGTTAGTTAATGTCTTTGTCCTACCCTCTGTAACTATTGACCACTAGGGGGGGTATGAAAACCACATACACAAAAATCTTAATCTTATCTATCTCTGTTTCCCGAGAACAACTTCAGTAAGAAGTTCTTAACTAGTTCAATTCCTTGTTCTTACCTAAATAGATTAAGCGATGGCTGCTACCTCTGTCACTCTTCCCAAAGCTTATTGCAGGGTTTCCCAAAGGGCCTTTTTAATGCTGGTGGTAGTATTGGACTAGCACTAACAGGGATTCACAAAGCAAGGCCCCACTACCACCCATTCCGAATGATGGCTACGTGGTGAAGTCCAATTATAGGATGATTCAGAAGGATTATCCATCACAAACAACTTGGCTGAAAACACAGAGTAAGTGGTAATCCTAGACTGAGACCACAATGACAAAAATGTCATGCAAACAACAACTAGCAGTAGTATTTCTAAGCAATCTAGGGAGCTAGTAACTATTCAATTTACTTGAAAAAAATTCAAACTAAAGTTACAAAAACCTCAAATCAGGACTCAGGATCCTGGATTCAGGAGAAGGTTACTGCATGTTGCATAGATTTTGTAAGTAACACAAAGCCTGGTTCACAAAGGTAAAGTAAGTTTCACTTTTGATGCTACTTTGCACTTGCAGTGTAAGTTTACACCTAGTAACTTTTCCATCAGTACCTAAACTTTATAAGTAGTAACTTTGTGAGTAGTAAGTAACTCCTATCATTTTAAAAGGAGTTAGTGTTACTACTAGCTAGTTACTACTCACAAAGTTACTGACTGGTAATACAGTTGCATTGCAAAAGTAAACTTGCATCAAAAGTGTTACTTTAATATACCTTTGTGAATCAGGCTAAAGTGTACACTAGTACAACCTGGGACAGACATTGTTCTAAGTAAGACTCTGCACTATGATGATTTTTTATTTCTTTTTTTAATTTTAAGAGTTTTATATATCGCTGGCGTGACCCGAAGGGTATCAGAGCAGTTTACAGCAACATAACAGCAAATGACTGGGTGGTAGTAGTAGGGCTAGCATGGGCTATGGTTCAGAAGATCCTGTAACAGTGAGTTGGTGTTGCGTTCACCACTTCTGCCTCGCCATGTCTGTGATCCATTTATGGTGTAAAATAATAAGTCATACCATCAATAGATCACAAAACCTGGGTGGTAGTAGTAGGGCTAGCATGGGCTATGGTTCAGAAGATCCTGTAACAGTGAGTTGGTGTTGCGTTCACCACTTCTGCCTCGCCATGTCTGTGATCCATTTATGGTGTAAAATAATAAGTCATACCATCAATAGATCACAAAACCTGGGAGGAGGGGGGTTAGGGATTTGTTGAATGGATGGGAAGGGGGAGTTGGGAAAAGGTGAGACAAAGACAGACAAAACATTCATAAAGTCAATGAGCAACACATCATCACATCTGTTGTGGAAGGAATGACACAGTTCGGTAACCAAATGCATTGCAAACAGTCCTTCAGCCCCAGAGTCCCAAGTTATCTTATGTTACCTAGGGTTAAAAAAAATAGAACATAGTAGGACCCACACAGTTCTATAAAATGTAATTGTTAAGAAAAAAAATGATACTGTATATATAAATGCCAAAATGGATGGTGCATATGCAGTTTTCTTCTTGGAATGTCTGTCCTGGGTGCAGAGCTCAACCAGTCCGGTAAGCAGGAGTGCTATGCAGCTTTCGTGCAGAAGAAGAGAAGACTTGTGGATTGCAAAAAAGTACATGTCAATATTGTAGAGTCTAGGAGAAGGTAAGCTTCATGGTGGATGAGGATCAAGAGGGCAGAGTATAGGCTGGTGCTGTCATTTGGGATTAACTCATAAGTGAGAACAATCTTTTACCACCAATCCCAGACAAGTAGCTGCAAGTACCTGGCTGATCAATTGCACAAATGTCAATTGTGTGCGTCCATCATGTGACATGTGTCCAGTGACAGTCACCCCAGACCACAAACACTTAGAGTTTGATTGACATTTGAGCCAGCAAACTTCTCAGCATTTTCCAAATCAACGCACCTCTCTCCAGTCCACAGGAGTAGGCCTCTTTGTGTCATGTTGCTTATTTCCAAAACCCATTTTTCATAACTTCTTCCTTTTGGCTGTCGGGGCAGTCCTGTGCCCGCCCGACTCCAAGTTCCCTCCAAACCCTAATGAGAAAGACCTGCAGTTTTGATGAACAAAAAGAGCAAAATAATTTAAGCACTTTGTTCAGTTTTGTGAACTAAACTGAATGGTCTCTGAAGAGCCTGAAAACAAGAAGTACAGGAAAGGACTGTAGAGGATCATGTAAATAATGAAAGTGAAATGTGAAAGCAAGGAAATTATACAGACAGAATCATCCATTGGGCCCCAAACATTTACAAATTAGTTACAACACGCTCCCAGCCAAAACATGAATCATCAATAACTCAATAAATCACTCATTAGTGCATACATAGTTACCTGTTCCAAGAGTGGTGCACTGCACATTTGGCTATTGTATCTTCTCTTTCCCATGAAAGCGACAAACAATGGCAGTTTTGTATTATAATTACCTTATTTGGTAGCAGGCAGCCCAGCTAGGGCATGAAAAAACTAAGGATAGGGATGGGAGGCATTGCCTTCATGTCCTTTAAGCGAATGGGGGAGGCTTCTTCTGTACACACTGGTCCTCTCCATTCATGGCTGCATAAGCCAGACACCAAATATATAAATGTTCTTCGATATCCCTCCTTTTTTTGAGAAGCAGTTCAACAATAATATATGAAAGTTTTGTTGTGGCCTGCTTAGTTAGGGAAGTAGAGGTTGTCCTCAAACTCAAGGAGTTCATACAGAAGTTCATAAGTTCATCAGCTAACACACTAGATTCTGACCAATCACCCTCACCCCTTCCTTTGTCGTTTCAGGAACAGTGTAATCTTGTGGCATGTAGTGTTGGTTCATTTTTATCATGGTCAATCTCTCCACATTTTGAGGCAAGAGACTGGTCCTTCTGACTGTGACATTTGTGCCGGCTACACTGAATATGTGCTCAGAAGACACACTAGCCACAGACAAGCCAGATACTTTACTTGCCAAACTGCTGCTATCTGGCCATTGTCTCAACTTCCTATAGCAATAGACCAATGGGTTTTTATCCAGGTAGACCTCTTTTGGGTCATCCAGATAGTATTGGACCATCCTCTGAATGGCCATTTGTGTGTCTACTTGCCCGACCTCTGTTGCCTTCACCTCTGCACTTGCCTTAAGCCCTGCCACTGAGAAACCAAACCGTTGCAGAGGTTAGGTTGCTGGTGATGATGGTGATGGCTTTGAGACAACAGCACAGCCGTCTCTGGAGGTTGAAGGCTGCATGCCAGAACTTTTGACTGGGCCTCTAACTTCCAGCCGTTCTTCTACCAGGCCTCTCGCTTGGGCAACAATCCAAGTCTTGTATTGTGAAACATCCCCATCTGAAAAAGGAATGAAAGTGTCCAGTATTTTTTTTACCGTGGATCAAGTATTGTGGCACATATGTACTCTTTGGAGGACATGCTCTCCCTTTTCAACCTTGTATTAATAGGCAAATGAAGGACTATGCTCTGAACCTACTCTTATGCTTCTTCTACACTGGTGATCCTTTCGTAACACCATTTTCAACTGCTCCTGTGGCAGCTTCAACAATAGGACTGCTTGGCTTATTATACTGTCCTCCTTGCTGACTTCTAGTGTGAAAGCCTAAAAAGGAATCAGCATTTGTGTCAGGCATTTGACTAGCCCCCATTTGTCCCATCTCCATGGTCATGTTTCTCTCAGATGTTGCAACTTGTATTCGGTCGAGTTCCAGTATGATGGCACCTCCTGCATGAGGGCTTCAACCAGTAATCTATTAGCACGCTGATTGATCCTCACCTGCTTCCGGTATTTAAAAGAATGACTGAAATGAGTGAAGATTTTTCAGCAGGTGGCCTATATGCAGCAGACTATGTCTTCTTTTTTCAGAAAGTCTTGCACAATCAGGCTAATGTACTGCGCCAAACACAGGACCCTGAAATATCCACCTTCTGCCATGGCCTTGACTATAGTACTGCCATTGCCCATGGCAACCAATCCAATTCTGAGACCTCGGGTCAAAGCCGTTCAAACACCTTGCTGCTAAACTCTTCCAAAATGTTTGCAGCGATATGAGATTCTTCCTTGGCGAACACTGCTACTGTTGGTTGCTGCTGAATGCCCTTATAACTTTCTTCAGCGCTAAGACCTGCTGATAGCTGTTGCCTATCCCCCACAAACGATATCCAGTGTGCAGTGATACACATGTGATCATTTGCTTGACAACTTGTCCATAGGTCTGTCATCAAGGGGATAGTGTGAACAGCACTCTGCTACAAAGCTTGGTCAACCAATTGGAGCACAACATGATGGAGCGGTGAAACAGCAACTCTGGCAAAATAGGTCTGGCTGGGAAGCTTCCATTTGGGTAGATGGCTGCCAAAAATTCTAAAAATCCGACTCCTTCCATAAAATAAAAAGAAAGGAGGTCCAGTGCTAATATTTTAGCCAGCTTCCAGTTGTAAAAATTAGTCATTGGATGGTTTCATTCATAAGGCCCCTCCTGCCTAAACATGCCCGTAATAAAAGCTTGGATTATTTTCTTTTGTGGTCCCACTGACAGAGGAGACAGAGAGAACCAGGAGGTAGTAGACTCGAAGTGCATCTTGAGGGAATCAATGTATGTGATAGAGGTGTCTGCATCTGAGTCTTGTGCCATTTGGAGGTTGCTGATGCAGTTGATGCTGGGACACTACAGGGGACAAAGCTGCTTTGTGTAATGCCGTCATCCTTTTCTTCCTCATGATTACCTTCTTCTTCTATCACTGTGCACTCAGCTGCTTCTCTTCTCTCATCACTACCACCACCACCAGCAGTCTTTTTAAGATGCTCCTCGTACCACTGTGATGTTTTCTCAGATGGATGCTTGGCCTCCAGTACTGTAGTGCGAACCTGGATGAACACTTGCATGGCAAATTAACCACAGTGCAATGTTATCCTCCTGCTTGCTAATCGTAAAGAAGTCCCAAACTGGGGAGGGAAAAAATGTTTGTGTGCCACTGTCAATTCCTAAAGAACTAGAGGTAGGTGGCTGTGTCATTTGCCTCTCTGAAGGGTGTATCTCGAATCTGTTATTGGTGGATTCTGGTCTGCATGTCGGGTCTTACGAATATGGAAGCCAGCAGTGGTGATTATGATATCACATCCCTCTGAGCAGATTAAAAAGGAGGGGTCATCTCTGTATCCTCTGAGCCGCCCTCCATACTGACAATCACTGACTCATCCACATCACTGTCACTTCCCATAATTCTAAGGCTTTCAGGAACTTTCCTTCTCCCTTGTCTCTTGGGACCAGTCTCAGATTTGGCTGAGGTCCAATCCGTGTCCAGATCTTCGGAGGGGGGGGCTTGGAGAAGATGATGGAGTATCCTTTCATTTTCTTGCAGGAGATTGTACGGCCAATTATTGAAGAGCAACATCCTGCTTAGCAGGAACCTCAACCTCCTGCTCTGCTACTACTTCAGGAAGAACTGTCACTGGCTGTAGCTCCTGCTGTCCAATTTCCTGCAGCAATTGAGTACTAGTTTGCGGCTGAGACAAATCTAATTCAGATTCACTGCTTATCATCATGATGGCAGTGGCTGCATCACTGAGAGACATGGGCTTGGGCTTAGCCTTAGGTTGGAGTGGTGCTATTGAAGATTCAGGAGTGCTGCTCCCAGCCTTTTGCTGCCCAGAGAAGGGTGCAGCAGGTATACCATGTTTCTTGAAAAAGATGGAGGCTGGCACACCAGTGATGGTAATATGCTTCCTCTTCTCTTCCTCATTGGCCACTTTCTCGGCAGGAACCCCCTTTTTTGAGGCCATTTAGCTGAACAAGTGGGAGCAGAGGAGGATTGAGCTAGTGTGTGTCGCTGCCAACCTACTGTCTGGTTGCACTGTGTGTGATAATGTGTTGATGTTTTTTATGTACCTAAAATCAAACAAACAAGAAAACAAAATCGGTGAAAGTGGCATTTGCAGTTTGAATCTACAGACAATATAATTTAGTGAGGTCACACCACAAATAATATATTTCAGTAACATACAGATTAAAGAGTTTACTTTGTGTAACTTGAATGCCTATAGAATGGCTGTTGCAGGGAGGGGGTGCAGAGGGAAAATGAAATAATCCTTAAAAAATATTGCTGTGTGCCCCTATGGCAGGCAGGAGGTGTAGGAAAAAATCAAATAATTTAAAAAAATATTCCTGGTGCTGCCTACGGACTATGAGAAATCCTATGGGATGCAAGGTGGTGCAGGGGAAAATGGAAAAAATGCTTTAAAAAAGCACTGTACAAACATATTTCAATCATACTCAAGCACATTAAACTGACATTGGGGCAAAAAGAAAAAATGAACAACAAAAAAATGCATAGGCCTCTTCTATCAATGTCCCTTGAAAATGGCTTCAAAAAGTGGAAGAAAATGAACAAAGTAGCTGCACAAAATGGCTGGACAACATAGAACACATGCCAGCCTATGGCAAAAGCAAAGGACATTGACTACAAAATGGACGCTGGCCACATTGCCACCAAGGGCAAAAGCATTGACAACAAAGAAGACATGCAGGCCTATGGAAAACAAAGACAAAATGGTGTCCTATGGCAAACATAACACACACACACACTGGCCACAGAAAATAAATGGCCAATTTGCCAACAAAGAAAGGAGGCATGGTAAAGGAAGATGAAAACATTATCATTAATTCAGCAATTCCATAAGGAAAATAAATTATCAGTCAACTGAAAAAATTCACCAACCACAAACTTCTCAAGGCATCAAAAATTACCTCACCCAAAAAATACTTTTTAACACTTTGCAAAAGAACATAAAACATATTTTTCATTTAATCCAAGGCATCCCTAAGTCAATAGATAATTAAAAACATCATATACCACATAAACAACAGTTGTGTAATATGTATATATATATATATATATATACATATATATATATTTTTTTTAGGAAACCTTTGTATATCGAGTCCCATACAAAGAAACACTCGCACCAGGGGTTGGACGCAGCCAACTCGTGGTGACCAGCAGAGAATCTACTATTGTTGATGTGCTAAAGAAATATGAGAAACTACACAAACAAGAAATGTCTAAATGGTGGGAAGCCATCTCTCTCCAAGATTAAATAGTCAAAAAGATGGTACCCAGGGGGCTAAGGATCTACATTACCCCCTCATATGACTCCCCGGAACCACGCATGTTAGAAGAATGAGCAGCCAACTCGGCTAACAGCTCCAAGACGATGCTAGAAATCCTAGTCAAGTATGCCTGGTCTGACAGGGAGAATATCAAGAAAGAAATTGGTCGTATTAAGGAAGAACTGTCTGCAAGCACTGAGCAAGAAACAATTTCAAAATTCTTGGAAGAAATGAAGAAAATATTGAAAAGTGTAGAGGACGATATAAAGGTAAGGAAACAAAGAAAATTACATTGTGACTGTGGTGATAATGACTCCCGAAGGATACTTACCTACAGCCAACAATATGATCATCTATATGAAAGTACTAGAGGGACAGAAACAACCACACAAAGGGTACAAGAGAATCGTGAAGAAGAACTCGCAAGCTCGTGTGATACAAACACGGATATTTCAGTGACATCTATAACCTCAGAAAGCTCGACTTCGGAAGGCGATTCAACCACACGACCAAATACTTTTTTAGATGAGTACCGGCTTCTGCGAAGGGGCCGGCAGACAACTCAAATAACACCCAAACCGAACTACAAGGAACGAACACCGACGGGAAGAAGACGAGGAAGAGCAAGGGGTACCAGGTCAAGAGAAGGAAGAGGTGCAAACAGAGGAGAGAGAAGAGGGAGCGATGTGGACCAAATGGGAAGCAGACAAGCACGCTCCAAGAAATCACAATGATGGATGACGCCATGGTAAACCAGACCATTATTAACTTATCCACTAGACCTATGAGCAACAAAGAAAAAAGAACACTGTGCCTGGGCCTGTCATTTTGTCCAGCAGAACTCATGAACTACGTAGACACTCGGATTGATATGTTCAAGTTCTGCAGAAAATTAAAACTTAAAAAATGGCACATATTGAAACCAGCTAGAAATAGGGACCCACCAACCTCAGGGTGCACCATCTCCAGCAGTGACTTCAATATAGGCGATATTGATACCTTGGTCGCATTACACGAATTGGAAGGTGGAGGTGGGGACTCTGGTACCAATATGTGCCAAATGCTTGATGAATTAGAAATCACATACGACAAGGCAGCGGAAACTGAATTTAAACCCAAGTCTACATTCCTACCCAATATGCCCCACGACAACATCAACACCTTTCAGGAGATGGTCGGGACTGAGCTATTAAAATTCAGACAAAAGAAGTGGGCCAAGGAAATGAGAAAATGTAAACATATTCTAACTCTATCGCAGAAAAAGGCCATGAAAGACTAGGCAGCAGACAACAGTGTGGTTATTTGACCTGCTGACAAAGGGGGCAACATTGTCATTTTAACTGAAGAAATGCATGTGAATTAAGCTATGCGACAGCTCAGTGACACCAGTGCTTGCATAGTCCCAAATAGAGTAGAGTACAACAACAGCATTACTAGTATCTGGGGTAAGCTGGAAGATTGGAGAGACAAAGGCCTTATAGAGTGGGAAGAATACTGCTTCCTAAAGAAAGATCATCCAATACTTCCAGTGATGTACCTACTCCCCAAGGTACACAAAAACAAAACCAATCCCCCGGGCAGACCCATAGTTTCCTCCAGAGGCAGTGCCCTGGAGAATATATCCCGCTATGTTGATCATTTTCTCAGGGACTTTGTGATCACACTACCCTCGTATGTGAGGGACACGAAAGATTTCCTCAATAAAATCAACAATCTGGACTGGCATGAGGAGTACCTCCTCATGACCATGGATGTTAATTCTCTGTACACAGTGATTGGTCATGAACAGGGTGTGTCTGCGTGTGCGAAATTCCTTGGGCGCAGATCCATCAGATACGTGGAGCACACGCAGATGCTACTTGACATGTTCAAATACTGTTTAACCAACAACTTCTTTCTGTTCAACGATCAAGTGTAGAGACAAACCCTCGGTACCGCCATGGGCACTTGCTGTGCTCCCAGCTTTGCCAACCTGTTCATGGGAGCATGGGAAGAGGAAATAAGGAGGGACACCAACTTACAGAATGACCTAGCCAATGTCATCTTATGGCTCAGATATATAGAGGACCTGTTCGTAGTTTGGAATGGCAGCAAACAGGGAGCACTGGAGTTTTTGACTAAACTCAACAATAATTCCCACAATCTCAAACTTACCAGTGTGATCAGTAGAAAGGAGGTAGAGTATCTGGACACGAAGGTGGAGATTATCTCCAACAACATCCATACAAGTCTATTTAGAAAGTGCACAGCAGGAAACACATTGCTACACGCTATGAGCAGCCACCCAGACAATCTCAAGTGGAGCATCCCCTATGGGGAATTGCTCAGAGCTAAATGCAATTGTAGCTCGGAGAATGCCTTTTCCATTGAACAAAAAACCATGATTACTAGATTTGAGGAAAGAGGTTATCCTTAATGGGTCCTCAAAAGAGCTATGGACAGGATAAAAAATATCGACAGAAACACTACTCTTGGGGACAAAATCTACAATGACCAAGACAGCCCGGACAGCAGTGGTACCAGAGTTATACTTACGTACAATGGCAATTCTGATGACATTCGGAAAGCCATTGCAGGTAACTGGGACATGCTCAAGGAAGATCCTGTCATAGGGAACAGCATTCCAGTGAGACCCAGTATAAGCTATAGAAGGGGCCGGAACTTACGAGATCTGCTAGTGCATAGTGACGTCACTGACACGGAACACACCAGGAGGGTGGATTTGCAGGGCTTTTTTCCATGCGGCCACTGCAAGGCCTGTGGCAGCAGCTGCATGAAAAAATAATTCTTTAATACCAGTACCAATAGCATGATCCCGATTAAGCAGTTCCTCGCGTGCAGCACTACTTTCGTAGTGTACGTACTGGAATGTCCGTGCAAGCTGAGATACATAGGGAGCACGACACACATGGCCAAAAAAAGAATTCTAGAGCATATGAGAGCCATAACAAACAGAGACCAACAATATCCCATTGCCAGACATTACGAAACACACCATTTTTCAGACAGCGCCAAACTGATATACTATGCAATAGAACAGGTGGTCAACAACAGAAGAGGTGGCAACCAGGTACTCATACAATGTGAGTCCAGGCACATCATAGGAATGGGCACACACTACCCCAATGGACACAAGATGGATGAGGAAATGGCTGTGCATTTGCAGGAATTTTAGGCCCCTACCTCAATTAGAATAATCCAATGGCATAAATATATTTATGATTTTTTTAGGATTAGGATATCAGTATTTTGAACAGTTTTTTGAACTGTTTCTGAAACTGCTGTGTCTTGCTCTTAACCATTGTGTTTTCCCTGAAACCATTCTGCATTCAACTGTGCTCATATTCTTCACATCAACATATGACTTTCTGATACTTTGCTCTTTTCTTGTATCTCTTTCAGGAGGAAAGGAAGGGATCCAAGTCCTGTACCTGCAACCACGGGGTCCCTACCCTTTTCTTCGCGACATCCTCGTGTTGCATCTCACCTCCCAGATAAGACAACTTCGCATGTTGCTATTTGTAATTTTATCTTATATATTGAGCACTTGGATGAGGTTGCATATAGGGTGTATTGAGAATATACTGTTCTTACAGGAGCACAGATGTGCTGTCTACTTTCCATTCATTTTCTGGGTTCTAGGAGGGATCTTCATACACAGCCACTGGGCGTGTAATCCACTCACACCTTCACTACACGAGCATACCTAAGGATTACACTAGGTACATGACCCTAATGTCAAGGTGCCCAATACGGGAGATATGTTAGCCACTAGGGCATTTCATGACTTTCTCAGAGGGGAGGGTTTGACACATATCTCGCAGCATGAGACATGCACGTGGCACTTCACCACTAGTGTGAACTTATTATGACATAACCGAGTGGGACCTGGTTGGTACTAAACATCGTTGCTCAAGGATTCCCAGCCTACAGGTACTGTTCTGAACCACATATACCAGCAAGCACTACTCTGCTTTCTTTAACATAGGAATGAATACACACACATTCACGGCGCAAGGCGTTTCCATGCATTTGTACTTTATTCAGAATATTCCACGACAAGGGCTGCACATTCTAACCTAGTGCACACCAAGGATTCGGCATAGATTTGTTGCCACCTATGATGTACCTGATTAGATTACTTGGGTTTAAATGCTCCCGATTGCGGACGGTGTTTTTTAATTTTATTTGTATTTCTCCTGTGATGTTGTTGATTAGGCACACAGGCCAATCACTATTGGACAAGGCTGCAATTGCTAACACTATGTTACCTATACTTATATGTATATTTTTCACTCTTCCATGATGGCGGATATGTTGTATGCATGTTTTACATATACGTGTGCTTAGTCCTTTGTTAATGTTTACCCGGGAAGAGTATGTAAGACAACAGAAACTTGACTCCGGTGTGTGATCAAGACCTTCTTAGGTCGAAACGCATCACAGAGGATTTATGATGTTGAATAAATCCCCTTTTCTCTAATTGGGACGTTTCTGGAGTTTGTGGCCCGAGAGCGCGTTATACTGGGATGATCTGCATGATCGTGTAAAATAAAGATACTTTGTGACCTCAAAACTGGAGTTCGTGCCCTTCTGTTCCAACTGGGATGAGAAGAAGTTGAAGGAGGGCAAATCTTGGTGTTGTGGATATATATATATATATATATATATATATATATATATATATATATATGTATATATATCTATATATATAGTCGATCAAGGTTGTGTTCAGATGAAAAGTGTTTGATGGTAGCCAGACAACAATAAAGGAAGATAACCCACACACGGTGTTGTCACCTTTCTATGTGGAAGGAGCTCGGACAATATATGTGTGTATATATATATGGCCCTCTCTGAAGGGATACCCGAAACCTTTTACCTTCCTCCTCCTCTTTTTCTGATCTTCTTTTTGTTGTCCTTAGGACTCTGAGCACTTTACCACTGCTGACTAGTGCTAAAGTGCAAGTGCCCCTCCCCTAAACATGTTAACATTGGTGTATACACAATTGACATATTTAGATTACTTGTAAGTCCTTTGTTAAGTAGTATACCATATACCCAAGGCCTGTAACATAAATGCAACTAGTGGGTCTGCTGTGCTGATTGTGCCACCCACACAAGTAGCCTTTCAAGCCTGTCATAGGTCTGCCATTGCAAGGCCTATGTGTGCAGTTTACTTCCACTTTGACTTGGCATTTAAAACAACTTGCAAAGCCTTAAACTTCTTTTGTTACACATACATCACCCCTAAGGTAGGCCCTAGGTAGCCCACAGGTCAGGGTGCTGTGTTAGTAAAAGGTAGGACATGTACTGTTAGGTTTTACATGTCCTGATAGTGGCAAGCACCCAAATCTGTTTTTCACTATGTTGAGGCCTACTCCTCTCATAGGTTAGCATTGGGAATTCCTTAAAACATTAGTAAGCTGTATTTCCTGATCAGAAAAGCATAGCTGCAATCTGTTTTATAACTTTGGAATGGTAATGATAAATCCTCTTTACTAGTAAAGTTGGATTTAACATTGCTATTTTAGAAGTGCCACTTTTAGGAAGTAGGCATTTCTTTGCTCTTACTGCTCTGTGTGCATGTATCTTGTTTACAATACAAGTCTGGGGTGGGTGACAGCTACACTTTGTGCATTCCCTCTAGATAGTCAAAAACACAGGAACGGTAGGTGTGACAGAGGACTCATCTGCATTCTTCTGCATTCTGAAAGCTCTTCCTGGGTAGGAAAAGAGGGGGGAGCTGATACTTACACCTGAATAGGCAGTATCCTGTTTCCCACACAAAGGGCCCGTGACCATAGGCAGTATCCTGTTTCACACACAAAGGGCTGCCTACCCCCTACTGATCATCTGGAGCCAGAGCTGGGAAGAAAGAGCTTGTTTGCACTGCAAACACCCTTATTTGAGGTCACCCTCACTTCAAAGATACAATTGGGTATAAGTACTGGGGCTTTGACCCTACCAAGACAGTACAGTACTGGACTGTGAAGAACTCTGCCAGGAATAAAGACTGCTGTGCTACAAGGATTGCCACTCTGCATGGCTGCTGCTCTTGAAGAACTGTTTTTTCTGCTTTGCTGTGCTGCCCTGCTGCCTGCTGATCTCTGTCCTGCTGAGGCAAGGACTGGACCCATCTCGCTTGAACCCAGAGTGACTCCAAGGGCTTACTAGCTTGCCTCCCGTTCTGAAGTCTCAGGGCCATCAAAGACTTCCTTCAACCCAGCAACAGCACCTAGACTCTGGCATCTGTGAGTCTAGGTGCTGCCAAATGGTGCCAATCCAGTCCTGGGCCCTTGAAAGTTGATTTCTGCTGTGCTGAGTCATCAAAACCGATGCATCTGCAACTTTACGTAGATCGGTACCGATGCATTGCCCTTCGCCGCCGACATGGCTGTGGCTCGACAACATCTCCTTGGCGGACTGCGCAGCTCAACAATGACCCATTGCCTGCATCACCAAGGGGGTATGTCGATGAATCCTCCATCGACTACGCAGATCGGAACCAAAGCATCGCTTCCATCCACAGGATCGACGATGACGCATCACCTCTTCTGCTCCTCAGATTGAGTCTTCAATGCCGACGCTTCCTCCATCCAAGGTACTTTTTCAGCTGGACCTGCGTGAGTCCTGTCACCGGCCTGCCCTCCATCTTAGTGGGCCTGAATTTTGGACTTGCCCCGTTGTAGCACGTCCAGATGTTCCCAGTTTGTGCTTTATGACTCTAAGCACTATAATTCCATTTAATCTTTAAAAATTCATAGGGGCCTTGGCCAAGATGGCGACTGAGTAAGACGTGAAACTTGGTCTCTCTGTCCTCTGTGCTGCCTGGCTTCCCCGCCAGCCTGAATAGCTGCGGCGGGGACACAGAGCAGGGTGCAGGAGGCTGCAGATGGGCCGCAATGACCCTCACTGGATCGGAGTGGTTCCTGGGAGGAGCGATTTCTTCCGATGGAAGGAGGGCAACGAAGGTCTGAGGAGCCATGCCCGGAAAGCTGGAGCCTTACATGGGCAAACCCTGTGGGCGGGGAGAGATTGGCCCTCTTCCGAGGTGGGACCCTGCCGTTCCTGAGAGGGTTTGAGGCTCGCTCCCTTTCAGCCAGTGCCGACAAGAGCTGACTGGAGGAAGAGCCACGGGGGCCTAACCCAGGAGAGGCAAGACAAAGGGAAGGAGCAGTAGACACAGACAAGCCGGAGTGAAGCAGAGAGTCCATCTCCGAAAGCTCCTTGATGAGAGGAGGCAGCTGCAGTGAGGAGAACCTGACGAGGGACAGTGCTTCACCCCCAGGTGCTGTCGGTGGAGCTGGAATGATGTGACCTGACCCCCCCTGGTGTGGACTGAGACAAGCGGGGACCTAACTTGGCCACAAGAACTCCACAGGGACTAGAGGGCAGCCGTGCCCACTAGACAGCAGGGGCTACAGCAGTGAGGCGCGAGGGAGAGGCTGCCTATGGCCCGCACAGAGACCCAGTGGAGTCCGGATTTGGAGGTGGACAGCAGTGACCTCACGGTGGGGGGACCCTACACCCTGGACACAGGCAGTAAGTGCTGGGGCCCCCCGGAATGTGAAAGACTTGGGCAGATCTCCCACACGAGAAACCAGGAAGCAGGAAAGTCCAGGGCCAACCCAATGTTCAGGGAGGGACCCGGGGAGAGGAAGAGGGATAGCACTGGCCTCACCCATGGCCCAGATGGTTGAGGTGGGCCTGGCAGTACAGTGGGCCGAACGAAGCAAGCAGGCCCGGGAGACTCGGACATCATTAACAAGTAGAGGGTGGGGCTACCACTTTGAGCGGGGTGCAGCAGGGTATTTGGAGACAGAGAGGTCCAGCAGACGCACTCCCCCTGATTAAGCAGAGTACTGAAGGAGAGGCTAAAAAGAGGCCCATTGGCGAGGAGCAGAGTACCGGATGGGGAGCAGCGGTGCAGGCAGAATGACTTAGGTTATTGAAACCTGTGAGAGATGCCTGAGAGAGACCCCTACTTGTCACCAAGGAGGAGTAACCCACTGGAGAGATGGCGAAGAGGAGGAGGTGCCCTCTGGGAAAATCCGAGTGGATATCGCAAAACCTAGGGGGAGACCAGAGGTGGACAGCGGCCTGCTACACCGCAAGAAGAGGGTGGAGGAGATGCCCCGATGGCATCAGCTCGTGCTAAAAAAGGGGGTATGCTCAAGGACATGTTTGCAAAGCCAGAGGCCCCCCACAATGGGGGAGACTCAGATGGGCACTGGTAGAGCAGCCTCGCTGACTGATGATGATATGGAGGCCTCAGTCACGCATTCCTACATGGAGACTCTGTGTTCCTCTTTCAGAGAGGACCTGCAACATGTCAAGCGTGACCTCACGAGCGAGCTACAATCAATCAGAAAGGAGGTGACAGACATTAGAGACTGAGTGAACATCTGGACAACATGAGGAATTCGAGCAATTGCAACAGGAGATTATAATACTAATGGACCAGCAATTAGACCTCCAGGCTCATGCAGAAGATTTTGAGAACCATTCCAGACGGACCAACATTCGGATTAGGGGGCCCCCGTGGGAGGCGGAAAAGGGCGAAGTGGAAGCTTACGTAGCAGATCTGTTTGCCCAGATCTTGGGAGACACACTGGCAGCCGAGATCCACCTGGACAGAAATCATAGAGTTAGCCGATGGGGCCCCGGGCAACCACAGGCAGCGGATATCCTCACTTGCGTGCATAATTTCCCTCTGAAGGAACGGACCTTGAGAGAGGCAAGGGCAACATGGTCAATAGTTTTCAGGGGACACACCTTGCATTTGTTTCAGAACTTCAAAGCCTCCACCCTCCAGAATAGGAGGGCGTTCCACTCAGTAACGGCCTTCCTGAGGGAGAAGAAGATCTCCTGCCCTTGAGGCCATCCCTTTAGACTGATATTCCGTTTGCAGGATTGACTCTATCATCTCCTCTCCCTGGCTGAGGTGTGCAAACTGCTATAGACTGATACTCAGGACCTGGAGCAAGAAGGTTCAGAGAGGTGGAAGGGCAGAGTGAGCGGAATCCAACAGTGGAGACAGGTGCCCAACAGACGGGGGCACCAGACATGATTCAGAGCTCATTGCATCAGAGACGAAGGCCCTGCTTGAGAAGTTATCGGAAGGATCAGTGACTAAAGGAATCACCTGAAGATAAGCAACATGATGTCAGGGTGGCCGGGTGGCTGGCGGGGGCTGGTGAGAAGATTGGAGGGTAGTCACTTTCCCCAACTTCACTTTCTTCACTGCACTGGGACTGGGCCTTCGTCCTATTTCTCATTTCAGGGGCAATGGTTACTCACTGTTTTTGTTGTTGGGGTTTTGTTTTTCTGGGTGCTGTTAGAATAAAAAAATATGCTTTGGCATTATTTTGCATAAGTTAGCATTCACGGCACCATTTTGTGTATGGCCGCCATTTTGAATTATAATCTAAACTAATCCTTTGTCATTTCTGAGAAACTGCCTTTTCTAGGTTATGTTTCTTCAGAGCTGAGTTTTGCTACATTAATGAATACACTGTTCCTATTAGCACATACCTTTCCTTTAGATGTAGGCCCTCTGCCACTTGTCTGGTGCCGGGCACGGGTAGAATGACCTTGACTGTTAGATAGTGTGTGCCCAGCTGCAGAATTAAAACTTATTTTTTTGTATTTCACTGTTCTGTTGTATCTGCTTGGAAAATTCCATTGTGGGCGTGCCTTCATTGGTTCTGAAATGTACATAATGTATCTCTATGCTTGCTGATGTCAGTCCCTCTGCAGCACTTCTTAGAGACTGGGCAGACAGGGCTCCGCTCTGAGTGTACTCTGAATAAACAGATATTGGTTTGTATTCTCTACTGTCTGACCAACTCTTCATTTGGTATGGAAGGCTGAGAGGTGGTGTTGTGTGACCCGGGTGACCCGAATCGGGTCACTTCCTTCAGTTGGCGCCCAAACAGGGACTCCTTCAGGTGAGTGACCCTTCCCCTTCCGCGAACGGGGGGGAGGTCGAGGCCATCGTCGGGTCGGACGGACGGATCAGGGATCCCTGCACGAAGAGTTCCTGGTACTCACAGCTGCCCCTTCAGTCCTGCCGGACGGTGCCTCACCCAGTGGTCATCCCGACTGGAGTCCTAAAATGGCAAAACCCTTGGATCTGACCGTTTTGTCTTAAGAGTCAGCAGTAGAGAATAAATTTGTTTGACCTGCATATATCAGGTGAGTTTGTATTAGTTCTTTGTGGATATGGTACCATATTGGTTTGTATTTGGTACGGTCTAAGGACTGTCTTTTGAACAAAAGCATCTGCATTTGGTTTGCCAGGCATAAAATAGTGAAATAGTGTACTTTTGAAAATGCCCGGTGTCAGTAAGTTGTTTTCTTTGTGCTGTCACTGTTGTTCTGTTGATGCTCGATTCGAAGAAGCTCATCCGGCGTCTCCAGAAGGCACTCCTAATTTTGATATGTATGTGAAGCATGGTCTTGGCCCTATTATGTTTAGTACATTATGGCACAAACATACGAGGGACAACGCTGAGTTGCAGTGGCTGTTGATGGACACTTTTGATGAACAAATGATTGAGTATTTACAAGAACAGTTGTTTAAGAGATGAAGTAGGCAGTCTGTGTTTGATTCCCTCAGAGCATGGCAGAAAACAGCTAGACAGAGGCGATTGAAGGCAGAAAAAGAGGTCCGGAAAGGGAAAATGCAGACATTGACTCTGTAGCATATGTCAGGGAAAAACAGGAAAAGGGTGTAGAGTGTGAAGATAGAAGGTTTCGATTACAAATTGATAAATCGTATGTGGCTCAGGAAGAAGATGACATTTTTGTGGAAGAACTGTTGGATACCCGACCCCCGCCTCCATACGCCCGCAAAGAATATATCCCACTGTTCCGGTGCCTTTACAGCCGCCCATTACAGTTGCGTCCACCGTCTCTGTTTTTGTGTCTACTGCTGTTATGTCAATGGCTGTGGCTTCGGCTCCTCTTTCTCCTCTTTCTTCTGTTTCTTTGCCATCTGTGGCCCCTGTGACTGTTAGTGCTCCTGCCACACCTATTGTCTCAGCGTCCCTTTCGCCAGCTCTTTCTCCTGCGGCACAACCTTCAGCGACGATAGTGCCTCTTGCTTCTGCTGTTTCTCCCTCAGCGGTCCTTCATCCCCCGATATTTGTAAGTGCAGAGACACCAGTTTGTGGGTTTAAGGATCGAGACTTATCGAAATTCCATGAGCGTATGGGCCCTTTTGTACGGTCTGCGGTGGGAGAAGAAGGTTGTAGCTAATTAGGCCGCACAGTGTGGTCGTAATACCATTTATAGCGTGGAGGATGTTTGGAGTGTGATGAAAGATTATGAGCCTTTTGTACAGCAGCATGCCCTTAAACATATGTCCTCTACATTAATTGGTCTTTGGCAGCAATGTTTTGGGGATGATGCGCCACAAATTTTATTTGATATTAGGGACCGTGTGTATGTTAGTGGTTTGGACCCAGGTCAAGTGTTTAAGAATATTACCACGTTGGTTGCTTAAAGGAGTAGGTTGCAAGACAAGAGTCGTACCACGGTATCCCAGTTTCCGATGAGAGAGGTACATCCTATATATCACCCAGAGATACCAGAGTTAACGGATGGGCGAGGTAATGTTACTCGAGCGGCGGTGTCGGCCAGGTTTCAAGAACAATGGGTTTATAATCCATGGAAAAGAAGTGAAATGTTGTCCCTTAAGAATCATTTGCCTGATCCTAGGAAAAATCTTACTGCTTATTATAAAGATTTGACTGAAGCTGCTTCTTTGACGGTAATGACTCTTGCTGATATTGAAATGTTTTTTGGTCTTCTTGTTCCAGTTGATATTTGGAGGCAAGTCAATACTCAAGATCATGCTTCAGAGTTGGGGGGTACATGGGATCAAATTAAAGCATTGGACCAGGAGAGAAAGAAAGGCGATAAACCCCGAGCTGAGATATTTGCTTTGCCTGGTCCTATTATTACATATATGCATTCTCTTAAGTAGATTGGGATAAATTGTCAGCTTGTCACCAGAAGAAAAATGAGAGAGTGTCTGATTTTTTCACTCGGTTTGAGGATACGTTTTTGGATTACAGTGGGCAGGATTTGTCGGTTGTTTGTCAATAGATTTGTCTCTAATTTGCTTCCTGAAATTGCGACTCGATTGCAGGCTTCTGAAAGTACCTGGTCCACCTCTTCCCCCTCTGTTATTTTTAATAATATGTTACAGTAATATGAGAATAGGGATAATGAGGAAAAGGAGAGGACAGAGAAGAAGCATAAGGACTTAAGGACGAAGGTGTTGTTACAGCAGGCTTTTAGAGGGAATGGCAGAGGACGTGGTGGTCTTGCCCGACAGCTTCCACGCACTAGTAGGGAGCCAACTACTACGCCGTTGGGTCCGAATCAGTGTGCGTACTGCAAAGAGGAGGGACACTGGGGTAGCGAGTGCCCCGTGCTTTTGCAGAAGGTGGCGGTCCCTAGGGGACGCGGTTTTCATGGACGAGGTCGTGGAGCTGGTGGGGCTGATAGGGCACAGAATGCTGCAGCCTCACAGGGTCGTTCGGATAATAATTACTTTGATGACCCTCGGGATGGACAGTATTACCATGATGATTATGACATGGAGGAAGTGACAGGAATATCTTACAGTTACGACAGCCAGGGATAGAATGGGGGACCAGTTCCGATACCTGTAGACCAGCGTGGTCCTTATGTAACAGCAGAACTGCAAGGTTCGAATAAGGAATTTTTGGTGAACACAGGTGCGACAAAAAGTTCTGTTTCTCAAAATATGGTCCCTGGAGCGGCTCTGTCTGGCCATAATAATATGTTGGTAGGTTTTTCTGGTGTACCGGTTGTAAGCCCCATTTCAAGACCCCTTGCGTTGACTATTGGTCCTTTCACTGTGGATTCGCCATTCTTGCTGACATCTAATTGTGGTGAAAATTTGATGGGTTTGGATTTGTTGAAGAAATTGTATGCTACCATTTATTGCTCCCCGGCAGGTGTCTATATGACAATGGGTCCTGATGTAGTACGTGTTAAACAGTGTTTGTCCAAAGATGTGCCTGTTCCTGTTGAATTTGCAGATGTGCCACCCACTTTGAGGGCAACAGGTGATACCGATGTGGGACTGCTGCAGATACCACCAGTTTCGATACAAGTTAAGGATGGTGCATTCTTGCCTCGTATCCCTGAGTATAAAATACCACAGGCAAGAGAATGAGCCTTATTGCAAATTATTCAGGATTTGATCAAGAAGGGAGTGGTTGAGGAGACGACTGCCAATATTTGCAATAGTCCCATTCTTCCCATTCTTAAACGGACGCCTTCAGGTTCTTCTGATGCGCAAAGTTAATAAAATAGTGGTTCCCCAGTTTCCATTGGTCCCTGACATTACTACTCTTTTGACAATGATTCCTTCTACTGCTACCTTCTTCTCTGTCATCGCTTTGAAAAATGCATTCTTTAGTATTCCTATTCATCCAGATAGCAGGTACCTGTTTGGGTTTACACTAGCTGGCAGAAGCTTTAGGTTCTGTCGAGCTCCTCAGGGCTATACTGAGAGTCCTAGTATTTACAGTCAGGCTTTAAAGTCTCAATTAGATTCCCTTTCACTTCCCTCAGGTAATGTATTGGTGCAGTATGTTGACAACCTCCTTATCGCTTCTGATACTGAACAGGGTTGTAGAGATAGTACAGTTAAATTGTTGTTGCATTTGGCCCAACATGGACATAACGTTTCTCTTTCTAAATTTCAGTATTGTAGACAGGAGGTCACCTATTTAGGTCACCTACTGTCAAAGGAGGGTAGAAGATTGACCCCGGAGCGCATCATTACCATTGTTAAAATGCCCATCCCACAGACTCAGAAAGATGTGCGCGCTTTCATAGGTTTCACTTCCTACTGTCGGCAGTGGATTCCTGGCTACGCCTTACTAATTAAACCCTTGCTTGCACTAACCACTAAAGATGTGCATGAGCCCCTGCTTTGGACGCCTGAATGTCAGCAGTCTTGTGAGCAATTGAAAACTGCGCTTTGTTCAGCTCCAGTACTTGGCACTCCTGACTATAACAAACCATATGTGTTGTTCGTCCATGAGATGGCTGGTTGCGCACTTTCTGTTTTAACACAAAAATTTGGAGATAAGTAACGCCGTGTGCTTATTTCTCTGCTGTTCTTGACCCTGTCGCAAGAGCCCTCCCGAGCTGTCTAAGAGCGGTCGCGGCTGTGGCTGTTTCGATTAGACAATCTGCTGGACTTGTGCTGGATACTGATCTCACAGTCATGGTACCCCATGCTGTGGATACACTTTTGAATAAGACTAAGACACAGCACCTCACCAGTGCACGTCTGACTGGCTATGAATTAACATTGTTTGCCAAACACATCACGATTAAAAGATGTGCCACTCTGAATCCAGCCACGTTTCTACCCCTCCCTTCTGAGAGTAATGAGATTGATAAACATGACTGTATCTTCCGGATGGAAGAAGAGACGAAATGACGGGTAGACTTGACTGATATTCCCTTATCTGACCCACAAGGGGAACTATATGTTGATGGCTCTTGTTTTAAATTATCAGATGGCACTACAACTGCTGCGTATGCTATTACCATACTGCGTACTGTAGTTGAGACCTCAGGAGTTCCTTATCAGTCGGCCCAAGCTGCTGAGCTTGTTGCCTTGGTAAGAGCTTGCAAATTGAGTAAGGGACTGGTTGTCAATATTTATACTGACAACCAGTACGCCTTTGGAGTTGCACATAACTTTGGGCAACTCTGGGCTGAGAGAGGGTTTCTTACTTCGCATGACACTAAGATTCAGCATGGGCACCTTATATTGAGGCTTTTGTCTGCTTTGACACTCCCTAAGAAATTGGCCATAGTAAAGTGTAGCGCCCACTGGAAAGTTACTGACGATGTAGGTAGGGGAAATGCGTTTGCAGATCAGACAGCTAAGGAAACAGCCCGGACAAAAATGAAAAGAATGTTTGTAGCAGGTCCCGCTAGGTGGGTGCCTGAAGTTACCATGTTTGAGGATACACTTGAGAATGTGAAAGAAATTCAAAGTGAAGCCACAATTGAAGAATTAGCACTGTGGCAAGAAAGTACAGCACACTTAAACGATGAGGGATGTTGGATTGATAAATCAGGGAAGCAGAGATGGATGTTGCCTGATGCATATGTTCTTCCTGTCGTCACAATGGCCCATGATCCAGCCCATATTAGTCAAATGCAAAATGCAAAAGCTTCATGAAAGGGTTTCAATGCTTTTGCATTTGACTCGTGAGGGACATCTAGTAACGACTAGTGGAACTGCAGCTTGATGTATTAATAATTTCAATGCTTTTGCATTTGACTCGTGAGGGACATCTAGTAACGACTAGTTGAACTGCAACTCTTTGTAGAATTATTTTGATATTGGACACTATAATATTCACTGCCCACTGCTAATCTCATCCCATAATGCTTTGCAGGGCCTTTGGTTGGGATTGTATTTTTGCCCATAACTGTGCTTGGGGTGGTCCTAGGAGGAAGGGACCACCACTGAATCGTTCACATGATATGCTTTTTGTGTTCAAGGCATCTGCTTGGTCCTCCCCCTAGGTTATGGGGGACCCCAAAATCCTCACCTCTCTCATTGCTTGATATTTTATTGTCAAAGTTCACTTTTGTGAATTGGTTATATGCATTTTAACATAGAAAATTGCTTTATCAAAGTGTTTGTAGGTGTTTATTATACTGCTGCTACGCTATGTCAATTAGCACAGTTTTTCACTCTGCTACGTGCAATTTGTGTAGTGCGTAGTAGCACAAACTTTGCATGCTCCGTGAGCGTAGCGAAGTATTATGCCCAGGGTTAGAGTGAACCCATGACCATCCAGACCGGGCGAGGCTATATATATATCGTGAACAAGGCAGCGTGAAGCCGCCGAAACGTGTAGATGTTGTCGTTGCAAGAAAATAAACCCGAGTGATTGGTACCCCTTGGAGTGCTGGATGATTATTGCGAAAAGCGTTGGTCTCATTGAGATATATAATATATATATATCAAACACCTCGCCTCCGTTTCCTTTCGGTAGGAAAAAACGAGCGTAGACCCAAATCAGTGCAGCAATTTTTTATTTTGTTTCACCATCACCGGTGTCTGCCATGACGCGTTTCTGCCGTCAACGCGGCCTTGATCACATATATATATATATTTCATTAGTCATCTCCCAAAGAAGTAACTGGCATGCTTATTAAATTGCACTAAGTTTCAAGTTGCTTCTATTTGTGGGTGTGAGCGGATATTCTTCTTGGGAGATGACTGGTGAAATTTGAAACGGCTTGGCTCTGCCGTACCGCATCCGCACCGCCTCGAGCGCCCGTTTGTCAGGAAAAGGGGCAGTTGTGGAAAGGGATATATATATATATATATATATATATATATATATATAGATAGATAGATAGATAGATAGATATACTGATCCCTTTGTTGTATACTTAGCACCTCTCAGGGCACCCAGAAGGGTGGGAGGATTGTTTGGTGGGAGATGGGAGTATTTTAAAAAGTTGTCCGAGAGGTCTGTAGTTGATGTAGCACATTAGAAGAAATGCTTTGATTACCCTCCTGGTACCTCCTATGCAGCGGAATTCCTGAGAGCTGGTCGGAGGCCCAGCACCCTTTCTCCACCACTCTGCAAACGCGACTACTATTTAAAGAAGCATCTTTCTGCACCTCTGACTTAGAGGTGGTTTTAATCCCCCTGCCCTATTATATACTAGGGCCTTACAGAGGAGGTCATGCCAATCACAGGGGTACCCCAACCCTGAGTGTACCCTAGTGTATGTAGGTGTTTTCACTGTATTCTAAGTGTCTTTTAGCATAGCACTGGCTCCAGGCCTGGTTAGGCAGAGTCAGTTACCACCAGTACCAGTCAGTAAAAAGTTGGGGGCACAGGAGGGCTTTGCAAGAAGGTCTCTTTCTGCACCTCTGTTGGTTCTTTCTGCATAGCTCTTGCTTCTTTCTGCACCTTTCTTCCTCAGACCACCTCTCTGCAACGCAGCTCTGTGGTGCATATTGGAGGTACCTGGTGGGCTAGTTGGCCCCCAGGGACCCTCAGTATTCAAGGGGAATTAATTTCCCAACTAACAACGCGCCATTGCAGAGTGGTGGAGAAAGGGGGCGTGGCCTCCGGTGAGATGCCGGGTTTTTTGGGGGGGGTTTTACAAGGGGGGCTGTGTGGCCCCCCTTTTTAAACTTTTTTTGGGGCCCTGGGGACGCCATCCCCCAGGGCCTGACCCCTTTTTTTAAAAACAAAAATAAAATGGGAAGGGGGCCCCCTCCAGAGGCCAATTTCGGCCCCAGGGACCCCATCCCCCGGGGCATTGCCTCCTTTTTTAAAATATATTTATAGGGAAGGGGGGCCGCGTGGCCCCCTTCCGTGGGACACTTTTGGCCCCGGGGACCCCATCCCCCGGGGCATGGCCTCTTTTTTTTCTTTACTAATTATAGGGAAGAGGGTCGTGTGGCCCCCCTTCCCTGGGCCACTATTGGCCCCGGGGACCCCATCCCCCAGGGCTTGGCCATTTTAAAAATAATTTTGCAATTGAGGAGGGGGGCCACGCGGCCCCCCTCTCCAGGCCGATTTTGGCCCTGGGGCCGCCATTTTGTTTTAAAATTGACGCGAAGGGGGGCAGCGTGGCCCCCCTCCCGGGCCACTCCTGGCCCCAGGGACCCCATCCCCCAGGGCCAGCCCTTTGCGTTGGGGACCGTGGGGGGAGCCCCAATGCCTCCACGGTCCCGCCGGCTCCCCGCCTCCTGCGGGAGCCGGCATTGTTTTTACGCAAGGGGAGCGGCTAACATGCAGCTCCACTTCCTCAAAAGCAATCTGCTTTGCTTCATTGAAGCGAGAGCAGGTTTTCCTGCCATAGCAAACGGCAATGTCCCGGGGGTGGGCACCCCGGGACATTGCAGGAGCTGGCCCTGGGGTGTGGCGGTCCCCAGGGCCATCAAGGGCTCCTGGAGGGGGGCCACACGGCCCCCCTCCCAAGTCAGTTAGTCAAACGTTTGCATACATACATAAAATAATGAGGTATTCATAAAAACTTATGCAAGAATTTGACACAGAATACATATAAAAGACTTCAAGGTTTAAAACTTTAAAACAGTGTATACTTTGCCTAGCTTAAAAAGTAACAAACATATCCTCCACATCTTGCTCCCTCTGCACAGATTCTATATTAATAAAATTAATTCATCATGTCAGTTTTCAACGCATTAATACAAAATAAATGAAACTATAAAATCATTTAAAACTTAGGGGCATATCACCAACAAACTGCGATAAACATCGCAGAGCGCACTTAGCGCAAATTTGTTTAACGCCGGCTATCGCCGGATTTGATCGCTGAGATAACGCGTTATCATCAACGCTTATCTCCACGGCGATGGAAAATCCGGCGATAGCGGCAGAATGAGGGAACATCGCTGGAAATCCAGCGATACAACTACAGCGCTAAGGGAATCCTTGGTGATAGGGAGATGTGGACTTAGGCTTAGAATCCACCTCCCTTTATAAATATAGCTAAGTCTGAAATTTTGCAGACGTTAGCTGATGGCGATAACCGCGGTTAGCGCGGCTTTTTATATCGCTATGGGTGTTCTGGGTCAGCTTGCTGATACAGAGTAGTGCAGTTAGCGATATTTCCCATGTTGTTTAGAGAGGAAACGCCTTCTTTGCATCTCATTAGAGATGCGATGCGAGGCGTTAGTGGAACGGCGGCTGACACAAGGAAACACGCGCTGATGCCTATTAGCGTGTCCTTGCTAATAGTGAGGTAATTCAATCGCCGCTTTTCGGCCGAAAACGGCCGTTAAAGCGGCGTTGTTGGCCTTGATAATATGCCCCTTAATTTCCTATTACATTTCATAGCGTTTCCTAATTGATAAAGCAATTCTAATGAAGTTAAGCACAGCGATACAAATAGCAGCAGTAGATAAAGATCGTAAATAGTTAAAGCCCTCCTGATAAGAACAAGGTCAAATATCGCTCAAGACAGGCTTGATGAAGCGTGCCCTTGGATCTTTATAAAGTGTGCAAAACAGCATAGAGTGCATAGTGCTTTGTTGGGCTAAATTATTGCACGGACAGGGAGTTAGTCTCTCACACCAACTTGCCTGTTTGGGAAAACCCACAAGAAAGTGCAATGTGCAAAGACGCAATCTAGTCATAAGGAAACGTGATTGTACATGGATAGTAAAAGACAAAAAAAATTGCTGATGGTTTAGGCGCCCACGATCCCGATTAGACATACTTGATTCAGCGTAATATGCATTTTTTATGATCAATTTCATGTTATATTGAATACAATCGGGATTAACATAATAGTGCCCTAAACCAATCTTATTAAAATTATCTTTAACGTAACAAAGCCAGGGGATAGCCAAAGCCTTTTTAAGGTTCATACAGTCTCTGAGAATACTCCTTGAAAATGATAAGTCCTCTGAGGTCCAAACTTTTCCCCAGAGAATCAGTGGGGCGATGTTTATTCTATCTTCTACAAAATCCAGCCCCACTTCCAAGTGACAAAAAAATGTAGGAGAACTAATAGGGATCATCAACAATCTTTTTAGGAATTTATTTTCCAAAATTTGTATCTGGGTACTTTTATGATGTCCCCATACACCCGCCCCGTAGGTAGCTACTGACAGGCATTTTGATTTGTATAGGGTTATCATTTCCGCTACCGGCTTATGTCCCAGCTTGCAGGCAAAGCGGAACAGCCCTTCTACTATTCTGCTAGTGTGTTGCACCCTTGCCACAATCAGTTGCTCCCAATTCAATTTATTATTAAAAACATTCCCAAGGTAAGTAAAATTGGACACCTTATCAATAATCTTTTCCTTCACCACAAATTTCCTTGTTTTGGTTTGGTTGGGACCACATACCATGATAAAAGATTTACTAAAATTTACTTTTAGGTCCAATGCCAACATAAAGTCAGTAAAAGCGTTTAAGGCTTTTTGGAGGCTGTTGGCCGTCAAAGCCATCAAAACCGTTTCATCAGCATATGACAACAAGGGTACTGGTTTGCCACCTATGCTAGCAAAATCTAGTTGTTGCTCTAGCAGAAATGACTCCAAACCATTTGTCTATAAAAGGAATAAAAAAGGGGCCAGGATACAACCTTGGCGAACCCCCTCTGTAGAAACAATGGGCCTAGTCTTCTCTCCCCCAGGACCTTAACGAATTGCAACAGTAGTAGATGCATGCAACCTACGCAACAATGTAATAAGGGCTTCCTCAAAGCCCATTTTTTCCATTAGTTTCCACAGCTTCCCCCGATTTACTGTATCGAAAGCACTGGATAAGTTCATGAAGGCCAGGTGGATTGACCCCCTCCTGGCCTTCATGTACTTACCCATGATCAGGGACAGGTTGAGGCACTGTTCGTTTGTTCCCATACCCCTCCTGAAGCCATATTGTGAATTGGATATAAGTCCAGAGGCATTAGCCCATGACTCCAAGCGTACAAGGATTACCCTCCCCAGGACTTTGCATGTGGCATCGATTAAAGAAATAGGCCTGTAGCATACAGGATCATTCCTATTACCTTTTTTATAGATCGGCACCACTACTGCCTCTTTCCATGATGAAGGAATACGAACCACTATTACCGCTTTGAAGACATTAACCATCAAGGGTGCCCATAATTGAGGATTTCTTTTAAACAAGTCCAAGGGCACCCCATCAGGGCCTGGTGCTTTCGAGGAGATACCCTTTACTAAAGCATCCTCAACCTCACACACAGTCAGGGAAGAACTAAGTTGATATGCAGTTTGTGAATGAATTAATATTTCATCCCTTTGTTCTTGTGGTGAGACGCCATTTGGGTTGAATATGTTTGGGAAATGAGATTCCCAAACTTCCCCTGGTACTGTCGAATCCATACTCCTTGCATCGTTCGAAAAAAGGGGGCAAATAATAACTTCCCAAAAACTCTTGGAATCCCTGAGATTACTAGCTCTTTCAAGATCTTCCCCGGCCAGTCTTCTCAGTTCATCCTTCCTCTGCTCAATTACGCGTTTATAGGTTTGTCTTGCACTCTTGATCAAAACTTGGTCACGGGGGATTGCATGCAAGGCTTTCTTAAGATCTTTTTGTGCCCCGGAACACTCAGCGTTAAACCATCTTGTTTCCTGTGGTTCCCTCCTTTTCACTGACTTTGTCAAGTTTTTAGCAACATTTTTACAAATTGATTTGAAATCCTGTATGACCACATTTGGGGGAGAATCATAGGATAAGCATGACGTAATTTGGCTTAGATTAGTTTTAACAATAATCTCCTCAAGTTTTAAAAGCCCCAGGGAGGTGGTGGTCCCCGGGGCGTGTGGGGGGGCTCTTTCCCCCACACATCATTTTAATTTAAAAACAGATCCCCGGGGAGGTGGCGGTCCCCGGGGCTGTGGGGGGGGCCGCGTGCCCCCCGCGTTTCATTATCAAAGTCCCGGGGAGGTGGCGGTCCTGGGGCAGCGTGGGGGGGATTGGGACCCACCCATGCATTTTTTTTTAAAGCCCAGAGGAGGTGGCGGTCCCCGGGGCTGCGAGGGGCCGCAGAGCCCCCACATACAATTAAATAAGCCCCGGGGAGGCGGCGGTCCCCAGGGCTGCGAGGGCCCCCGTGGGCCCCTGCAAATTAATTGGTGAGTGCCCCCGGGACCTGGCCCACCCGGGGGCTTTCAAAAACGAAGTGCGGGAGCTTCTTTTTTTTTATTTTCCTAGCCGGATTCGCGACCTCAGCGCGAATTCGGCTGATTTCTTTTTTTTTTTTTAATGCTTTTTTTGGCCCTGGGGGTCCTTGTGGGACCCCCTGAGCAGGCCTAGGGGGTCAGGGTGTTTGTACCCTGCTCCCTTTTCTTGTTTTTCACCTTTTTATTTGTTCTTTTCTTGTGACTCGGTTACCGAGTAACAAGATGGCTGCCAGCACATTCTGCTTTGGAGTGTTGGCAGCCAATCAGAATTGAGCTAGTGCTCGGGAGGGTTCGTGAACCCTCCTCGGTGCTCAGATATCGAAACTTTTATTTTTAAAATTTCTCAGCAACTACTGGGTGGATTTACACCATTTAAAAAAAAGGTCGCTTTCTGAACCAAGAGCTACCTTTTTTCGAATTTGGTGTAATTCTTCAGCAGTTCGGGCTGTAGCCTGTAATAAAAATTTCCTATGGAAATTAACATGGGGAAAACGCGTTTTGGAACCCCCTTTTTATCTCAGCCCCCGCTTGACAAATCACCCCGAAACTTTCAAGACAGGAGCTGACCTCAATGAACCTTTTTTTTCGAAAATTTCGCAAGGATTCGTCAAACGGCGCCAAAGATATTGGCAAAAGAAAAAACGCTTTTTGAATAGAAACGAGGTCCTAACTATAACTACCTACTGGCGACCGCCAGTAGGTAATATATGTGTGTGTGTTTATATATATATATATATACCAATCGAAAACACCCAAAGGATGAGGGCGCCACACACGACGTGAAGTAAACCTTGGAAGACAGCAGCATACTCAGCAAGGCCCTCCCAGCATTTATGTCCTTTGCCACACGCATTTCAGGTTCAGATATCCCTTGTTCACTGGCCTGACATCGGGGGAAACAGCTATGCAGATTGAATCGCACTCGCGATCTTTAAAGTAAGTCCCGCCCACATGGGCGTATGCAATCAATGCATCTTGGTCTTCGTAGTTAAGGTAAGTTTTAAATCCACAGTGGGTGCCGCTGTATGTTCCCCTCACTTGCTTCACAATCCATGTTGGTCGCTGTTCAATGCAAAGCTGAGCCGCTGCTTCATTTGCGTCCCACCAAAAGGATACGTCGCTCCATACGCGCCCCTGAATCTTAGGTTGTATGTATTTTTCAGTGATTTCCTTCTAAGTGTATGTCTGACTGTAGGCAAAAAGCTATTGACTCTTCCTTGTGAGATGACAGGCCATGGGAATCCGAAATGACATCTTGTATAATATTTCCCTTTTGCTCTGTATTTTTGCTGACAGTATTTTCCGCATCTATGATTTTGGATGGAGCAAGTTACATACTGCTCAATAAAAGACAGCACGGACTCATCACTGTCTGTTCCAAACTTTCGGGCATCTCTTACCCACAACAGCATGTTAATATGGGGAGAACCTCTGGCTTTTTACTCTTTACGCCAAAAGAAATCAATCACTTCACCAAGAGGAGGTTTTGTTTTGTTCAAGCTGCGATTCGCAATTGGGAAATCGCAAAACGGCATGCATGAAAGTGTGTTGAACACTTTCTGCGATTCCTAGGGGATCGCAAATGACCTGCCGCATGAATATTAATGAGGTAGCTCGCAATTTGCGACCCCCTAGGAATCGCAAAAATCACAGGGATGGTGGCCTGCTGGGGTCCGCAGACCACCATGTCCGTGATTGCTTTTAAATAAAGCAATCTTTTTTTTTGTAAAGCAGCCCGTTTTCCTTAAAGGAAAACGGGCTGCTTAACAATAAGAAAAATGAAAAGTTTTCCTTTCATTTTTGAAGAGCAGGCAGTGGTCCGTAGGTGATTGAATTGGTGCATAGGTAGTGCCTAGGTGATTTTCTGAAGATACAGGTAGTGCCTGGATGATTCCCTCAGTATATGAGAAATCCATGGGTCGTTCCATATCTGCATAGTTACAGCCTGTGTGTTTGCATGAGTATATCCCTACTATCTGGGTGTTTGTATGAGTGCATGAGTAGTGCCTGAATGACTAGATAATTGCATGACTAAGGGCTCAATAATTCAATACATGCATAGATAGTGGTTGGATGATTACATGAGTGCAACTCTAGTGCCTGGATGATTGCAGGATTGCTTAAATAGTATATAGGTGATTTATAGAGTGCATGGATAGTGCATAGATGATTGTTTAAGTACAAGCATAGCACCTAGCAGATTGGATGAGTTCATGAGTAGTGTTTCACTGATTGGATGACTACATGGCTGCTGCCCATGTATTTTGAGTTCAGTGAACGGGTTAGTACCTGGGTATTTAGGTAACTACATGGGTAGTGTCTGGATAATTGAATGAGTGCATCAGTAGTGCCTTGCTAGTTAGATGAGTGCATGATTAGTGTCTGAATGATTGCATAACTACATTGTTAAAGCTTGAGAGATTGGATGAAAGTAAGTGTACTGCTGGGGTTATTGTATTCATGCAAGAGTATTGCCTCAGTAATTAAATGAGTACTTAGGTACTGGATGGATGATAGGTTTACTACAATGGTACTTTCTATGTAATTAGATGAGTGCATGAGTAGTGGCTGAGTGTTTGCATGAGTGCATGCGTGTGCCTCAGTATCTCAATGATTGCATGGGTTGTAAGTGGGTGTTGAGATGACTGCATAGGTTCTGCACAAGTGTTATAATGACTGCATAGTTACAGCCTTGTTAATTGCATAAGTAAATGGTGAGTGTCTAGGTGATTAGCTGAATGTATAGGTAGTGCCTGCATAGTATAACGACTACATAATTTCAAGAGTACATGTGTAGTGGCTAAGTAATTGAATAACTCCATGGATAGTGAATCACTGAGTTGACTCACTGCCTGACTAGTGGCTGGGTGATTGCATGAGTGCTTGATTACTGCCTGACTGACTGTGAAAGTACGTTCATTGCTTCTAGATACATAACAGTTGTGACTATATCTCTGACTCATTGGTTATCTCCTTCTGTCAGTATCAAACTACCTGTTTTACTGTATATATGTTTTCTACTGAGCTATGTGTGAATGAAGACTAGATATCACACTTGATATATAATTGCATACTTTGCTCTCTAGGAGCATACATTACTTTGTTACTGAGAACTCTCAAGACATTGTGCACAAATAATCCTCCTCAATTTTAAATAAAACATGTTTAATGAAAAAACACCACCCTCACCATTCACATGAAATTTTCATCAGCATTACTGAACATAGATCACCACGTAAACATATTTGCAATTTCTTAATAGATGTACACCTTCAAGCCATCTTTCCAAAAATATATACCTCTCTGCATCTTTAAGTAAACTCAAAAGTCCCACCGTATATATAGCTATGTGTTACTACAAGATCCATATCTCACCATCTAAGCATACCCAAAGCGGTCATATAAGTTAAAAACCACATTGACAAACACTTCCCAATACATACCTAACAAGTATTACTTCTTCTAATTCGTATACAGGCCAACAACACGTTTTCATCTTTTATTTGTGATTATACTACTCCTGTTTAATAATGTTACTCTAAGTACTACAACTCCCAGAATGCAAATAACAGATGCATCTAATCTGCAAATGATGTTTAGACATTTGAAACATTCTTATTTCTCATTGCAACTTTCCCCAATATACTATTATTTTTCAATAAAGTACACAATGAAATAAAGAGGCACTAATTTATTGTTCTCTTACTTCCCAAAACATTCACTACTAACCTCTTAATAGATACAGTTCATCTGATATATTTTTTCATATCACTGTGATACTCTTTTTTTATCAAACTCCCATATACATTTTCATTTCTAATGTAATTTTTATAAAGGATTAAAAAGTTATGTACATACCAGTAAATTCAGTTTGTAGATTATATCATTGTTTTAGCTCTTTGTGGATAGTTTTGACAATGTTAAGATTTGTAAAAATTAAGCAAAAAAATGGTACACCAATCTCATACAAAGCAACCATAAAATGGCAACCTCTTCAACTTTGCACTCTGTGATCATGAGAAAGGTAGGTATTTAAATAATGTCTTTCATTTTAGACTACACTATCTCCACTTGTGGACCCCCTTCCCAGGACCGTTTTGGGCCCCGATGACCCCATCCCCCTGGGGCCTGACCCTTTTTAAAAATGTTTTTTTATAAAAAGAAAATGGGAGGTGGGCCGCTTGGCCTCCCTCCCCAGGACAATTTCAGCCCCGGGGACCCCATCCCCCGGGGCTAGGCCTTATCAAAATATATTTTTAAAAGGGGGATGGGGCCAGCGCGTCCCCCATTCCCTGGGCCATTTTCGACCCTGAGGATCCCATCCCCTGGGGCCTGCCCCTTTTTTGAATTTTTATTTCTAAATAGTAATAGCCATAGCAAACTGCAATGTCCCGGGGGTGGGCACCCCAGGACGTTGCTGGAGCCAGCCCTGGGGGGTGCTGGTCCCTAGGGCCATCTAGGGTTCCACAAGGGGGGAAGCCGCCCTCCCCCCCTCCTTTGTGAACTAAGCCCCGGGGAGCTGGTGGCTCCCGGGGCCGGGGGTCTGCAAAGACCCCCTTAATTGCTGTTAAGGGAGGTGGCACCCCACGCATTCTTATTTATTTTAGCCCCCGGGAGGTGGCGGTCCCTGGCTGCTGCTGGGAGGTGTAGGGCCTCCCCGAATTGTTATTTTTTAAAATTATTCAATGGATGTGCCCCAGGGAGGTAGTGGTTGCCTGGGCTGTGTGGGGAGGCCATAGGGCCTCCCTTGCATGTTTTTTTTTAATTATTCAATGTATGTGCCCCGGGGAGGTGGCAGTCCCTGATGCAACAGGAGAGCCAAGCAGGGCCCCCTGCATTTTTGTATAACAGTGCCATCGGGAGGTGGCGGTCTCTGGGGCAGTGGGGGAGCCGTGAAGCTCCCCCGCATATATTAATATTACTGCCCCGGGGAGGAAGCGGTTCCCAGGGGTTTAATAAGCCCTAGGAGGGGGGCCCCATTCAATCCCATCTTATATCTATTATATGCCCCCGGACCTGGCCCACCAATTGGTAATTTAAAAGCCAGCATGCTTGCTTTTTAAAAAAGAAAACTGCCGCAAAGTCACGAATATTGCGATTTCCCAGTAAATTGTTTGATGCCATGGCAGGATCCCAGGGGGACCACAAGACCATGGCTTGTGGGTCAAGGTATTCCTACCCTGCCCCCTTTCTCTTTATTTTCACTTTTTTGGGGGACTCAGTGAAGCCGAGTTCTAATATGGCTGCCAACACTTCCTGGTTGAAGTGTTGGCAGCCAATCAGAGTTGTGCATTTCCCTGCACAAGCTCATCTTTTTTCGCGAAGGTGTCGCAACCAAAGATATACCTATCTTTTTCTTCTTAAATTTCTCAACAGTTACTGAAAGGATTCACACCAAATAAGCAAAAGGCACTTCCTTGAACCAACATCTACCTCCCTGCCAAATTTGGTGTAAGTCTGTTCAGCGTTTCGGGCTGTAGCTGTCGCTAAAGGTCCCTATGGGAATTACCATTACAAATGCACCCTTATTTCATGACCCTATTTCTCGGTCGCCTCTGCACGGATCACCTCCAAACTTTCCATGACACATAGACCCTACCTTGCCACTTTTTGGGAAAATGTCATGAAGATTGGTCAAATGATGCCAAAGTTATAGCCAAGTCAAAAAATACTTAACTATGGAAACTAGGTTCCAACTATGACCAGGCCTCCTGTTACCTCCAGTAAGACCCACACAGCTGGATTTCTGAGAGGTCGTCAGAAGCCACGCCCCCTTTTCAGTAGTAGGTGTAATTAAGATTTAGTCTCCATAGGAAGATCGTTTTTCATTTGCCAATAACTTTGGCGTTGTTTGAAGAATCCTTGTGAAATCTTCAAAACTAGTTTGCTGCTCAGTTCAGCTGCTGTCTTGAATGTTTCAGGGTGATCTGTCAAGCAGTGGCCGAGTAAAAGGGGGGTCCCAAAACGCCTTTTCCCCATGTTAATTTCCATAGGAACTTTAGACACAACTGCAGCCTGAACTGCTGAATGTAATTACACCAAATTGGCAGAAATGTAGCTGTTGGTACAGAAAGCGGCCTTTTTGTAAATTGGCACAAATCCATTCAGTTGTTTTTTAAATATTAAGGAAAATCCAAATTTGCATATACAGGGATGCGAAGGATCTTGTGCTGAGATCTGATTGGCTGCCAACACTGCAAACCAGGAAGTGTTGGCTGCCATCTTGGGACTTGGCTTGAGCTGAGTCCCAGAAAAAAGTTTAAAAAAAGAAACGGTTGAAGAGTATTAATACCCTAACCCCCTAGGCATCTTGGGGGGGTCCCACAAGATCCCCTGCCGAATTTCTTTTTTTAAATGAATCATGGACTCCCATGCTTCGTTAATTATTTACCCCTGGGTGGGCCAGGTTTGGGGGCATTTTTCAAGTAAAGGAAGGGGGGTGCATTGGCCTCCCCTCCTCTGGGCTTGTTGAATGATAAATGGGGGGCCTCTTGGACCCCCCGGGCCCTGGGGACTACCACCTCCCTGGGGCTATAAACAAAAAACAAATCAAAGGGGCCTCAAGGACCCCCGTACCCCAGGGACCACCACCTCCCCGGGGTTTATACATTCTATGGGTGCCTCTTGGATGCCCCTGGCCCCAGGGACCATCACCTCCCGGGGGCCATGAGCAAATTTTAGTGGGGGACCCCGGGGCCAAGTTAATTGCTTTTTTAAATGGGAGTGGGGCCACCAGGCCCCCCTCAGAGGCCATTCTCAGCCATGGGGACTGCCTCTTCCCTGGGGCAGGCCCTATGCAGAAGAAAGAAGGTGGGCCCCCAACCTGGAGCCATGGATGTCCCTGGGGACTACCACTCCCCCAGAGCCGGCTCCTGCTATGTCCCTGGGTGCCCACCCCAGGACATAGCTGTTTGCTATAGCTTTACCGCTCCCTCCAAGCCATAGCAAATGCTGCGCTTCCAGCAAGCAAGAACATAAAAAATGCTCTTGCTTGGTGGAAGCGGAGCAAAATTGCTTTCACAGAGAGGGAGCTCCCTCTCTGTGAAAGCAAAGCCAGCTCCCGCAGGAGGTGGGGAGCCAGTAGGGACCACGGGGGCCTTCTGGCTCCCGCCGCTGTTCCCATCAGTTGTGAGTCAGTACCCTGGGCTGGACTAGGGTACCCACAATAGAGGCCGGTCCCAGGGGTATGGGGTACCCGGGTTAAAATTGCCCCTGTGGATGGCAGCCTCAGTCTGAGCTGCTACCATCCACTAAAAAAATAAAAATAGAAGAAAAGATGGACCGGCAAGTCTCTGGAGACCCCGCCCCCTTTTACCACCACTCTGCAAAACCGTCTCCTGGTGCACAACTGGTTGAGGGATGAAGCCCCCTTGGCTGCAGAGGGTCCTTGGAGGCCAACAACCCCTCCTGTTATCTCCAGCAAGTCTCATACACGGGAATTGCTGGGAGGTAATCAGAGGCCCGCCCCATTTCTCCACCACTCTGCAAATGCACCTCCTAGTGCACTACTGGTTGGGACTGAAGTCCCCTTGGATGCTGAAGGTGCTTTTGGCCAGTAACCCCTTCTGTTACCTCCAGTAAGATCGTAGCAGTGGGATTTCTTAGAGGTCTTTGGAGGCCACGCCGGCTTTCTCCACCACTGTGTAAACACGCCTCCTGGCACACTGCTGGTTGGGGGATGAAGTCCCCTTGGCTCTAGAGTGTCATTGGGTGACAATTACCTTTTCTGTTACCTCCATTATGTCCCACTTAGTGGGATTACTCTGTAAACGTGCCTCCTGGTGCACTACCGGTTGGGGGAAGAAGTCCACTTGGATGCTGATGGACCTTGGGAGCAAAGAAGCTCTCCTGTTATCTCCAGTAAGTCCTATCCAGTGGGATTCCTAGTCAGAGAACCCGCCTCCTTTCTCCAACACTCTGCAAATGTGACTACTAGTTAAAAAGCCATAGAAATTGACCAAAACCAAAGGTTACAGGGACGTTATAGTTAGTAAATAGACTTTAAAAAACTTTAGTAATTCACTGAAAAAACCAAAGGTTACAGGGATGTTATAGTTAGGCTCAGATTTCACTTGTACAAAACTGTGAAATTCAGCAGTTATAGTTACCTGAGCTAACTATGACTTACACCCCAGCAGTGCACTGCCTATGACCTCACATATTACATCACTCATGACATGGACTCATGTGTTGGTATAATCATGTCTCTGCTGAGTAGACACACTTAAAGCCTCTGCCATTCCTGAACACCCATACAGGTGGTAAAGGTGATTAACACACCTCCAGTAGAGTAGAGTGAGAGAGAAACACCGGACTAGATGTCACTCTTGGTACTTTGGGACTTTTACATTGCTTTACTGGCTGTAGGGTAAAAAGGAAACAATAGGTAAGTATATGGTTACCTGCCAATGGGTGCTATTAGAGATATGAGTATTGCAATAGTATTAGTTTCAGCATCAAGGTTGCTATGACCACCCCCAGCAGACCAGTATACCAGAAGGGAACCTAAGGATGCTACCACAAACCAGACTAGTCAGGAGCAAAGGAGGTAAGAAGAAGAAGCGTACCCGAAGGTTTTAAGCACAAATACATACTAGAATAAAAGAAATGGAGACAAATCTAATGTGAGGGAACTGAGAAGGGGAAAAACAACAAATGTGAGGGACAAGTAAATAGGTGTACTGGTACGAGGTGGAGAGTCACCACAATTAGCGACATGTTGCCAGGCACCTATTCTATGTCAAAATGGCCTTAAATACTGTCTCTGCCCCTTATGCTGTGGAAGAGCACAAGTAAACAGGAAGTGAGTATCTAAGGGCATCAGTCAGTTAGTGTTAAAGGGCCACATGCATCAAGCTTTTTACAGGTCACAAACAGGGCGATTCGCAGAATCGGCCTGTTTGTGACCGGAAAAAGGCGTTTTCCGATGCATGTACCTTTTTGCATTCGCAATACAGGTAATCGCAATTTATTGCGATTACCTCAATTGTGAATGCATTTAGGGAATTGCAAATTGTGATTCCCTATTTGAGATGCATCAAGCCTTTCCTAAATGCGACTTTGCATTTAGGAAACGCTAATTACCATCAACTTTAAGTTGATGGTAATTTACAAATTATTTAAAAAATGCACAAAATGTGTGTGCATCACATGTGGACACTTACCTTTTAGGGGGTGCATTAGGGGGGCCTTAGGCCCCCTGACACCCTTTGAATTGCATTCACAATTTCCGATTACCAATTTGTTAATCGCAATTTGCGAATGCATTCCCATTCATTCCTATATAGGCCCATAGGAATGAATGGGAATGCATTTGCAAATTGCTTATAGACCCATAGGAATGAATGGAGTGACATTTCCTAATAGCAATTCGCAATTTGCGAATCGCATTTAGATAATGTGTAGGAATCGCTATTTATTTTGCGATTTCTTCATGCATAAGGAATTGCGATTCCTAAATGGCGATTCCTTATGTTGATGCATGAGGCCCTTAGTGTTCACAGTCTGTTTTGTTTCCAGTGTCCCATACACCACAATCTCTAGCCCCACTAGTCCTACGCATGATTTGTCATATTCGGTGAGTCTAAATCCTGAGAGGTATTTATGTCCCTGGTATGCCGAGATGCAAAGGAGCACAGATCTTGAAAGCATTGTTTCATGTGGTCGGTTAGGAGTGGGTATTCAGAGGACGTGAGATCAGTATTTGGCCTACTAGGTCAAACTGTAAATATTTTAATGTGAATGTAATTATTACTGATGATTTAAGATGTCCATGGTGTGGGATAGGAATTGCCAAGTGTCTGTCTAGCAGGCTGGGTTACTGGCAGATTAAACAAGGTATGGCAGAGATTTAAATGTCAAGCCAACATGGCAAACATAGCCAAATAAGGGTCCCACCAGGGCCAAATGAAATTTCAGAGAATTCCTGCAAAACTGTGGGAAACATTTGTGACCTGGGCTGTTGAAGAATGGCAGTTCTCAGCCATCACATGATGTAAACTGCTCTGTGAGAGGGGTTATAAAGGCCAAGCAGTGTGCACCTGCCCTTTGTGCTGGCTATGGAGGAGGTGGGGCCACAGACCTTGAGTCGCTAGGAAAGAGAACCTTCTACCCTGCGGATGAGCAGAGGGACCGGATCCTTTCAGGGGGTTGACTAAGGTAGGAATCTGCAGTGGTGGTATCCCACACCAGGTGAGCCCCCAGGCTGAATAAGAGGACTTCAGCTGGGGCCCACAACAAAAAGGTTCTGCAAAAGGGTCCTGTGGAGAAACCTGCAGACCTCCTGGATGAGCAGAGCATAGCTGCAAAGCAGAATCTGTGGTTGCTCCAACCCTTCCTGTGGCAGGCCAGATAAATCTGAGGGTACGCCCTCCCAAAACCAACTCAGTATAAAAGTGGATGGAGAAGAGGACATGGGGTGGTGCCCACTCTGCCCCGATGCACATATGCAGAAGATGGCAGTCAGTACCCGACCATGAGCTATGAGAACTGAGAGATCCAGTACCCAACCCTCAACGAGAAGTGGGTTGGATGGAGAAGATAGGGAAGCAATAGGTAGGGGGTCCTTACGGACAGTGACAGTGGTCCTGAGGTGATGAAGCCTTGACTCAACACGTGAAGACCACACAAGTGAGAAAGAACCCATCAACAAGGAGTCAGTGAGGGGTCATCTATAAGCCAAAATAGAAGTTAGGTACCGCCTGGACGAAAATAGCAATACTTTGAAGTAGTGAGCAGTGTACTTCAATGAGGAAAAACTGTGAAATGAGGGCGTTGCCAGCTACGATCCGCATAATACAAACCCTGAAGAATGCTTTCAGACAGAGCAAAGAAATTGGAGGCTTTCATAGACATGGGCAAGTTGATAACGGTTAAAGATGTGCTGACGTCAAGTCAGTGCTGGTTTGGTTTTGTTATTAGGGGAGTAATCACTGGCTTGTTGGGGACACTAGTGTGGGTGGGGTTGGTGTTTTGGGTAAGGAAGCACTTGCTGCAGCTTCTTATATGTTGAATATATATTGCAAGCTCTGGTTGCAAGTTACTAGGCAGATATTATATTTGAATGCACAAGCAGCTTGTGCTCATACATGGGATCTGACAACTCCAACATCCCATGTCCCAGAGAGAAATGTAGGAACTGTACCTATCCACTTCTTGACCTAGAATGTGAGTGATCTAAACAACCCTCGTGAAACCCACCACATACTTCCCTACTTAGACTGACACAAAATAAACAGGGCCCTTCTACAAAAAATGCACCTTAGCGCTCCCATAGTTTTCCAATTCACTTCAAAATGAAGCTGTCACAGGTCACTAGCAAACTATTCTTCATACGCATGTGGCAAGGCCCTTCTTCTAAGGTGTGGGACCCCTTTTAAACTCCTACATATGATCAATAACACACAGGCTTTATCTAACCTGACCTAAGCAATAATATACTGGAAACGTATCATGCTGAATAATACATATAGCTCAAACACTGATGACCGAGATTACTGAGGAAGATATGGAAAAAAATGCATTGCATTGTCACTGCAAACTATATTATTATGGGGGCGAGGGTTTCAATCTAGTCAAACACCTGGTCTGCTCTAACGCTGCGAACCGCACACACCATGCAGATGCTTTGGCTTTAGCTGATATTATGGATTCTAATGGGCTGGTAGATATATGGAGACACCGATTTCTCACCGTCAAAGCAGGTACACATGTGTCTTTGGCATACAGATCATAGGTGCGACTCGACTACTGGACTGACACTCATGATATATGTGCCTGGACAAATTCAACTGAGAATCTCCAGTGCTCATTATCAGATCCCTTGCCGGTTAAACTGGTGATTGAGACACCTGCATCCAGGCATCGTTCCTTCACCTGGCGCCTACCTCACGTGTCCCTTTTGAAAGTGGTTTTCAGAGCTGAGGTCAAGAAGGAAATAATGAGTAATTTCCAGTCCAATGAATCCTCTGTGCACTCAATGGTCGTAATCTACGAACCCTTTTAGGCTTATATGTATGGGATCAGTATTGCCAAGCAACATAGCATTTGTAAGGCCCTTTGAATGAGAATGTTTGAATTAGAAATTGGATCGCTGGAAGCACACTACACTCACCACCATACTGGTGATACCTTGGTGGAGTTCAGAACTAGATTTACAGAATTTATTGAGGCCATAGATCAGGATTTAAAACACCTACACAAACATGTTACAGCAAGGGCAAATGGGGAAGAAGAGTGGCCGAGCCGGACTCTCACTAATGCGCCATTCGTTGATATCACAGGACATTACTCAGCTGGTGCAAGAGAATGGCATTCGCGTGTATGAGCTTGATAATATACCAGCAGAAATTGTCGAATAATCTTCTGGTTTATACCTATCTTCAATTTCCGGATCCCCTGAAGACTACACAACCTAGTTTGACTGCATAGGCTTGGCTTGTTCAGAGGACCCTTATCGACTGTTTGTAGATGCATCCATCACTCTTGAGAAGGTCGAGACCATTATATCTGGATTGCCTCTGTGTAAGGCCCTGGGGAATTATGGGGTCCACACAGAGTTTTATACGGCTTACTTCCAGCTGCTAGCTCTCCGCCACTTACAGGTATAGAATGAGGAAATGGCCGGTGGTGTTCTCCAGCCCTTTTTAGAGAAACTATCCTCATCACACTCCTACTGCCCAGCAAACCTCCAAAGCAGTGCAAATCATATTGGCCACTTTCCCTTCCCTCATCAATATTGATGCAAATTTCCTAGCAAAAGTAATAGGTAATAGGCTGATTGGCTGATTTTGTTATTACTGGATCTGGTCCTCCTGGACCGTGAGGGTTTCATCCGAGGCATATACACCGCTCATAATCTCAGATCATTATTCGCACATACACAAAATGAACCCATTTCTTTTAATGTGCGGGTGTCACTGTTGCCCAAACTTGCAATATTAAATGCTGAATAGCATAAACAATTATATATAAGTTGATTACAGAATGGAATATTTATTCAATGCATATATACATTTATCCTTTAAATAAGGAAATATGGCAGAGATCCAAGGTGAGATGAATGTATTTTATTCTGTACTCTTCAATATGCAGCGGCAATAGACAACACATGTTTCACCCCATAGTGGCACACAGGTCTGGGGCCTTTTCAAGGCTGAAAAATTGACATAAACAAATATATACATTAAGTAAGATATGTGTGCATAACAATTAGTGACTGTGTAACCGATAGAAAAGCTAAGTGTGGGCACTAGGCCTGGGCATTGAACTCTACTCCGTTCGCGGAGTTTGCGGATTTTTCTGCAGTCCGCACTCCGCGGAGCTCGCGGAGTGCAAGAAAACCCTGCTTCGTGTAGTGCAGCAGAGTTTTTCTCCCGCTCGCGCTCGTGAACTGTAAGTTCCCGAGCGCGAGCTGCTGCTCGGGTAGAATTTCTACCCGAGCTGCAGAAAGACCAGTGCGAACAGCAGTTTGCACTACACTCCGCCACTTGCGGAACTTCGCAGAGTTTTTTTTTGTAACTTCGAGAAGTTCTGCGTAGCAAAACTCCACGAACTATGCCCAGGCTTAGTGGGCACACTCGTGAACCACAGCAATTAAGGTCAAATGTAGCAATGTAGCTTTCTAGTTTCAGGTAAACAAATCAAAATCAAGCACATACAAAAGGTCAAAAAGTGAATGTTAGTGGAAAGTGAGGTACTTAGGGTGTAATAAATCAGGACTGAGGGTAGAAAGCATAGAAAAGTATCCAAACAATGGTCCAAATAGTATGAGGCATTACCTCAAAGTGTTGTGAGAAGTTAGGACATCATTCTCACTGTATTTCACAGCAAGGGGATTTACACCATACTTAATGAAGTGATTGATGAATACGAAAAAGACATTATAAAAAGAAAAAAACTGAAAGTTTTGTTGTGGCCAACTAGATTATCAACCTGGATGTATATACACATTTACCAAAAAAATACAATAATCTGACAACCACACCCCATCTGGACCCTCAACATCTACACATCTCAAGCTCAGGCATTGAGTCATCATGGAGTGAGGTGGAAGTAAACACCTCAAAAATTAGATGTGGACTTTTTAGGGGAGCTCACCAGACATCGACTAGGTATAAGGAACTTCAATGTCCTGATACCAGAACAAGATGAGAAGCAGTACCCCCCACCGGAACAACTATCAACCGCAGGAATTATCACCAGAGCTTGGAAGAAGGAAAGGGCAAAGAACAGAAGTAGATAATCTACTGATTGTGAACCTAGCAAACCTCAAACTACCTATGGATCAGTCCCAGATTATAAATAAAGGCCTAACATGTTGTCCTACTTCTTATTGGAACATAGTGGACACACATGTGGATCTTTTCAGATTTGTTCGACCACTCAAATTGAAGTTGTTCTTTCTTGATAAACTGTTCAACCCATGATTGTATGCAGGATCCACCAGATGTACAGCAGCGAGCTCCCTGACTATCCAGGAATAAGAAGATATCCATTTACTTTCCCCATTATTTATTACAGACAACATGGATCTTACACTGAGTCAAATTGCAGATGACCTTGAAATAGACACTACTCATAATACAGCGAGTAATATCAAGAACAAATCTTCCTTCACACCACAATTACCTACAGGGAATTCCATAAATACATTCCACATGGTCACACTACAGGATTTGGTAAAGGAATACATTAAATACAACAAGAAAAATACATTTCTACCTCAGAACATCTCTGCGAAGGCAAAACAAGCCTTACGTTAGCTTCAAACTAAACTCGATATCATAATTAAGGAAGCAGATAAAGGGGGCAACGTTGCAATTTTACACGTGGATGACTACCTCAGGGAAGCAACAAGCTAACTGTGAGACGCCACCTGCTACTTAAAACTTGCATATAATCCCACCAAAGAAATTGTTAGATTTGATTTTTTCAGTGAGTTTACCCCCAGACTTTTTACTTTTTGGCCTCCTGTTTTTGACCCTGTTTTTGTTGGTTTTAGATCTCTGGGCACTTTACCATTGCTATTTAGTGCTAAAGTGAATATGCTCTCTGTAAACATTGTTATTATGGATTGGTGTTTCCATAATTGGCTTATTTTATTTATTGCCAATTCCCTAGTGCAGTGCACTGTATGTGCCCAGGGTCTGTAAATCAAATGCTGCTAGTGGGACTGCAGCACTGATTGTGCCAACCGCACAAACAGCCCTTCAAAGGGTTCTCAGACCTGCCACTGTAGTGTCTGTGCGCAGTTGTGACTGCCATGTCGACTTGGCAAGTGCACCCACTTGCCAGGCCCTAACCTTTCCTTTTATTACATGTGAGTCACCCCTAAGGTAGGCCCAAGGTACCCCTGTGGGTAGGATGCAGTGTATGTGAAAGGTAGGACATGTACTGGTGTGTGTGACATGTCCTGATAGTGAAATATAATGTATTTCATTTTTCACTATGGAAAGGCTATCTGTCCCATAGGATAGAATGGGAGCTACTTTGTAACATCTTACAAGTATAACTTCCCATTGGGACGAGATAGAGAAATGTAGTTTAGTATGCCTGAACTAAGAATGTAAAAATGCATCTTTTAGTAAAGATGATTTTTATGTTGTGTGTTTGAAAATACCCCTTTTAGAAAGTGGGTATTTTCTTGCTTAGCCATTGTCATAAGGTTTCTGCACATACAGAGCTATGCACAGGATAATAGGACCTTGGAATATAGTGGTGAGCCAACCATAGACCTTAGCACCCAAAACCCCAACCCAACTAGCCTTAGCGTCCCATTAGCACTAATGTACCAATGATTAGACAACCTAGAACACGGTATCTCTCTCTCACCCAGGACTCGCAGAGGCAAGAACACTCTTTCGTCACACTCGTACCTGCCCACAACAAGCGTAAGAAGAGACACTGTATAGTTCAAAATATTTATTTCAACTTACGTGCTCTAAGATACAGTACACGTGTCAGTACTAATAGCATAATACATATGAATAATATAATCAGCATAGTTACTACTCCATAGAATACGAACGGGGAAAGCATCTCATAAAGCAGTGGATATATGTCTAACTAACATTACCACCCTCCCCGTGCTGGAAGCCAGTTTATTATGAGAATAGAAGACCTTTGGGCTTTGACTAGCGAACCCCATACCTCAGTCTCTAGATGCAAAACTACATTAGCAGACAATCACAGCTCTTCTCTCTGGAAAGTTCGTCTCCAAGTGCTGTCTAGAGCAGGCGACCGCATTATTAAAAGCACACTAATTTCTCAATGGCAGCTGCACATGGTGTTATGTCTAGGTGCGAGGACGGGCCAAATCAGTAGGAACCAGGGATTTGTTATTCGACCTTGTAACTGTTGTTCAGACTGAGCCCAAAAGGGAATAGGAGAAAAGGTGAGAAACAGAAAATGCAGACAGTTGTAAAATAACTTGGCAGTAGCAGAGGGCAACAGAACAACAGTTTAAGAGTAACATGCGCAAAAGTCATCATGGCAGCCAGGCCTGTGCCAACGTAACCAGGCAGGCCATGAGCCACAAGACACCATCATGTGTGCCTCTGCTGGGTTGTGGATTGACTGTCTGGCTTTGGAGTGACAGGGGCTGGAGATGTGCATTCACTGTAGACAGCCACTGGGGGGGTCGAGGTGTTTCCTGCCTTTCCTGGATGGGTCAGGGCTGGGCTGAATAGACCTGGGCTACATTCAGAGTAGTGGGAGGAGATTTCCCTAGCACCTGAATAGGCCTGGAATGCATTTAGAGTGGTGGGAGGAGATTTCCCTTGCACCTGAATGGGCCTGGTCAGCCTTGGAAAATGCTGTCACCACCTCCTGACGGGAAGCTGGACCAGAGAGGACAGAACTGGTTTGGGCTGAGCACAGACCCTCTCTGCCCAAAAGAAAAAAGAGAAACTGAGTATAAATATTGGGGCCCAGAACCCAGAACTTTAGATTACTGCTGAACTAAGGGACTCTCCAGGAAGAAGAGGTGGAAAAGCTGTCAGGAGGAACTGCCACTTTGCTGCGTGTTTTGCTGTTTTGGCCTGCTGCTTGCTGCTTCTGTCTTGGGCTGGGAAAGGACTGGATTGTACTTTTATCATCCTGCTGTTAGAGTTTTCTCCAAGGGCTTGGAGTAGAGCTTGCCTCCTGTTAGAAGTCTGAAGGAGATAAAAGACTTCAGAGAACTCACTTGGATCAAGGAACCTGCCAAGAAGAAGAGCTGGAAGAACTGCCAGGAGGAGCACTGCCCCTTTGCTTTGTTGTTGCTTTGCTAGGTTGGCCTGCAGTTGCTCCTTCTGCCTTGGGCAGTGAAAGGACTGTGCTGAACTTTCTTCACTTGTTGCTGAGTATCTCCAAGGGCTTGAACTAGATCTTGCCTCCTGTTTATGAAGTCTCAGGGACAGCAAAGACTTCACCTACCTCTGGGTACCGCCTCTGGAACCGTGGGCTTCAGTTGCCACAGAGGGGGAAAGCAGCTGACACCATCACCAATGCTGCTGCAGACTCCGTGTCCTGAAGGCACTGCAGAGGGCATCGCGGCACTTCGCACCGCAACCCTAGACTCACCGACAATGACAACCACCACCTCCACCGAGCCGCTGCTTGCACCACAACCTGTGGACACCGCACTCTGGACCACCTCGCTTCACTCCGCCGCCCTGGTCTCACTGACGACGTGGCTGCCACTGACCGCGACACCTGTGACCACACCGTGGTTTGGGGGCACCACTCGTAAGTTACACGATGCACTCCCTATCCCACACCGCAGTTTGGGCCGACACACGCCAGCTCCCATCAACCGGCACTGTTGCTTACACCGTGACCTGTCAGCACTGCCACAAGCACAGCCTCACTCTGCATTACAGCCCTGGTCTCACCGACGCCACTGTTCGACCGTCACAGAGCCGCTGCCTGCACCGCGACTTGAAGGCACCGCATGCCGCACCACTACACTTCACATCGCAACCATGACGGTTGCAACGACCGGCCCGCACCAACGCAGTCGGCCGGAACCAAAGGTACTGTTTACAAGTCTGCTGACACTAACGCCGATCTGCACCGACATGTTCGGCTGGAACTGTTGGATTCTGTTGTTTTTAGCATCGCTGTAGCACAGGACGGAGCTAGCGACTTCAAGGAACTGCATTTTTAAGCTATTCTTGCACAGTGCTTATTTTTGATTACTGTATGTTGGTCTTTTATCGTTTTGGTCTTGTTGCACAGGTAAATATTGGTTATTTTTCTAAAACTGGTGTGGTGTCCTTTTGTAGTGTTTTCACTGTATTACTGTTGGTTATGTGCAAATGCTTCACACACTGCCTCTAAGATAAGCCTGACTGCTCATGCCAAGCTACCAAGGGGGTGTGCAGGGGTTATTTCAGTAGTGTATCCCCCTTATCCTGACTAGAAGGAAGGGTCCTTATTTGGACAAAGGTGCAAACCATTGCCAACTAGAGACCCCCATTTCTAACAGAAATCAATTCCAAACTCAAAAACAAATTAGAGGAGTGGTATTTCAACAAGCTTTGTGTCTTGGCCCATCTAGCCAGAATCATGGTGCTCTCTCTAAATTTAAATACAAATTTTATTATACATCCAAGCGACAGAGCGTGATTTTTTAGATTGATGAACACTTCATTAACATTCATACAGTATCGGCTCTAGAGGCTCAAATACCAACACTCTGGGGACTTCAAGAACATTCAAAAATATTGTCTTGAATTTCACAGATGTTTGTTTTAACCCGAACTTGATGTTTCATTTTATGAAAGTACTTTGTAAAATTATGGATCGTGTGATATCACCTATTACTCCAGATAACTTTCCCATACTTCTCTGTAATGACTTATGTTCAGCTTAATAAATTAAGTTTTCATTGTTAAATCTATTTTTGGGCAATCACAGGTGATTGAAAATATTTTATGTACACACATACTGCTTTTGGCATATGTTTTATGATTTAATTGAATCATCTATACACATAATCCTTTCCTCCACACCTTTCCAATACGGATGTCACTTTATAGACTCTGTTCCTCTAAAGCCCGACTTCTGGTTCCATACTCTGTCAAGTTGAAGTCCATTCTCCCTTACGTCGCATAACTCTTTTTGGACGCACAGACCCCGTATGAGATTGCCCTTTCGTATTTGACATGGACTCGGCATAGACAATTACAACTAAAAACGAAAATAAACTTGTCCAAAACGGCCGCTACACAGATACTTTTAATCTGGTTCTCCCTAATTGTTATTGTTAGGGGTCAGGAAGCTGGCCCATGTGTATGGTCTAATATATTATAACATGGGTTTGCCCTTTTGGTCCTCTGATCATCTTCCCTACAGCTTTTGTGTGCAACACAACCGCAACTGACTTGGATTGAACTGCCAGGTATCAGTCCATATGAATGTGGGCTCCCATGGTGTTCCAAAGGAAGTCCACCCCTGGCTTGCTTCGGGCGGGTGTACTGATCCAGGCCATAGCTGGCCTCGGATTGGCTGGGATCTCAGGGGAATAACGTGGGTGGCAGTTAGGCTGCAGGTTGAATCCAGTTTTTAGGTCGAGCCTAGTGCAGCGCACATGCACTGCTCTGCGAGGCATGCTGTATCTGGTATGTGTGGTTGAAGAACCTCCCATATTTTCTATTGGCTTCTGTTAGTGCCCTTCTTAAATGCCTGCTTTTGTTTGGTGGCTATGGTAAAATCTTCCTGCCTTTTGGACACACCCAGGTGACTGTCCCTGTTACTGTGGCATTGGTCTGTTTTTAATATATGTTAGTTCCTACGCAGTCTTTTTTCCTTTCTCTTAGCTCGTCTATCAGCACGGCTTCACAGACGACAAGCATTATGTTTTGTTTGGACGGATTGATATTAGGGCCGCCTTCTGTCGCTGCTTGTTTGTTTGTGGAATTCCCCCTCACTCCATGCGCTCGGAGCCCTCCCCACCCTCTGAGCATACACACAGTTTTGGGTTTCTCACAGCAGAGAGACCTTGCACTGCAATAGCCCCCCAGCACCAGCACTCCCCTGCTGCCTGCCTCTGTTTACTCCAGCTGCGGCGGCATGTGCAGATTGTTAGCGCTTCCCTGCTTGTTTCCCTTGCCCTTGTGTTCAACAGATGAATAGGTCTGTGAAGCCTTGGTGCATGCCCTGGCCAATGTTTACAATAGATGTCTCTTCACTCGCTCTCTCTCCTCTTGTCCCCTGCCAATCCAGCCAGATGGCCCTCACTTTCCACTCTATGCAACAACACTCCAAGCTGTGACACTGAAGGCAACGCCACTCTACGCAGTGCCACTCCGCTCCACGCATCGACACTCCAAGCAAAGCTACTTCACTCCACACAATGCAACTCTATGCAGCGGCACTCCACTCTATGCATCACCACTCCATACAACGCCACTCTACGCAGTGCCACTTCACTCCACCCAATGCCACTCCACGCAGTGCCACTCCATGCAACGCCACTCTACGCAACATCACTCCACAGAATGCCACTCTGCCACATCACCACGCAACTGCACTCCATGCAATTGCACACCACTCTATACAAGCCCACTCCACTCTACACAACTGCACTCTATGCCACACCACACCACTCTACTATATGCAATGTCACTCCACTCCACTGCACTCCACACAACTGCACACCGAATGCCACTCCACACAACCCCACTCTATGCAGAGCCACTCTGCTCCACGCAACGACACTCCTTGGAAAGCCCCTCAAGCAGTGACACTCAAGGAAACCTCACTCTATGCAGCACCACTCCACGCAACACCACTCCACACCCCTCCATGCAATGCCACTCTATGCAGTGCCACTACACGCAACACCACGCCACTCCATGCAACTGCACGCCACTCTATGCAAGCCCAATCCACTCTACACAAATGCACTCTGCGCCACACCACTCTTCTCTATGCAATGCCACTCCATGAAACACCAGTCAGTACAATGTAGCACAATATCAGTCCATACAACGCCATGCCACCCTGCTCTATGCAACGCAACCCCGTTCTATGTAACGCTACTCAATTTTACGAAACGCCACTACACGCAATGCAAATTCACTCGACGCAACTGTACTCCATACAACTGCATTTCACTCTACTGTATGCAGTGCCACTTTGATCCATGCAGTGCCGCTACACACAACGCCGCTGCAAGCAGTGACACTCAAGGCAACGCCACTCTATGCACCGCAACTACGCTCTACGCAACGCCACTCCAAGCAGTAATACTCAAGGCAAAGCCACTCTACACAGCGCCACTCCAAGCAGTGACACTCTAGGCAGCACCAATCTGCTCCACGCAAAGCCACTACATGCAACGCCGCTCAACACGCAATGCCACTCCAATCCACATGCCACTCTATGCAGCAACACTGCGCTCCATGCAACGCTCACTCACTGCAATGCAATGTCACTCCACACCGCTCCTTGTAACACCACTCTATGCAGCGCCACCCTGCACCACGCAACGGCACTACATGCAACATGACTCCAAGCAGTGACACTCAAGGTAACGCTACCCTATGCAGCGCCACTCCATGCAATGCCACTTCACGCAATACCACTCTGCTCCATGCAACATCACTCTACGCAGTGCCACTCCGCTCCACGCAGCACTACTCCACACAACGCAACTCCACGCTGCTGCACACCGCACGCCACTCCACGCAATGCCACAAAACACCACTCTTAACATTTTGCTACACAAGATGCTCAGGTTATATTGCTTTCCAGTTATTAAATAGGCATGTTCCAATTTGAGATCAATTTCCAGAACATGTTTTTAATGTTTTCATGAGTATTGCTAATTGGTACATACGTTAGCAATAAAGCAGTTGCCACAGGTTATATTTTACACTGTGCAAGCATTAAAGATTTCCTTCCATACCAGTCATGCATTTTATTGCTCGTTTTCAATTGATGCTCATTATCTACCTAGTTAGAGTGAACCAGGGGCAACTGTCGAATACTGTTGACCATTTTGGCCCTCTTCTGAGTATCTTGGTTCCAGGTGGACATAATATGAGTAACCTTTTTCATTTTCTATTTTTCCAGTGTTTTGTCCTGTAATTTGGTACTCCACCCTCAGGAGCATAATACTGGTGCATTCAGTTAGTTGTCTCAGGGTTTATTACCTGTTGTTATGGTGGAAGTCATTAGTCTTTATATATTTATGACCTGTGAGTACTTTTATTTCTGTCATTTTTTCATAATTTGGTTATGTTTAGAAAGACGTCTCTCATTTATGGTCACGTCATGGTTTGCTTATATGTGAAGGAGGGGTTTTGCTTCATAGATAAATCTGATTTCTGTTTTTATAAATGCATTTTATTGTATTTTCGAACAAGAAAAGAGACTGTAGGTATAGAAAGCATAAGCAGTATTATACAAAGCAGCAAAGTGTGAACTATATTTTTATCTCTCACATTTTCAACAAAGAACTTTATGAACAACAAAGTTTCTGCATGCCATTAGCTAAAGCAGAGGTAGAAAGGTGGGTTTGGATAGAAGTTGACATTTTGTATAAATACGTTATGTGAGTTGTTAAAAAAAAAAGAAATATTTATATATATGTAATGTAGATATTGTGATTATTATAGCATGTGTAATAGTTAATGAGTTATCAGAGGTACCAACTGTTTTTTTAGTGTTAACTCCATTAGGACAGCAGCCTTTATGAATAGTAAGAGTTGCGTCTACTAGGATACCAGGTAGATTTATTCCGTGTAATACAGATCCATCTGATTGGAGTCGGTGTGTTGTTCGAAACTCTTGTAAGTCTGCCACAACTTGCTTATTTAGGGATAACTGAAGATGAGGCTAAACAAAAGGGAGTAGTCTGTCTTATATTCCACGAGTATTTCCCCCACGAACAGGAATAGTAAAAGTTTCTGGAAGACAAAAGAAAATAATTGTGAGGTCATGCCTTTCTGTAACGAATTTTCCCAGGGGAGGCAGGTAGAGAAAGGGACTCCTTTAGGCCACATGATTTCCACATTTACAGGAAGCTCTGATAGGATAAAAAGAAATTGTCAGGAATGGGCAGAAGGTACAAAGACTTCCCTGGTCCCATGGCTCCCAGATGGCTCTTTTGATAATCCAGTGATAACCCATGTAATATCGTATATCTTAGCAGCATATAAAGGAGATAAAAAAACAAAAAGATTAGCGTCATTAGACATGTGGAAGATATTCAGCAAGATTTCCAAGTAGAATCCACAGCACCACCCCGACATATTCAGAGAAAATTAAAGGGCCCTTATTTCGTCAGGGTATGTATCCATTATTGTCAGTGGAAGATAAAGAATCCACTACCTCAATACACTCAGTGGACACTTATGTTCCTGCTGTAGGCTAGAAAGACCCGACATTAATACCCCTGACTGACATAAACAAAATTACACGAAAGGTTGATGACTTGTTAAGCATGGAGAAGGTTGATCTTGCCCAAACAATTAATAAAGATTCTCTTGAACCTGAAAAAGTATATGAGGGAACAGTGTCCCTAGCAGGGGACATTTCAGTAAAAATTAAGACAAGACAATAATGGAAAATTGATAGAACAAAAGTCAAAAGACATATTAGAATGGGCTAGTAAGATACCTAAAAACTCAAGTGAAGGAAATGGATACAATACTAGCACCCCACAAGTGAAGTTTGATTTAGGGGCACGATCAAAGATATATCAGGAAGAGGTTAAGGGTTATCGTGACATGACAACCAGTGTAAAGGGAATACAGAACATAATTGAGAGACTAAACTATGTTGCTGAAGACTGTTCAAATATGTGTAAATCTATATTATATAAGAAAGATGAAAAGCCAGTTGTAAGGGATACAGGATATGATGTAGAAATCAAGAATGTGACAGGAGAAGATGAGAAAGATGAGGAAGAGATAAACTCAATGGGGAGTGAAATCAGAAGGGTTCTTGACCATGAACACATGGAGTTGTGGCAAGAGGCTGAGAACAGAAATGCTGAAATAAATAGAAGAAGATTAGAGGAACAAAGTGCCTTTAGAGAACAAACAAGAGGAGAGCAGGTGTTTCCCAGTAGTACAACAAGGTCTGGGCGTCCATTTCCAGCAGAGGCTATGATAGAGTTAGGACAAAGTTCCCCTACAGCTGGAGTAAGATCTCTCCATGTATGAAATATGCAGGGAATGACAAGTCTTATACAGAAAAAAGAAAGGGAAAGGAAATAGTGACTTGACACCCAATGAAATAGTAGCAAAGGGAGAAAACAGTTGGTACAATGTTGTCCCATTTACTAATAACCTTGCGGGATGGACAGAAGGTATGGTGCCGCAGATGAAAGTGAGGCCAAGAGCAGGATCCTTTGACCCTGAATTGATAGATATGGCTCATTTATGTATTTTTCAAGCTTATGGGGACCCAGAGTGGGATTATGATTGCATGCAACAAAGTCTGTGTGTTGAAGAAATATGCTATAAGGTCTGAGTCACTTTTGAGGAACATGGTGGCAGAAATATCGCTGTAATGCAGATGACACTGGTGTATAAGACACAGGGAGCACAGCCTGTCTATGTTCCATGGATTAAGAAAATAAAAAAAGGGCCTGCCTCCATTAACTGAAGGATCAAGGAAATGGATAAAAGCATTTGAAAATGAAACAGCTGGGATACCTTTAGCTCTTAGAGATTTAAAGAGCCTGTTGAACTCCATAGTAGAGGATGAAGTGGACAGTATGATTAGAAGTGCAGGGATACAAGGAGTAACTATTACGAAAGAAAAACATGATGGGTCTGCTAGGGTGTGGACACTGAATTAAGGAATAGGTACCCAGACCGACCAGACATTGGGGCATTGATAACACAAACTATATCTCCAGGACAGTACTGTGCAAACTACATAACAATGATGAAGAAAAAGTGGGAAGCATATGTAGGACCTGTAGACATGGGAGGTAGTTGTAGTTTATTCTACAATGTTTTAAAACAGGGGCTACCAGGAGACATACAAGACCATTTAGATCAAGTCATGGCCTTAAATGTAAAACCCTGGGCAGAAATACAAGCACATATTATACATTTTTGTAGAAAAAGGGAAGAAAAGGAGAGGAAAAATAAAGACCAAAGTGACAGAGCCCAAGCTAAACTGGTGACACAAAAAATACAGAAAAATTAGAAGGAAAAGACAGGAAAAGGAATGACTGTGCAGGCTCCTGTTGCAAACAGGGAGCAAGGAAAGGGTCAAAGAGAGGGGAGACAGTAAGCAGAAGTTTTAAATCCCATTACCGCGGTAACCTTAGACATTTTATTGCTGAATGCCGCTGATGAAGTGCAGGGAATGATAGGACTAGGGAGAGGAAGGGGGCGACAAAATGTGAACATGCCAGGTCCAGCGCCTCAATATGCTCCTTACCAGTATAAATAAAATCTAAAAAAGGGCCTGCCTCCATTACATGAAGAAGCAGGGAAATGGATGAAAGCATTTGAAAATGCAACAGCTAGGATACCTTTAGCTCTTGGAGATTTAAAGAGCCCGTTGAGCTCCATAGTAGGGGAGTCCCCTACTCTCAACAACAAATAACTCCACTACCACAGTTTTATATGCCACAACAGCAATTTGCTAATGTACCTGTTCAAGGGACACCAGCACCTGTTATACAGACAGGAGGCCAGCCTCAGGTGCAGACTACTGCAGTGGTGAGCACATGGAGTCAAGGACAAGGGGGAGTGATTGTTCAATGTGGAAACCCCTTTTATCATACAGCTTGATGGGACACACCAGGGAATCCCAATTGTTCTGTGGTAGTTAGGACTCTAGTCCCAGAGGAAGAACCAATGGTAGAAATGATCATAATGGGAAGGAGGTATTCTTTCTTGGTTGATGCAGGGGCAACAAAATCTTGCCTCTCAGAAGGAAATGTTCCATTGTCCTCTGCCACCATTGATACGCAGGGCTTCTCTGATAAAGTACAGCGCATTCCATACACAACACAAGTGCCCATAGAGGTGGCAGGAGTACGAAAGCAGGATCGTCTCCTTTATTCTCCAACTTCACCAGCAAATATATTAGGAAGGGATATCATGTCTAAATTAAACATGATAATAAGGTTTTCCTCTGATGGGTCCATGACATGTGAAATACCAGGTCAAGCAAAATGTGGGATACATCTGCTAAGAATACCAGAGAAAAATATGTTTGGAAGGGCAGAGCCATTGCATTATAAATTGCTAGCAGATGCAGTACTTAAGGTTCTGAAGACTGAGGAAATACTTTTATGAAGATGGATGGAATTGCTACCTAGACTAATTTTCAGGAGGCAAGTTGGTGGTGATGAATTGCGACAGGTGAATAACCTTTACCTTGAGTGCATGGAAATAACCAGTAGGTGGGGCGTCCTGGTGGCATCAGATAATGATGGAGAAATTTGGAAGGTCCTGATTATTCATATGCTTGGTCTGAGACCACAGGACATTTCTGACTCAGAAGTTTTTTCAGATGATTCCACCAGGACTGAGATAGTTTAGACACACACTGCACTCTTGTTAGTGCGTGTTTACTGTGACCAGACCACGTTACCAGTTGTGCCATCCCCCTCCCATGATATTGAAGAGCCTGCAGAGGTCCTGCCTTGTCTCTGGACATCAGCTTCAGACGAGGTAGGACTGATACTATATGCAGAACCATTTAAGATAAAGTTGAAGCCAAGTGCACAATTGCCCCATGTAAAACAGTATCCACTGTCCAAAGAAGCAAAAGAAGGTATTAGAGGGACAATACAAAGACTGAAGGATACGGGAGTCCTGTATTCCTGTCCATCACCTTGTAACACCGCAATTTATCCTGTAAAAAATGCTACAGGTAATACTTGGACAATGGTTCAGAATTTTCGCCCCTTTAATGCCATTGTATTAGCAGAATACCCCATAATGCCAGACCCATCTGTGATATTGACTAATATACCAAGTGACAGCAAATGGCTTTCTGTGGTGGATCTAAAGAATGCTTCTTTAGCATACCTTTACATCCTGACAGTCACTATTTGATGGCATTCAGTTTTGATGGTGAACAAATCATGTACTCTAGACTCCCACAAGGCTATTGTGAGTCTCCATCTGTGTTTAATAGAATATTGAGAGATGTTTGTTAAATTTACAGTCAGACGGTACAGTCTTGCAATATGTAGACGATTTACTAATATGTAGTAAAACAGAATCTAAATGTGTTTTGGACACTGTCAATCTGTTAACGCTACTTGCTACCAAGGGATACAAAGTGCACAGGAAAAAAGTACAGTTTGTGCAACAGGAAGTGCTGTATTTGGGCCAAGTGTTGTCTGCAGAAGGAAAAAAGATAGCAGATTCTAGAATACAAACTATACGCGATAAGCCTCAGACCAAGACAGTGAAAGACATGCAAAATTTCTAGGCCCTTGTCATTTTGCACGTCAGTGGGTATTTGATTATGCAACCATCATACAGCCAGTATTATATGCAATGAAGCAAGCTAAAACTGACAACACAGACACACAGTGGACTGATGACAGTGTATGTGCATTTCAGACATTAAAAGAAGCAATTGCTTTAGCCCCAGTGCTAGCACATCCAGACTATACAAAGAGATTTTTTTATGTTTTCCGCTGCCTCAGAGGATTCCTTAATATCAGTTGTTACTCTAAAATACCCGATGGGTCACAAACCCATCACTTATTTTAGTGGACTATTAGATCCAGTAATGAAAGGTCACTTTCCTTGTGAGGGAGTGCTTGCAGCAGCAACTTTTGCTGTTGGAAAGAGTAGTACTATTACAGCAGGATGCCCAGTAATGCTGTATGTTGAGCACTCTCCATTTGCTGTGACCACTCAAAGAGCGACAGGTTATGAAGTAATACTGTCAAACCCTTCTATCTGCATTGAGCGAGTACACTCAGTCAATCCTGCAACTTTTTTAGTGCACCCACTAGAGCCCACTGATCATGACTGTAGTGTAACATTGGAGGAAGACAATCACCAGCCACATGAGGACCCCTTCTCTGATGGCCGACAATTGTTTATTGATGGTTCCTCATGGATAGACCAGAAGACATGCAAAAGGCATACAGGTGCAGCTGTTGTTGAGGCTATTGGTACACCTACTGATTATACCTTATACACATTGCGCCTCTTACCCTTGCCATCCCAAGACTCAGTCCAAGTGGCTGAATTAAAAGAATTGATAATGGCCCTACAGGATCGTCAGGGTCAGCCAGTAACGATAAACACTGATTAAGCATATGTAGCTTCCACAGTTCCCTCAGGGTTGAAGAGATTGGAACGATGAGGATTTCTCAAATCTAATGGGACACCAGTAGCGCACCACCGTCTCTTAGCTGACCTTATTGCTGCATTGCAAATACCATGTGAAGTAGCAGTGGTTAAGTGCCAGGCACATACAAAAGGAACACATTTATAGATATAATACAAAAATGTAATGGATATAGGTACTTGTTAGTAGTGGTGTGTCCGTTTTCACGATGGATTGAAGCGGGACCCTGCTCCAGGTGTGATGTTGACCAGGCAGCCAAATTCCTGTTGAGAGAAGTCATACCAAGGTGGGGGGTTCCAGCGGCAATATGCAGCGATAATGACAAACACTTTGCCAAGACAGTATTTCAGCAAATTACTAAACTATTAGAAGTGGAACACCAGTCTACCACAGTTTACCACCCAGAAAGTAATGGAATAGTCGAGAGGATGAACGGCTTATTAAAAAGCAAGGTATCAAAAATTTGTGAGAAACTGAAAAAGAATTGGCTTTACTGCCTTCCCCATGCTCTGTATGCATTGAGAAATGCCCCTTCAAAGGATCATCATTTGCCCCTCACCAAGTCGTAACAGGTAGGCATTTTAATTTTTTCCTTTAAACAAAATCAAATGATTTGTTCTGATACCGAGGGCCCAATTCTGATGCGGTTAGGAACAAATGTTCCCATTGAAGTCAATGGGAGTTCAACCAAATCGTATCTGGAAGCATCCGGATGCATCCTACTCCGCCGGTCGGACTTTCCCGATCCGAGTGGGTCGGACACCATTTCCCAACCGATTCGGTCGGGAAGCTTTTCCAACCCGCATCAGAATCGGCCCCTAAGTCTGCATCAGAAAGTGTTTGGCAAGAAATGAATGCATACATGTCTGCCTTAGCAAAAGCTGTACAGATTTATTCTAAACAGGTTCAGTGGCAACAGGATGACAGTACTGCACCACCCCTGCCTTTGACTACAGGAATGAGCATCGGTTCCTGGGTCTTCGTGCGCAACTTCATGAGGACATGGAAAGACCCCAAGTTTCTAGGCCTCTATCAAGTAACACATAGCATGCCATCAGCTGTAAAAGTGGAGGGGATGCAGAACTGGGTGCACGTAACAGACCTTATTCCATTTTTGGCCTCACTCCCGCAGAGGGGAGGAGGCAATGGTCCAAGAATAAATGACACAATGAAGAGACAGTTAAATGATATTACTCATATTACAATAATGAGTTCAGTGGTTATGATTATTACTCCTATAATTTGCTATTGTATTATGTGTTACGTAGATGCAAAAGACCCCACCCATATGGAAGGAATATTACGCTTTCGCAGAGCTGTTTTCAATGAAACAGATATACATCATTTGCATGATTCCTTACTTTATATTTTGTGGTATAAAAATATGTATCATATAGGTACCAATACACAAAATTATAGTTGTTATGTATGTTCTCTTATTCCCCATGTCATAGAAACACCACCTTTAGTGTATCCTAAAGAAGTGCCTGTTAATGTAATGAACTGTTTATTGCATCTTTTCTTGTGTAGGATAAAAGCACAGTTACAGTCAACTCAAGTTAGTCCTGTGACTGCCCGAGTTAATTCAACTAGATTTGATACAACCCCTGAAATTTTACAAATTCTGACAGAAAAAAACAGAGATAATGAAAGAGATATCCAGAATAAAGGGAGCAGGGCAGAAATATAGTCCTGAAAATTGAGAGGAAGCAGAATTGGAACGAGGTATTCTAGGGAGATCTAATCCATCATCCATCTTTCGTAATTATTCTCCCAAACCATTGCCCCCAAATTGTGCAGCCAGGCCAGTATTAAGTGTTAAAGCATCAGTATTTGCTAATAATAAATGGTTTACTGGAGCTAGGGTTACATGTAGGGCCATATCAGTATGGAACGGCACAGAAACAAATAGTCCTTTGAGATTTGATGATATAAAAGGATTATGTCAGCAAGTATGGGATGAAAGCACACACAGATATACATGGACTGGAACTAAACGTCATTCTAAGCTGGCTGTGAAACTAATGACATTTTCTCTTTGCTTTCAGGGAAATGGGATTGTTAAAGTGGGATGGAATCTCAATTGTAGCTCCACTATTTACAATGCCGATATGCAGGATGGTACCTCCAGCCTTATGGATTTTTTCTGGCTGTGTGGCGCTCAAATATACACTCAACTACCCCCCTATTGGAGTGGAATCTGTTTTTTGATGCCTCTGCATACCCCATCTATGGTAATACCAGCAAAAGAAATAAAAGATTTGCACTTGCATTCTATGAGTAAAGCATCATCTTTGCTGCATCATTACAGAAGAAAAAGGATAGCTGAGTACTTTGGAACTTCAGTGTGGCAGGATGTGCCCAAATAGTATAGGCTGTTCAACTATGCCCAAACATTTTTGGACAGTCTGTTACCTATGTTTCAAGCAAAAGCAACTGCTTGCTGGGTCTAAATTACCCGGTGGGAGCTAATGAGGACCAATAATGCAACTGAAGATGGCTTTAATGTCATTAAAGAAGAACTGCCTTCAATCAGACTTATGGTAATGGAGCATCATTATATTTTGGACTTGATGATAGCAATCGAAGGAGGGGTATTTAAAAAAATGTAATTCTGTATGCTGTACTTTCATACCAGGAAATGATGAAGATGAAGGAAATCTGACACCGGCCATATTGACTTTGCATATTTTGCATACACAGATCAAGAAAGAGGGGGGTGCTCCAGATGAGTGGTTTACTGGCTGGTTCGACTGGGTGTCATCCTGGATGTCGGGGTTGTCTAAGGACTTGTTGCCTATAATAGTTCTGTTCCTATTGATGTACCTAGTATTTCAGATTATTTTAGTATGTTGGTTGCAAGAGGGTTACAGCTAAAGTGGGAGGTATGTTTCCATTAATAAGAAATAAATAGATGCAAAATACAGAACTGGGAGAAATGTAAAAGAGTAGTGAAGAACTTAAATTTAGCTTTAGGCCCTAATCATTCTGTTCATTATTCTATTTTACCTGTCTCTCACCCAGAAACTATGAAGCATTATTATATTTTATTATCGTGTAAAGAAGGAAATTTTGTATGAGGTTGTTTAAATGTAAGGGTAAAATGCATGTATAAGTTGCACATTTATCTGGTAATAATCTACAACCTGCTTTGAAAAAACGGCTTAAACGTGGTCTGACTTTTAAGTGTTTTTCCTCCTGTTGTGTGTTTCTGGGAACCTTTGTGACTTGAATATGTTGCAGGAAATTCAGAGTAGCAGAGGATGTTCCAAACATAGATCTGTATAGGTAGCGTGACTGTTAGAGTCATGAAAACAGGAAAGCTGTGCTTTAAGGAAAAATTTGCAGTCTGGGTGGGACAGAATGGAAAAGCAGGAAGCAGGAAAAGCAGGAGGTGTTTGCCAAAATTACTATTATAAAGAAGGACTCGCTACGTGTGTAATTTGAGACTGACTTGTGCCTCTCTTATGGTGCAGTCACTCTCCCAAGTGTCTTATTCTGTGCATATGCAATAAACCTGCTTATCAGATGTGGTGATTAATTGATTTTAGCTCCTTAAAGGATTTTTTCCCGACACTGTCAAACATCAACAAAGGAGCAGCAAACACCACAATTGTCAATTGGCAGGAATCAGTTTCTATGGCAAGTTTTTCTGGGGTTATGAACCAAACGCAGGTTAAATGGGAAGAAGAATTTTACAAGGTTGGACAAAAAGAAGAGAGTTGGGAGGAAGAGAGAACCTGTGACCTTGGCAAGGATAATACCGTTGATAAGAAGCTTGCAAGAAGAATGTTGGTTGGTTTATGAAGACAAGTTGTTTAAGTTTTTCATGTTATGGTTGTTTTTCCGTGCTTTCCATCTTTCAGAGTTGTTGGACAGGTCCTTGGTTGAAGGCTTGAAAATTGAGGACGTCCAAGAAGGTGAGCACACAATCTTGATTCTTTTACGATGATCCAAGACAAATCTAGTTGGTGAAGGGGTCGATGTTGTGCTGCATGAGATAGGCAGGGAGGTCCTAGGCAAATCTTTTTGCAGGCTGCTTTAGCAAAATTTTAAAGTTTTACCTTCTTGTTTGAGAAATGCTGTTGGGTGAAGTTGTTTTATCGGTGAGAGGAGGGAGGGTGTTCGCTGGATGCTTCACCAGCAATCTGTGGGCAGACATTTTTTATCTTTCTCTCCGGCATAGCTGGAGGCGCCATTTTGGTTCAGTGCCCACTCTAGCTTTCAAGGGGGTGGAGCAATAGCACTGAAAAACCGGGGCCATGGGGCGCACGCGCCATCCTAGGCAAGTCTTTCTGCTGCTATAGCGATTGCAGGCTGCTTTAGCAACATTTTTAAGTTTTACCTTCTTGTTTGAGAATTGTTGTAGGGGGAAGTTGTTTTATCGGTGAGAGGAGGGAACGTGTTCGTTGGATGCTTCACCCGCATGCTGTGGTCAGACATTTTTTATCTTTCTCCCCGGCATAGCTGGAGGCGCCATTTTGATTTAGTGCGCACCCCAGCTTTCAAGGGGGCGGAGCATTGGCACTGTAAAACGGGGGCTGTGGCGTGGACGTGCGCAATGGGCGCAGTACCGGCGCTCCAAAAGCAAGCCCATCTGCACCCATCAGTGTCCCGCTAGTGGCCAGCGCCAGCCACTATGCATAAATCATGCTAATTCAGGGGGACCATGTCTGCTATACTTCAGAGGCACTGGCTGCTCTATGTCCTGGGCCAGCCTGTTTTTCGTGCCTTGATGTAAGCAGAGACATTGTTTCCTTTGTCTGCTATTCATGCAGGTGGGCTTTAAAGGACAGCTCTAGTGGCCAACAACTCCCTCGACTAGGTGATGAATTGAAAAGGGCTTTTGTGTCCTTTCTTCTCAATGTACGCTCGTTGCAGAAACATGCCACTAGCATATTTGATTTATTGCATGATGACCTACCTGATGTTCTGTTTATCACTGAGACTGGGCTTTCTAGTTCCTCATCCCCTGTGCTGGCCACTGCAATTTCCCCTGAATATAAAACTCACAGCCTTAAATACCTTTGTGGGAGGGGTGGAAGCATTGCCATTGCCATTGCTCATAAATTGAAATATACCTGCTCAGTCTTTGAGTTCAATGAACTGAGTGGTGCAGAAGCCTCACCTTAAATCCCCAGCAGTCTGTGAGTGGTGTTCTTATTTATAGACCCACTGGCCAGGCTGGAGCATTCCTCAATTCTTTGAGTGATGCCCTCTCTAGCTGGGCAATAAAGTGCTCTCATTTTCTGGTTTTGGGAGATTTTAACATTCATATGGACAAATTGACCAACAATGACTCAATACGTATACAGGAGGTATGTCTCCCCCTTAATTTGACTGACTTCATTACCCAACCTATGCAGGAAGCAGGGCACTCAATTGATTTGGTGCTTTCCTCCCAAAAGTTGTTTATAGGGGACCCTCTCCCGTTACCTTGGACAGGCCACTATTTGATCAAATTTAGCTGGCCAGCTTCCATCGTCAATGATTCCTCTACATCCTCTATTAGAGTAGGTTTGCCTTTAAGGATCTATAATAAAATTCAAAAAAGTATGCTCCTGGCTTCACTTAGTACATCCACGCCTAAGTTCACTGGTAATATTGAGGCTGATATTGGCAGGCTGAACTGTTGGATCCGTGAATCAGTTAATTCACTGGCACCTCTTAAGCTTAAAAAACAGGTGAAAAGTAGACCCTCATCTCCCTGGTTTACCGAATCTCTGTCAGATGAAAAGAAACGGTGTAAAAAAGCCAAAAGAGAGTGGTGTAAGGAGTATACTCTAAGAGAGAAAGAGGTTTATCGGCTAGCATTAAGGAAATACCATGGCCTGCTCAAAATTGCAAAAAAAGAACATTTTGAGAGTGCGAATTCTAAAGCAGGCAATAAGTCTCATGAAGTATTTAAGATCATGAACAGTTTTATGTCCCCAGTAGCTTGCTCTAGAGAAGCTCCTCGTTCTCGGGAATGGTGTAATCAGTTGGCCATCTTTTTACAGGAGAAAATTACGAATCTCCTATTAAGCCTTGCTCGCTCATTTCCGGTGCCTAGTAGCTCCTTCTCCCATGGAGAGGCGACTATTGTCGCAATAGGATGTTCCCTCTCATCTTTTGAGCCCATCTCCTGTGAAGAATCCCTGGCGGCCGTCTTACATCTTATATCTGGCTCACCCGCTGATTCCTGCCCCATGAGTGTTCTAGTTTCGGCGGCAGAGGCAACTAACCCTTGGGTGAACACGTTATTGAATGAGTCACTGGCCACTGCGAAAGTCCCCAGAGACTGGAAACAGACTAAGATCCTCCCACTGCTGAAGAAGCCTTCAGCTGACCCTAACCTGCCCTGTAATTACAGGCTCATTTCCCTGTTGTCTGCAGTCTCCAAGATACTGACAAGAGCCACCTGTTCCCTGCTTTTTCGTTATTTGGAGAAGAATAACCTCCTACATTTGAGTCAGCCAGGTTTTAGGAAGAACTTAAGCACAGAGACAGCCCTACTGGAGGTGACTGAGGAAATTAAAGGTATATTGGATGTCAAAGGTAGGGCAGCGCTGATCTCACTAGATCTGTCTGCCGCCTTTGACACAGTCCCTCATTCTCTCCTCCTAGACTGTCTCTCTAGGATCGGAGTGAAGAATCTTTCTCTCAGTTGGATATCATCCTTTTAAGATAATAGAGAACAGGAAATGTGGCAGCCCCCTTTCGCCTCTGGCATCAGGCCCATCTCTGGTGGGGTTCCGCAGGCTCGGCCCTCAGCCCCACGCTGTTTAAAGTGCATCTTACCCCTCTTGCTTTAGTTGTTGAGTCATTTGGTGCTAAGATTGTGTCACATATTGATGACACACAGATTCTCTTCACCTTTATGGAGGGAGAGGTTCTGCGCCTTGACTCTATTAAATCTTGCCTTACAGCAGTGTTTGCCTGGCTACATCAGAATCAGCTGGTGTGCAACACTGACAAGACTGAAATACTCTTTTTTGGCACCTCTGTGCCATCCGACTGGTCTGCTTGTTGGCCAGATGGTTTCATTTCACCTGTGTACCATAGAGACACAGCCAGGAGTTTGGGAGTTAAGTTTGACAGGTGTCTATCTTTCCAACCCCAGATTAGTGAAGTGACTGGTATGTGTTTTGGTTCTCATAACACCTCCCCTCGATTACACTAATGCCCTATATCTTGGCCTGCCAAAATATGCCATCCATAGGTTACAAGTGGTGCAAAAGCAGCAGCGCGCCTCTTACTGAATTTACCTAAGAAAGCGAGGATCTCAACTCATCTTTCCCCTCTGCACTGGCTCCCAGTGAGGAATTTCGTTGCGCGCACTGCATCGCATTTGGCGATGCAGCGCTCACAACGAAATTCGTTTTATTTATTTAAATGTTTACTTACCTGTATTGGGCCTTAATCCGTAGTTTACTACCCCCTACCCTGTCCCTCCCCCGCCCCACGTCACCGCCCGACCGGCACTCCTACCACCGACCGCGCCTGACCTATCTCCTTGAACCAGCAAGTTTTAAGATGCTGAGGTCCCATATGATCACTCTGATCTGGGCGGACAGGCAGCCTAGAATCGACTGAGAGGTGCTGCCAGCACCCTATGAGCATGGAGGCCTTGCAGCACCCTCGCTGAACAATGGAGGGCTCCCAGAGGGAGGGGACAACAGGTGCCGCCTGACCACCAGAGCTCCTATGGCACACCTGGCGTTAGAGCACAGCACTGCACATCCCCTTCCCTCAGTTGCTAGCACACAGCTAGCTTGGGATACACTTCATATAAGACTAGCATGCCTATACTCTATTCCCTGGAACATTCCTTGATTCGCCATCCATCAATCCAACTTAGTAAAGAGAAATTCTCCAGAGGTAAAAGAAATAGGGGCTGCATACCGTGGGGTATGTATTGCTCGATGGTCAATGCTTAGATCACTTGGCCATTACAGAGTGTGAGGAAAACTCTGCACTAGAGACTTTCACACACTTTCGTATCAGGGCACTTAGCTGGGAATGAGACATCCTTCTCTCAGGAACCCAACTCCTGTAGGATACTGACGTTGCTCATTACTAACCAATTAATTAAACACATAGAGCATATTTATCATATGTTTTTCATTGCTCTGTGCCACACAAGGTGAGACAAGGAGGTGCAAAACCTACAATGCAATTTATCATACCACACAAGGCCATCTTGAGTGGCAAGGTAAATCTAGTAAAACACAAGGGAGCACAAGTCGATGCCTTGCATTACAGTGGGTGGTGAGGCCTTACATGGGTGGAGGGTGGGTGTTCCCACAAATCCACCCATGTATTCTGACAAATTCACAGATTTACCCAGAGTGGTAGACCTGGGAATGTACGCATCCCCACCAGAGATGCAACGAGGAGAAATATCTTTATTTCTCCTTGTTGTTTTCTCTTTCTAAGTGTGCTGCATTCTGCAGCACACATAGAAAGAGGAAAATGCCTCTGAGGATTGTTGTTGTGCAGGAAAGTGACACTTTCTGCACAAAAACAATCTTAGTTCAAGGGTGCCTGCATTGGCGCCTTGCATTGCATTGCACACCAGCGCTAGGAAATGACGGGAATGCACCACACAGTGTTAAGTAAGGCTCATTCCTGACCTTTATCTATTGTGCAGCACAGCAAGGTGACTTGTTGCACTGCGCTGCGTGAATTCTTAATAAATAGGAAGGTGCCCAGGGGGAGCATCAGGCGAAGCCAGTTCCCCCCCGGGCAACTTCGTGGATGGAGCAGGCTGGGACAGGGGATAGGTTAGTGATTATGGGAGGGGGTGGGGATTAGGAAAAGCGTATAAGGGAAGGAAAGGTGAAAGGTCAGCCTCTCGATTCCTTCACCTTGTGTGGTTAGGAAAATTTACATTGAGGCATGAGGGCGGTGATGGAGGATAGAGTGCACAGGTCTACTTTTACTGCCTCACTTAGTGCAGCAGGTTGCGAAGATTTGCTGAATCCTGGGGAGCTTGAGCAAGCATGGGTTGAAATGACACACCCGGGGCATGCAGCCTCAAGCTGGGTAGCTGCAGCAGTTGCTCCGTGTTCACCACCTCAAGGCCGGTCGTGTGAGAGGTGGGGTGGGGGGGTTGCAAAGGAGAAGAAGGAGTTTGCCCGCGTCTGCTGGTGGCACTGGAGCTGGAGCTGAGCTGGCCATGAGGGAGTTGAGGCCTTCAGATGAGGAGTGCAGGTTGGGGCCCATAGTTACAGTGTCTGCTCTGGCAGGTGTTTTTGAAGATGTAAGCCGGGGTAAGGGGGAGGGGACATTGAGTGAGGGGCCATGGGGGATGCCAGTCACAACCAGCATACAAGGAAGTACAGAGAATAGGGGGAAGACCCAGGGAAGGCTGGAGGCCCTGGGTCTAAGAAAAAGTGCGTCCCATTCATGAGGCAGGCAGCTGCAGGGGCATAATGACATTGACAGGCCCTGGAGGGGTTGCAGTACGTCAGGCACAGTGGCCGGCGTGGCTGGGGCAAGGTCAGCAGTCCTAGTGGCAGGTTTTTGACATTGAGGCTAAGATCAGGGAACAGCAGAGGATCCTGAGGGATACAGAAGAGCACTGGGAGCAGCTATACTAGGAGAGGGAAGCGACAAAGTAGCAGGGCCACCTTGATAAGAAGGTCAAGAGCATGCGCTCAGTAGAGGCAGTAGTGTCAGCAGGTGCTGGGGAGACTCGGTCAGGCAGAGGCAGTTGGTTCTGGGTGCCATATACAGAGGAGGGCACAGTGGGGCTAGTGAGAGCTGAAATGACTCATGGGGTCAAAGGTGAAGGAGGCCCTGCAGGTTGGTGCAGCCTAGAGGGAGGATGGTCGAGTATGCCAATGGAAGACGTTGGTGGCAGGTTGGAGAAGCTAAAGGGGCATGTAGTGGCCCCAGGACGTCGATCTGAAGGGGTGGGAGGGCCTCAGGTGGCCCTCAGCACACCACGGGCTCAGTCATATCTGGCGCCTGTGCCTTACCATTTCTCATATGTTCAGGATGTACCCTTGCCACTGGGTGGTGCGAGTGGACCGGTGGTGGATGTAGGATTGGGATGTGGAAGGAGCAGATGAGTTGGTGCTTGTGTATGAGGATGACACTGATGAGTGGGAGGAAGGTGAGTTGAGAGATGAGGATGGAGAAGAAGTGGGGCCTCACCAGGGGCAGTCGACCAGTGTGGGTGTCACAATCGCAGAGGGTGCTCTTGGTGTTTTGCAGAGGTCAAGTGCAGACGGAGGAAACACCAGAGGTCTGCAGCCTGGGGTTGGCATGGGATGCCACAAGGAAACCAGCGATGGTGGCCGATTCCCTAAAGGTACAAGGGACTAGTGGTTGGTTTGGGATAAAGGGTGTGTGGCGGGGGTCACAAAGGCATGCAAATCTTTGGGGGATGGGGTGACCAAAGGGCCTGAGAAATCATCACAGATGCAGCATGTGAGGCTGGCAGAGGGTGAGCAGGGGAAGTCAGGTGCAAGGAGACCTAAGGAGGCTGGGATGGGGAACAATGGTGCAGTGACGGACAAGGAAGGGGATGAGAGCAAGGATGGGTCACAGCATAAGAAAAGCTCCCATATATGGGGTTGGCGATGCTCCTGGGGTCGCATATATCAGAAAAGACCAAAAACCTGTTCTGGAAGCATGAATATGTTGTATTCAAGTTGCTTCATAGGGATATTCAGACAAAGGAGCGGTCTAAAGAGGAGGAATGGGAACTGGCCAGACGGCCTACGGTGCCCATTAACATGGAGAACTGGGCCTCTGCATTCCTAATATACACTAGTATCTATTGTGAAAAGCACTTTGATCGGCCCCTTTTCAAATAAATGGATATTATCAGGAAAGCACAGATGCATTAAGGGTGGCATGCCTGGCTTAGCTACAATGAGGAGTTCAGGGCCAGAGTGTGTTTAAATGCAGACAAGCCTTGGGGGGATTTAGATTTGGAACTGTGGTTGCAGTGGATGTCTCATCCGCCTGCTAAGTAGGGGTGGGTGGAGCTTGCAGAGTTTAACTCCGCATAATTCCGCAGAGTTATCTAAAAACTCAGTGAAATTCTGCAGAGTTCTGCATGCAGCGGAGTGCCGCCCAGTCTCCATATTCACAGATGAAATCCTGCCCGTGACAAATGATGCAGGACATCAGCAAGTTTTTTAAAGTGCACAAATGACTTGCCAGGTTGAAAGGCTGCGCGGCGAGACTGAGACATCACCAATATGTCCATGGCATCATACCGGAGGCGCATGCACAGCAACAAACAAAACGAGAAAAACACACAGACACTCTAATTCCCCGAAGCCAAAACCTCTCACGTTAAGTTTACCGAGTACAGCAGCATTAGACTTAGGTAGCGCTAATTACCTCCCACCATCACTGTGCATCTTGTAATAATGTCACCCCCCAGGTCCAATCTCTCCCAGGACTTTTGCAATAAGGACCCCTCAGAAGGACTTACCCTCTGGCTGCTTTGAGACTTCGTTACTCCGTCAGAGGTTTTATGGCTTCTTCAGTGGTTGAGTCACTAACGTTGACCACGAAAAGCAAAATAAAACATCTGCAACTTTCTCTGCCCTATGAGACTTCGGTTCATCCACTGCCTGCTTCACCAAAGCGCTCATTTTTTAGGAAAAGTTTGTTTGGAGGGCAAAGAGCAGCTGCTTCACTTTTAGTCCCCTGATTTCTGTCTCTCTTGCTCCCCCAAAGTCCTGTGGGGTACCGCCGGGTCCAGCTCTGGCGGCCTCCTGCTCTGTGTGCTCCCTTCCACTCTCTACCCTCTCCTCCCTACAAGGAAGTACTCGTCTCTATCCAAGACAGCATGGAATCCCTATCAGGCAGTAACAGAGTGCCCACCTCACTTCTGGCCTCAGCATCAAGTGCTGGGGTTGGCACGGAAGGGCACAGTATGCTAGACTGCCATTGGGTCAGGGGGTCTGACTCTGTTCTATCACCTACGAGCCAAGTGAGATGTGTGTAGTTCTTCAGTGCTGGTGTGACTGTGGACGCAAACTAACTAGTAAGCTAAGCTACTGCAGTGCGCTGGGGAACTCCGCTCTGCCTGTGGAAGTTGGAGTTTTTTGCTGAACTTCGCACTTTGTTTAGAGTGCGGAGTGCCAAAACGTAGTGCACTCTGCCAGCGGAGTGGAGTTCCCGCGCACCCTTACTGCTAAGACACACATGGCCAGTGGCTTGGCCGTCACTTGCAGACCTTTTCTGCACCATCCCACTCAACAAGTGGCAGGGTATAGTCAGAAAAGTGCAGGTTTCAATGTGGGGGCGTGCTGGAACTTAAATAAGGGTTTCTGCTCCCAACAGCTTTGCAAGTACAAGCATGTTCTAAATGCAGGTGGTGCCACCCCATCACCCAGTGTCTGATGTTGGCCACCCTCGCTGAACAATGGAGGGCTCCCAGAGGGAGGGGACAACAGGTGCCGCCTGACCACCAGAGCTCCTATGCCAGTTAGGGTTGAGAAAATGGTCCCCTAGTTGTAGGGAAACTGAGTTGAGGTTGGAGTGGGGTTTCATTGAGGGTTTTCACTTAGGTTACTATGGGCCAGGATGGTGCAGATGGTCGGGCAATTTGCAGTCAGCAATTTGCAGTACGTCTTGCGCTTGCGTATGTGCACGCGCATGACGTACAACGTAGGGTTTTTTCAGAGAAGATGGACGGCTAGGAGCAGGAAGGAGAGCGGCCAGGCAGAGGAGGAGGCAGCCACGCAGGTAAGTGCCTTCTTTTTAAATTTTTTATTAATTTGGAAGGGTGGAGGGGCTGGCTAATTACTCCACCACGGAGGGCAGTTTTGCCTAAACTCTGCGTTCGCAACGGAGCGCGGAGTAGGCAAAAATCCATAAACTCCGCTGTTAGAGCGGAGTTACCCGCCCGGGGTTACTTTTAAGCTGGAATTCCTGATTAGAAAGGAGTACTAAATCATGTTTCATATCTTTGGAATGGTAATGATTAATCCCCTTTAGTGGTAAAGTTGGATTTAACATTGCTGTTTTAGAAATGTCACTTTTAAAAAGTGGACATTTCTCTGCTCCTACTGCTCAGTGTGCCTTGCAGCCTGTCTCCAATACACATCTGGGGTGGGTGAAAGCTGCACTTTGTCCATTCCCTCTAGACAGCCACAAACACAGGAAGGGTGGGTATGAAAGAGAATTGATCTGCATTCATCTACATTCTGATAGCTCTTCCTGGGCAGGAATAGGAAGAGGGAGCTGACCCTATACCTGAATAGGCAGTATCCTGTGTCTCACACAAAGGTCTGATTACCCCCCCCCCCCACAGATAGCCTGGCAGAAAGGGCTGGGATGTTAGGGGCACTGTGTACTTCTTGGGTTTGCTTTAAAGTCACCCCTACTTCAAAGGCAGAACTCGATATAAGTACTGGGGCTCTGAAACAACCAGGACAATACACTACTGGACCTGTCAAGAACTTTGCCAGGAGTAAAGACTGTTGTACTATGAGGATTGCTACTCTGCTTGACTGACTGTTCTGAAGGAACTGCTTCTCTGCTTTGCTGAGCTGCCCTGCTGCTCGCTGATCTCTGCCCTGCCAGGACTGGACCTATCTCACTTGAACCCAGATTGACTTCAAGGGCTTGCTGGCTTGCCTCCTGTTTCTGAAGTCTCAGGGCCATCAAAGCCTTCCTGCAAACTCTGCTGCTGCTGGACTCTTCTATCTGTGAATTTCCCTTGCCCGAGGTGCCAATCCAGTCCTCGTCCTCAGAAGTGGGTTCTGCATCTGTTTTTGCTTCAAAATTGACTCAGTAAAGACTTTGCATCGATCGGAACCGACACATTTCCCTTTGCAGGAGCCAGTCGACTACATTGCCTTGAAAGACTGCATGGCTCAACGACGATGGACAGTGTGGAGCGACAACGCCGCCGTGCCGACGTGGGGCCTCCTCGACTCCTCGCTTTGAGTCTGCGATGTCGCCATTTGCTTCATCCAAGGTACTTTGTCAGCGGGACCTGTCTGAGTATTTTAGCCGGCCTGCCCTCCATTGCGGTTGACCTGAACTTTGGATTTACCCCAGTCTAGCGTGACCTCAAGCATCCCCCTAGCGCTATTGACTTCTGTGCTTCATTTTTGGTGTATTCTTTAAAAATTCATAACTCCAGTTGTACTTATTGGATTTTTGATGTTTTTGGTCCTGATTTTCTCATAAAAATATTGTCTATTTTTCTAATCCCGTGTGGAGTATTATTGTGGTGTTTTCATTGTGTTACTGTGTGTTTGTTGCACAAATACTTCACACATTGCCTCTTTAGATAAGCCTGACTGCTCCTTGACAAGGTACCACAGAGTAAGCACAGGTTATCTTTTAGTGTGCATCTAGATTACCCTGACCATGATTGTGGTCCCTACATGGACACGGTGCATACCTCTGCCAACTAGAGACCCAATTTCTAACAACAGTTTAGACTTTTCTGGGAATCAATTTGGATGTGCAGGAATGGGTGGTGTCTGTGCTCAATTTGTAAAAAAAATAAGTACCAGGGCCCTCAGCAGGAGGCCATCTCAGCTTGCAGCACCCATTGCCACAGCCGTCACTGCCAATGACAGTACTTCCACAACTACCAGCCATCACACTGCTACAAGTGTGACAAGTCGGACTGTTTGAGGCCCCGCAAAGCTATAAGAATGGCTTGGGAGTCAGATATTAGTTGTTTTAATGTGTATTTGCTTAATAAGCAACTGTTGTTGTGGTCATCTCTATATTCTACAAAAAGCACCACCATGTGGTAGCTGTTATAAGTCCCAGTGCTGTAAATTAAATGCTGGTGCCGAGCACCGGAAACCACCGGCTCAAATTAAGCACTGGGTGGCGCGCTTGCCTCAGGGCAAGGTCAGGGAGATCTGGCAGTTTTTGGATGAGGTGATCGGGTGAGGCGCATGGAGATGAGGAAGGTACAGAAGCTGCTTGGTTTTCTGAATTTCGCGCGCAGAGTGGTGAGAGTTGGTAGGATGTTTTGCAGATCATTGGGTTCGACTATGTCTGAGGTATGTTTGCCTCAACCCCAGAGTGAAGAGTTCTTTGGCTATGCGGGCAGATTTGTGCATTTGGAGGACTTTTCTGGAGTTTTTTAATGGCGTGTTCATGTTTTCCTTGAAAGACAACACTATTTGGCAGGTTAAATTTTCTCAGATGCAGCAGGGGTAAGTGGTTGGGGCCACTTCTGGGAGGGGAATTGGTGTGCAGAACAGTGGCCTGAACATTGGTTGCATTCGGGGTGAAGAATGCGCTTTTGGAGTTCTTTCCTTGCTGGTGGCTTTAGTGGTGTGGGGGGAGTTGTCTAACAGAACGGTGGTGTTGATTGTGGACAGCATGACTGTGGTGGAGCTGGTGAACAGGCAGAAGGCTTGTGAATTCAGGGTGCTGCATCTGTTGAGGCAGTTTATGTTGGAATGCTTGCAGCTGAACATTGTATTCTGGGCAAGGCATGTGCCAGGGGTGAACAATGATATAGCTGACTTTTTATCTTGTTTTTAGTGGCAGAGGTTTCGACAGCTGGCTCCGGAAGCGAAGACAGGAAGACACAGGTCCTGCAGGACATTTGTGCATGGGTAGAGTGAGACTGATTGGGTTGGTGGAGAAGTCTTTAGTAGATTTGATAAGAAGGAGTTATCAGCTGGCATGGAGAGAGTTTAAGAGTTTTGCATGGTGTTCACAGATGCAGTCGGCGCAGAAACAAGGAAGCAGGGAATGGAGATGAGTTTTGAGCTGTCTTTGATTGATAAGGGTCTATCTCCAACAACCATATCAGGGAAACTGGTTGGTATTTCCTTATATGACAAGTTGTTTTGGGGGGTGGACCTGGCTCGGGGTGATCTTTTAGGGAGGATTTTGAAGGGGTGGGGAAGGGAGAGGTGTACAGTGGCTCAGATCAGAGAGGGCGTAATATTTGAGTTGTTACAGCGCATCCTGGGTGTGCTGTCTGTCTGTTGTTATGACTATTTTGATGCTGTGGATGTTCTTCAGGCATTTCACATTTCAGAATGTTAGAGCTGGCTCAGAAAAAAGTGGTTTTGCATGAAGAAGTTCGCTTGGAGCATTTGCAGCTGAGGATTTGGTTGCGTAGTTCGAAGACTGATCAGGTGGGGAGGGGTAGGTGGATGTGGCTCAAGGAAGGGGGTAGCCTGGACGCATTCCAAGTGAGGGAATGGCAACAGTTTTTGGTGTGGCCTGGGCAAGGATAGGAGGAAGTCTTTTGCCATGAAGGGGGTAGGAGGGTTATTACTTTCGATTATTTGGTGGTTTTGCGCAGGGGGCCACAGAAGGTGGGGTTGAACCCCGCCAAGTAAGGGAAGCATTACTTTCAGATTGGCACGGCTGCGGCATACTTGGGTGAGACTGAGGATGCATTCAGCAGATAGGGTGTTGGAGGTCTAGGTGCTGTGAGTGCTATGTGTGGAAATGAAGGAGCCGGCGGGTGGTAAGGGGAAGAACAGGTGAGTGGGGGGCACTTGACTAATGTCGTGTTTTTCTACTGTAGGGTGTGTGAGTGGTACATGGACAAATAAAATGGTGGCATGGATAGAAGGGCATTCCTTTGTGAGATGGGCTACTAAATATTTATTGCAGGAGCATTAGACTACACAGTAACAAACATGAGGTGATCTGGTGGGGTAAGGGCGGGATGAGAAAGGGTGACACTTTTTATTTTTCTTAGCGAGCCTGGTGCCCCAAAGGGGGTGTCTGGATCAGGATATCTAGCTCATACACTTGCAGGAAAACAATTTGGTCAAGTTGTCCAGCCCGACGCTTTTGCAGCACATGAAGGAGGATTTAAGGCTGATTAAGAGACAATTTGCAGGGACCTGCCTTGTTTGGACGGAATTTGTGCATAGCAGAAAATGGTGAGGGGCCTGGAGGAAACTCAACTGGGCAATGAGGGTTTTTTGTGTGGAAATGGACATTAAGGTAATATCGCATGGTGGCATTGAAGAACAGGATCAATTGATGTGAAACGATGATGGGGTTTATCTTTCTAAGTTTGGTAACTTGATGGAATTGTAAGACATGGTGGGGAAGCCCTGGAATGAGAAAACGTGGTGTAGAAGTGATGAGGTGGCGCCGTGCTGGGACAGGGGGCGCAGGTAAACACCAGACAAGGTTTTCCTGGGTGGCGGTAGTTTGGGGGGTGGAGAGTCATCTGCGGGCATATCTACCCTTCTGGGGAGAGAGGAGGAGAGCCCAGGGGCAGGGAAGACAGAGTGTGGAACTTTTGGAACAGGACAAGGAGGCTGCATTCAGGGTATGCTTGATAGTGGAAGTGACAGAGTGACTGAGGGAACGGAAGGAAGATGGTGAATGGCATTTTAAAGGGTGAGGGTGGAGAATTGAGGGTGAATGGTTTATACAAATGGAGAAGTTTGAAGTACTGAAGAAGTTGATGCTATTGTTAAAGTTGTATTTAATTGCGTTCCTCTTCTCAACTTTTGATGCAGACCCCTAGATTCAACCGCCAAAGGCTGGGTGGCTGTTCACTTGTCAGGAAAGCTAGTTTAGCTTGGAATGCTCTGCCCTTGGCGCTGCGGTGCATTCAGGATCATGTGATCTTTAAGAAAAAGTTAAAAACTTTCCTTTTTTAGTTGTCTTCTTGTTATACTTTTTCCTTTACCTCTGCACGCGCCGGGACACTCTGTTGAGTAGCTGAGCGCGATACAAATATATATAACATAACATAACAAGACTACTGAATAAACCTGCCCTAATAAAGTGGGCTTTTACACTTCATCATGAATTGGTGTGTGATTATTGTGCGATGCCCCATAGTGACTAAGCTTTATTCGACAATGAAGACTGAGGCCCTGGTTGTAGTACCCAATGAAAGGTCACAATGGCGGGGCAGATATGGGATGTGTGAATTGAGATAAGGAGTGTCCGTACTGTTGTAGCCAAATCGGGACTTTGTCCCCTAACGGTCGGCTATGACTGATAAATAATAAATTCCTACACCAAGTCTACCACACTCCACTTAAGCTAGTCAAAGTAAATTGCGGTCAGATTCTAGCTGCGCAAGATGCTAAGCGACCAGATACACACTTTATTCACCTTGCCTGGTACTGGTCTCAAATTAGCAGATACTGTTGTAAAAGTGTTTCACTCCCTTTCAAATGTGACTGTGGTGACCATAGAGCCAACCCCTAATCTGGCCCTTTTGCACTGTTAACATGCCAAAATGTTTCACTTCCGTGGCCGTACTTCTGGCAAAGAGAAGGGTGGCAGGTGCTGGGTGGAGAGACTGTGCTCCCACTGTAAAGACATGGCTGAACAATTTAATCTATTGCAGTCAGCAATTAGAGTGCTACTATTCTACAATTCTTCACTCAAAGTCAAAGAAAGCTTTATTCGACTGTTTTTTAACAATCATAAAAGCACATAAAATATACCACTTTTACATTGAATTTCATAAGTGAAAAACAGTAAACAAAAACAATTTTGGAATTTAAGAATAAAAATACATGACTATAATAAAAACCATCTAAAAAGAAGGGGGGGGTTCCCATACAGTTAAAGTTCAACAATAATAAAACTTTTCCTTAGGTGGAGTACTCTCTTCAAAAACATAGCTAGCCTCCATGCTATGTGTTCGTTCTCCAGGAACTGAAGTTTGATTAGTGCTGGGCGACATTGCCTCAACCCCTGAGATTTTAAAAGTGGAATTAACCACACTTTCCATAGTTCTGAATAAAATTTACAGAAAAAAAGTAAATGAATAGTGGATTGGGCAGAATGATTGTCACAAGGACACAGTTGCAGCAATCGAGACCAGTCATTCATTTTAGGAAAGGTCACGAGTCTATGGACAATATTAAGCCTAAGCCTGGTCAATAACAATCTATCAAAAACGCCAGGTACAAATGTCAAGTATGGCTCCATTCCTATGGTAGTTGATATTAACTGGTGTTGGTTAACGCTGGGCTTTAAAAGTTCCCCTGCTGTTCTTACTGTGTCCAGCAACCGAAGACCCTCTTTTTTTAGGACCTTTCTAGGGATCGCCTGCATGGACCTTGGGTCGGTGAAATATTCTAAATGACCTAAGTAATTCATAAAATCACGAACAAACCTAACCCAAGGAATCTTTAAAGCCCCATCCAATTTAAGACTATCCTGCAAAATCTCCCTGTTTAGCTGGTTTCTGCTCCTTTGACCAGATACTATGCCACAATAGTATCGGTTCCATTTTAATAAGATCAGAGATAAAAGGGAGATCCAACTCCTCATGACAAACATAGGAAGATGTGCTGGGTGGGACGGATAAAATATATCTTAAAAAGGAGTTTTCAACAAGTTGAAGCGAGAGAGTGTTAACAAAACCCCACACCCCAGCTCCATACATAGCAGAGGTAATGCACTTGGCTTTATAGATTTGTAGGAGCTCCCCTGGGGGTTTCCTGCCTAATTTCTTTGAAAAAGTTGCAAGGGCAGTGGATGACCGAACGAACGCCAGTTTTTTAGTGGATATTGTTTGGGCCCATGAATCTTTGTGGTTAAATAATACACCAAGGTATGAGAAGCTCTTAGTCGGAGCTAGCTTCTGACCATCCACAAATATGTCTTTTGACCTCCGACTCCCTTGGCCACATCTCATTACATAAGTCTTTGATATGTTAATACTAAGACCAAGGTCCTTCATAAAGACGAAAAAAAACTGTCAAGGACCCTCTAGAGACCAATTTGCGTTTGTGTCATTAAAACTGCGTCATCCGCATAAAGGAGAGCAGGTATGGATCGGCCACCAACTTGAGGAAAATCTTGTCCACTCCTAAGTAATACTTCGCCCAATCCATTAATATAAAGGTTAAAAAGAAAGGCGGACAGCACGCAACCTTGCCAAACCCCCCTCCTAATGGGAAATGCAGCTGTACGCTCCCCACCTATGCCAAAATGCACACTGGCTGAAGCACCACTATAAAGGCGCCTGAGAAAAGCGATAATATGTGGGTCAACCCTCAAAGCCTCGAGGACCTCCCATAATCTATCATGCCTAACGGAATCGAAAGCCGCAGTGAGGTCCACGAATACCAGGTACAATCTGCCCTTTTTCGCCCTTGTATATTTCCCTACTAGAATAGCCAAATTTAAACATTGCTCCATTGTACCCAGCCCCTCGCGGAAACCATACTGCAGGTCTGATAAGACCTGAGTATCTTCTGCCCAATCTTGCAGACGCTCCAAGATCACACGCCCGGCCACTTTTACCATGGAATCAAGTAATGAAATTGGTCTATAACAACTGGGGTCTTGGCGGTCCCCTTTTTTGAAAATTGGGACGATAATAGACTCCGCCCATGTCTTAGGTATTCGGGCTTGGCAACTAGCATTAATAACCTGGGTTATGATGGGCCCCCAGAGAGTGATGTTGGACTTAAACAGGTCCACTGGGACACCGTCTGGACCGGGGGCCTTACCAACCTGGCTTAATGCAAGGGCTCTGTTCACTTCCTCTAAGGTGAACTTCAAATCTACATTATCATGAGTTCTCACTACTCTATCGCTACCTGACAAGGTAGAGTTACCTGGGCCGTTGTATACCTTTGAGAAATGCTTGATCCAAACCTCTTCGGAGATGACAATTTCTATCGAGGACCATCTGCAGGAGTTAAAAAAGGGGCCTTCACTGCTCTCCAGAATGCGGCAATGTCTTTCAATTGTGCTGCTGAGTGAAGGGATTCCCAAGCTTCATCTCTCATGGCACTCTTTCTTTCTTCAATAGCATGCCTGTACTCCAGTCTTGCCAGCCTGACATTATTCAGGATTCTGGGTTGCCTATGTAACTCAAGCTTCAAGTTAGAATACGCTCACGTACACCTTGTATTAAACCAGCCCAGATCTTTGGCTTTGTTACGTTGTTGGGCACTCAAATAGGCCAAGGAACATTTGGGATGCATTGCAATCATGTTTGTTAGATAAACACAAGATTACATCCAGAAATAGATGGGTATCCGATGGACCTCGGGGAATGGTTTTCTTTCAGGAAGGGAGCCAGTAGATTCAACTCGATCCTAGGTTTGGGTCTCACAGGATGACCTGCCCCGTTCGCTGAGCTGCTGTATAGAATTATTATTATCTATACTTCACAGTCTATGGAATGAGTAGCCAAATGTACTCTCTGTCATCTGCATGCGACCCATAACAATGTTTGAGATCGTTTGTTTTGTAGATTTTACTCGATGTTTTGAAAATCTACTAAATAAAAAATAATTGAAAAAAACAGCAGAAATCCATTGAAGGAAAAAACAAAAACTGCAAGCTATGCACTTGGATTACTGAATCAAATACCCTGACTGGATCATATTACTTTTGCACTCCAAAGCACACTTATGTGGTACTCCTGAGGCAGCCTGGGACTGAGAGGTCAAACAGAAGAAGGTCTTGTCAGAAACCGGCCGGGCCAAGGGGAACTTGACTGGCCCTGTAGAATAGATAACGACAAAACACGGAGATTGAAGGAAGAAATTATGGAAGCAGGCAAAGTCTGCGGGAGGTAGTAAAGAAAAAGACTCAGCAGAGGAGTTAGCTGAACAAGAAAGAAAAGAACTCTCCCGACCGAAAAAACATAAATAAATCAACATTAATACTATGGATGCGTCCATAGTCAGACCCACTTAGCAGAACATCCAGTAAATCCAATAGGGGTATTTTCCGCTGGCAGAGACTTACATAAATATGACTACCCCAAACGCAATGGAGTAAAACAAGGTAAATTATACCAAATCCTAATGCTGATGACATGCAATGACCATGTAGGACTGAAGGACAAGTACGATGTACATCACAGAGCCTTTCCCCATGGGCTCTGGTGCCTGCACCATGGATGTAATAATGTTTGCAGTTTTTGTGTTGGGACTTGGGATGACATACTTGGCACATTGGGCCACATTTGCCAACATTTTGCACTGTGTTTGCATCGCAAAAGTGACGCAAACTGCAAAAAAAAAAAATTTATATTTACTTTCCAGTGCAAAACTTGTTGAGCTGGCAATTGCCTAAAAGTAAAGCAAAGTAGCGCAAAGCACTGCTTTGAGTTACTTAGCGTCAAGGGGGTGTTACATGGGTGTCCCCATGCAATCACCCATTCTGTTTGATGCAAAATTCTATCAAAAAAAAAATTGAGACAAGGGTTTGAGTCAAAAATTAACACCATCTGAAAGAAGAAGTTCAAAAGAGAAATTTTTCATTTCTCCTTTCTTTTCTGATTTTGCATGCTACCTACACTGTTCAGCATACATAGAAAGTAGGAAAAGTTTTAAAAGTTGTCTAGGCATAGTATTTTGTACTGGAAGGGTACTCTTCCAGTACAAAACCTATGCTAGACTCATGCACAGTACCTTGCACTATGGCACAAAAGTGTGTGCATGGCACTTGGCAGCAAAATTCTGCAGGGGGAGGGGAGGAGAGAACCATATCTTGGTAGATATGGTGCTCTCCTGATTCTCTCCTTCTCACGCAATGCAGCACAGCATGTTTTGCTTTATTCAATGATCCAAAGTTTTCTATGGACCGCCATGGCGAAATTCAGCAAATCCCAGTTTGAGGAAGGATAAGTGCTGCAGATATAACTTCATATTACCAAGCATCACATCTAATAATTGTGGTTCAATAGCTCAATGACACACAAGCGGACCCAACATTTGCAATATACAAATGGGTGATGGGGGACATGCGCCCACTGCATTTTTTTTGCATGAGGACCATTCCGGAAATTCCCCACAATAAAAACAGTAATAAAACTATGGATGGAGAGCCTGAATAGTATGGGAGGGTTTCAGATTTATTTTTTATTATGCATAGTTATTAAAAACCATTCCACAGTTGTTTGCTGTCAGGATAAAAAGCCATTATGGTTCAACAGTAAAAACATTGATACACATGATAAGGGTGCTGGGCAGTGCTTACATACAAATATACAAAAAGACTGATAAAACCAATAGATGAGTGCCAAAAATGTGACAGTAAAAACAATAAAAAACAGGGGCCCTAAAAAGTGTGCACTGCAGTACTACATGGCTGTGATGATAATGGTTAGTGGGGCCTGCGGTGGGCATCTATTGTATAAGGCAATAGTGCCAGACAGCTTAATGCTGGAGTGGTTTGTGGGCTCCTATGATGTTGACTCATTTTTTGTTCCGCCAGTGTGAGAAATTTGACCACTCTGCAGTTCAGTTGTGTGCCTCTGAATCGAAACATGCCAGCACCGCTTGCCGCCTGGTGCGGATCCCTGACTGCTTGAGTGGGAACTTTAGCAGCTGTATCCTCTTTTGCTGCAGCGCGGTGCATGTGCAGATTAAGTGCAGAATGTCTCCTGGGCCTGTGTCGCACAGACTGCAAGTGCTTGGTGAGCATGCCCTCTGCCATGGTGGAAGGTGTTCAGCGCACGGTAGAATGCCCAGGCGGTGTTTTAAAAACTTTATCTTGAGAGTTTTAGGGTAACCCTGATTGAAGTATTTTTGGGTTGCAGACGATTTGTAGGAGTATGGGAGGGCACATCAAGCTAATAAAAGAAGCCTCATTCTGGATTGGAAATTTAGGGCGGGATGTATAAAGCTTTTTTTGCAAATGAGTCTGGCCATTTGTGAGCGAAAAAAGGCATTTTTCAATGTACAAAGGCTCAATTTGCGATTCGATAACCTATTACCGAATCGCAAATTGAGTTTGCCATTCAGTATTAGAAAGGGGCGTGCTTACGGTGTCCTTTCCTAATACTGAATTGCAGTGGAATGTGTGAATGTTTTACGACCGAAATGTGATCGCAAAACATTTGCATTTTACCACCTACTTCAAGTAGGTGGTAACTAATTTACAAATAGGAAGGAGTTCCCAAGGGACCCCTTCCCTTTTGTGAATGTTTCGAAAACATTTTTTAAGAGCAGGCAGTGGTCCCACAGACAAACTCTTAAAAAATTAAGGAAACTCAGTCTGCATTTTTAAAAGAAAAGTGCTTTGTTGAAATCAATCATAGACATGGTGGTCTGCTGACCCCAGCAGGCCACCATCCCTGCGATTTTTGCAATTCCCAATGGGTCGCAAACCGAGACCTACCGAAACACAGATTTGTACCTGGGTGTTAGCAATTACCAGATAGTGACGCAAATATTTGGTATTTGGTAATCGGAAGCCATACACTCTGCACATATGGGCCATTATTACTCAAGTCCACACTCTAAATGGCTTCTATGAGTGAGACGCCATCGGCATATCCAAATTTGGGGATGTGATAACTGGTGTAGTCATGTGCTCAATATCAGGCATACATGCAAACTGTGGCATGCACATTTATCGAGTCTTTAGATACCGCAAAATGAGGCAAGTCCTGTTCACAATATCAAAGACCTCAGGGAGCTTTCTGACTTTAAACCCTTGAAGCAAAATTACTGATGGAAAATCTAAGGTGGAAGAGGAAATCTGCACTATCTCATTTTTAAGGATGCAGATCTCTAACACTTTCAACAGTCAGACATGCATGGCAGGGAGATATGGGTACACTCATGGGTGAGAAATGGCATGATGCCAGGATCTCACCAAAAGGAGTGACCATTGCCACCCATTTCAAGATAATCCAACTTAAATACCTGCATCAAATATACCTCACTCGAGACAAATGGTGGTGTTTCAGGCAAACTAACTCCTTTGTTTCTGTGATGTAATGAACAACCAGATGACTTCTTCCTCACCACATAAAGATGCTATGAAATTATGACTTTCCAGTAAGGGGTGCGGCGCAGCCTAGGGGAACCGATAGGATGGCAGCTTGATAATGTCCTCAAACTAGCCCTTCATCTCATACCATCTAATATATACACAAATATGTATGCTTTGAAGATATTGCACATTGGTCTGGTAGCTGTAAATTAAGATGTTGCTAGAAATTGGCAGATCAAAGACTCACCAAGTTTGGAGTGGCTTGGATCACAGCATGACTCTAGAATCTCCTATATACAGGTCACAAGGTTGTCCACAAAACACACTAAAATCTTGGGAGACAGCTGTAATATTGAGGAAATTGAATGGTGCTGGGCAGAAGCAAAGAAAACATTTCCTTATTATGCGTAGTCAGTAGACCACTCACCTCTTTAGAACAATTACTGTGAAAGAAAATTGACCTGCTCTGACATAATACTAATTTCATGTTAGACCTGTCAATATGATATTTCGCAATGCATCTGAAAAACTGCAGATGTTATTAAACATTAAATGCCAATACCATTGTTTTATATAAAAAAATCTACCTTGCCTTTAGTAATGAGGTCTAACTGAGGAGAAAGTTATTAATGAACTTATAGACGACATGAATTGTGATGAAGAAGGTGGGTGTGAGGGTTAGACTGAAAGAAAGATGTTCAAAATGAGGAGAATGAACAGGCTAGGGTGTTCATCTTGTGAATAAAGGCAAGAGCACTCTGTATTTTATGTGTGCTTGGCAGATGGATGATTATATAACTATTTGAAATGAGTTCATCAAAACTGAGATGATGTGGGAGTAATCCAGGTCTATCTGATGAGAAGAGTAATTAGGATGTTATTGGTAATCAAGTAAACAGTGTAACAGTTATGACCCCTATATATTAAAGACGTGCTAGGTGACTATGACGGTGCCAGAGCGAATTGTATGATGAATGGAGGATAGGAAATGTGAGGATAGCATTAAGATCCATTGTGGCTTACCCACTCTGCACAGATACGCCAAGGGGTATATAGATTACAACCTGACCTGTTTTACTGTCAGGATTCTGCCATTTGACCATTCAGGTGGTGCTCATAAGGGTCCTGTGGGGCCCAGCCTTTACACCAGAATATGGCTGTACACTCTTCTACACCTTACATTCGTAGCTCAACACCTCACTTCAGTTCAGATCCTCATGCATCATGGTCCTTGTAATCCTTTCTGTTGCCGAATCCTGCTTAAATCTTACCCTATTACTCCTTTCTGTGACCACATCCTGCCTAGATCTTAGCCTGGTGGTAGGTATATGTTCTATATCTTGGATCCAGAATCCTACACTTTTTCTGACCCTTTCATTAATGCATGGACTTTTCTCACTTGTCTCCAATCTCCACTCCATTCCAGGTTTTTCCATTCCCCTTCTAGTATTTTTTGTTTTTCATAGTCTTCCCATTTCCAAGCACCATATTAGCCTTACCATCATTGGCAATTCCTTGATACGCAACACCTGGTTTATTTCTTCCATCTGGCTCTCTCTCTTCACCTGTGCTTCTTCCCTGAGCTTCAAGCTATTTTAGTCTTGTGAGTACAATGTGCAGAAGCATGCAGCAGTCTTTACTGCAGAGGTTCCTAGTGTTCGAATAATGTCCTGCTGCTCTTCTTCCAGCTTGCTCCTTGATTCTGTGTTCTATGGTTTCTCTTATTTCTTGCCTCCAATTCAAATTTTGCTACTTAGTCTTACCTGTTTATGTTTCTTGTTATTTCTACTTTTTTGTCCCTGTGGTTGTTGTTGTTTTAGTTCAGCCTGCACACTACCTAACCTTTCCTTATTGTATGCAAATTCCTTGCATTTTGTTCCTGTGTTCTTTGTCCTGTTTGCATACTTCCATCATCCTGCCCTTGTTCGTGTGCCAGTTATCACAGTTTTGTTTCCAGTATTCATAGTTTTGTGTGCTGATTTCTACTGCAGCCCTGTCCCTGTTCTCTGGTTCTTGTATTGCTTTTCCCTGAGGTCAGTTTTGTCTTTAGTGTTTCCTGCTCTATTCCCTTTAGTCCTTTCCTGTGTCAGTGAGATTCTGAGGCTTGCTGCTTCTAGCATAGAGACTCATCCAGAGCTCGTCTTCTTTAAGTGTCTAGGAAGACTCTGATTAGCTGCTTCTTGCCTTTTTCTAGATTTTCTTACCTCACAGTGAGGTCACTTTCCAAGGAGAATGAAAACTATCATTTAGGATAGTCTCTCTATTGATTCCCTGCTTGTTCTTTCCAGTTGTTTGTAGTTTGCATTTGAGAAGCCTTCCTAGCTTCCCTTTTACATGTTTTCCCAGTTCATGTAATGTTTCTTAATCATAGACTGATACAACCCGCTCCAGTCCTCAGCTTCTCACCTGTTTTCTTTTCTGGCATTAATATGCTCTCTTGTGCATGATAAACCCCTCCTCTTAAATTCCCATGTTCCTATAAAGAGCAAGCACAGTCTTTAGTTTCTTTTGTCCTGATTTTTTTTTTAAACAAACTTTATTTGATTTTACATACATAATCACGTATCACTTCGACATCAGAGATATTAACTCAGGAGGTATAGCCCGTTATACTCTGTGTGCCTCAATTGACTGAAAGGAGCCCCATTAGCCAGGGCCCACCCTCCCTCCAGCTCCTGCATTTGCCCCATGACATACAGGTCTAAACTTCCGTGCTTGGAACTATTTAGCTCGTAAACTTAATACCCCATGTTACCCCATTCTACCTACCCCCACCCTCCCCTCCCTCCAGACGTGCCATTTCCCAATGTGCGACTGCTCGGAGCAGTCAGGTATGCCCCCCCCTGCATGTCGTAGGTCTTGGGGCCAGCGCATCTAGCAGAGTTCCACAGCCGATGCACCCACGTCTTACATTAGGTAACTTGGAGACCAGCCCAATATCATGCTTTAATATTCCCACTTTATCCTGAGGCCTCGGGGATCTCCTCCGCTCAGTCTTCAACTCCCATATCTTCCTTAGCGATATCACCAGCGCCTCCCATGCTCTCGCTGTCTCCTCTGCTCTCTCATTCCTAGCTCTTTTCGCTGCTGCATTCTGGCTCTCCCCTCACATTCTGCCCCTTTAACAAGTTCCGTCTGCCATCTAGTTATACTTGGGCCCTTTTTTGCCTTCCAGTGCATAGCAATGTCTCTTTTAGCTAGCGAGAACCCCAGATCCAAAAATGTGCTCGTTATTTTGTTTTTTGCTGTGTGGGGAAACCAATGTAGTAGGCAAACCTTCGGGGTTGCCTCTATTTCCCTACCAGGTACATCGGTCAGTACCTCAGTGAGCTCTTCCCAGAAATTCCCCATCTGTGGGCAGCTCCAAAACATATGGAAAAAGTTCGCCCCTTCCCTATTACAACGTGGGCAGGCCGCCGATTGTGTCTCAAAGTATTCATTAATCTTTGCTGGGGTAAGATACGCTCTGTGTAGAACATAGAAGTTCACTAGCTGGAATCTGGCATTCCTGGTGCTTTTCCATGCCATTTCCACTAGTTCCCCCCAAGTTTTTTCTAGGATGCCCTCCCCAAAGTCCACCTCCCATGTTTGCCTCAGTGCCGCCAGTGGAAGCACCACTTCCTGGGTCATGTGCCTGTATAAGCATGTGACCGCCTTAAATGTCCCGGCCGCCGTCACCACATACTGGTACTCCATTGACAACTGCGGCTCAGTCAACCCCTCTCCCCAGTGCTTTCGTATGGCCGCAGTGAGCGCTGTGTGTAGAAGGAAGTCTCCCCGGGGCAAGTCAAATCTCTCCTGAAGGTCTTGGAATGGAACATGGCTCCTTCCTCATATAAGTCCCCTAGTGTCTTAAGCTCCTTCTCTCCCCAAGCTTCCAGTTCCCGCCAGGTTCCTCCATGAGGCAAAGCCTCGCAGAGCAGTAACGGGATTTCTGGGGCATATGGACACTTAATCTGCGCCCGCCTCAAACTTCTATTCCAGCACAAACGCGCCGTTCATACTTCCATAGAAAGAGTGTTAATTCGTATGGGTAGTTTTAGCAAAGTTTGGGATAGTAGTCTCAGTGGTGGGAAGTCGTTTCACAGCTCTTCCTCCCGCCTGAGCCTACCTGCAATCCATCTGGTGAACCATTGCAACTGTGCCGCCAAGTAATAGGTCTCAAAATCAGGGACAGCCAGACCCCCCCTGCGATCTTGGCCTCATAAGCACTCCCAAAGCTACTCTGCGCCTTCCATTCCCCCATAGGAAGCCCGAGACCAGTGATTTGAGCTGGGTGAAAGGTTTCACCGGAATCCAGACCGGCAACACCCCAAAATAATACAGCAGCCTCGGTAGTGTAAGCATTTTAAGAAGAGCTACTCGGCCAATTACTGATAATGGGAGAGTCCCCCAGAAGTCAAAGCTGCTTTTCGCGCCCCTTATGGCTCTCCCGATATTACCCTCCAATAAGTCATCCGGGTTGTGATAAATTTGTGTGCCGAGGTACGTCAGGCAGCGGTCTTCCCATCGCACTCCGTCTGTCACTTGTGGGCCCACTCTATTCCCCTTTGTAGGGAAAAGGCAGGACTTTGCCCAGTTTACTTTGAGTCCCGCTATCCCACCAAGCTCTTGCAGCAGCTCCTTTGCTCTCGAAAGTGCTACTCTCGAGTCTGCCAGGAACATAAAGAGGTCATCTGTATAAAGTGCGATGTGATGGATTCGCCCATCCACATTTAGGCCTTGATAATGCTGTCCTGTTCTGGCTCGAGCCGCTAGTGGCTCCATGGCCAAGGCAAATAAAAGGAGGGAGAGCGGGCACCCCTGCTTCGTCCCTCGGCCAACTCTGCAGGCATCCGAGATTAGCCCCCCAGTTCTAACCCTGGCAGTGGAATCGGTGTACAAAAGAGCCGTCCATTTCACAAATTCCTCCCATATTCCAAATTTCCGCATCACTCGGAACAGATAAGGCCATTCCAGGCTATCAAATGCCTTTTCAATATCCACCGAGAAGACAACCGCTTCCTCTTTCTGGTAGGAGGCTGCTTCCAGTACCCGGAGGAGTCGCCGAACATTGAGGCCCGTGTTTCTGGAGGGGATGAACCCCGCCTGATTATTATGGATTAAGGTTGTCATATAGGGGAGAAGGCGGGTGGCCAAAATGCGACTCAGGATCTTATAGTCTAGATTAAGCATGGAGAGCAGCTGGTACGCCGAAATGTCCCAGGCCGGCTTCCCAGGCTTGAGGAGTGGGATTATTATTACTTCCCGCGTCGTGGCCGGGAGGTGCCCCACTCGTTTCGCTTCATTATAGAACTCTACAAGCCTTGGCGCTAAAATCTCACTGAATGCTAAGTAGAATTCTGATGGCAGCCCATCGGTTCCTGGTGTTTTATTTCTGGCCATACTTTTAATTGCCCCTCTCACCTCGTCCAGCTCCACTTCGCGGCCTAAGACATCCGCTATGCCCCCCTCCAATGCTGGCAATTCTGCATCCCCCAGGAATGCATCGAGTGCTACATCCTCCAACTCTATCCTGCTCCTATATAGTTCTGTATAAAACTCATAGACAAGTTGTTAACCCCTTCGCTGCTAGGCCTTTTCCGCCCCCTGTGCTAAACCTTTTTTTGGCTATTTGGGGTAGTTCGCGCTTAGGCCCCTGTAACGTTTTGACCACATAAGGTATCCACGCCAAATTTGCGTCCTTTTTTTCCAACATCATGGGGATTCTAAAGGTATCCAGGGTTTGTGGATTCCCCTGGAGGGGACCCAGAAATTAGCCAAAATACAGCTAAATTTTGGGGGTTTTGGGAAAAATGGGAAAAAAGGGCTCCAGATGAAAGCGTTTGGTTTTTCCCTGCAAATGGTATCAAAAAAGGGGTTGTGGTGCTGAAATCATCATCTTCCCAGCTTTCAGGGACAAGCAGACTTTTGTCAGAATACCAACATTTTTCACACAGTTTTGGCATTTTTCTGGGACATAGCCAATTTTTGATATTTTTTGTGCTTTCAAACTCCTTCCAGTTAATGGTAGAAATAGGTATAAAAGCAATAATGGATCCTGGAGAGCTATACATTTTAGAAAAGTAGACAAAATTCTGAATTCAGCAAGGGGTCATTTGTGTAGATCCTTCAAGGTTTCTTCATAGAAACTAACAGTTAAATATAGGAAATATTGAAAATTAGTTGAAAAAAACAGCCATTTGTGCCAACGTTTTCACCTGTAACTTCTTCTAATTGTGACAGCTGTTTGAAAGCAATATACCGTTACATCCGCTGGACCTTTCTGGTTGTGTGAATATATAGGAGTTGTAGGTTCACCAAGAACCCGACGAACCCAGAGCCAATAACTGAGCAGCGTCTTGAAATGTTTTTTTTATTATCTACCGGGTATATAGCAATTATTTTGGGAAAATGTATACATGGAAAAATTGGTATGAAAGACACCTATGTATTTCTGAAATGGGAACAAAATATAGAGTTTAGAAACAGTAGATATTTGCACATTTCCGAAATTGGGAGTACCCATACTAGCATGAGAATTATAGGTCATTTTTCAAAATGACTTCTTTTTTACACATTGTCTCTCATTTGGAAGGCAGGAATGCATCGAAAGTCAATAGGTAATAACAGTTGCTCTACAATTCTGTGTTACCCTAAGTCTCCAGAGAAAAATGGTACCTCACTTGTGTGGGTAGGCCTAGTGCCCGCGACAGGAAACGGCCCAAAATGCAAGGTGGACACACCACATTTTCACAGCGAAAAATGACCCTTTTTTTGCAAAGTGCCTAGCTGTAGTTTTTGAACCCTAGCTCTGCCGGCACCTAGGGAAACCTAGCAAACCTATACATTTTTGAAAACTAGACACCCAGGGGAATCCAGGATGGGGTGACTTGTCTGGCTCTCACCAGCGTCTGTTACCCAGAATCCCTTGCAAACCTCAAAATGTGTCCAAAAAACCAAATTTTCCTCACACTTCTGTGGTGGAAAGTTCTGGAATCTGCGTGGATCCACAAAATCCACCCAGCCCGCATTTCCCACAGTCTTCCAAGAAAAATGGTACCTCACTTGTGTGGGTGGGTCAAGTACCCGCGACAGGCAAGGGCCCAAAACATATTGCCTTTCACAAAACGACCTGGTTTTGCAAGGGGGGTCACCTGGGTTTTTGGCCCCGTGCTCGGTGGCCAGCTAGGGAAACCTACCAAACCCACACATTTCTGAAAACTAGACACCCTGGGGATTCCAGGGAGGTATGGCTTGTGTGGATCCCCCAATGGGTTCTTACCCAGAATCCCCTGCAAACCTCAAATTTAGCTGAAATAAATCACATTTCCCACACATTTTTGTGCGGGAAAGTTGTGGCATCAGAGTGAGGGCATTGGCATGTCTGTTTTGGGCAGCCCCCACCCCTGATTCAAATTGGCAAAAAATATCCCTGGCATCTAGTGGGCTTTTTGCCCCCCCAGGGGGGTCAGATTGGGGGCTACCGCCCCCATCTGCCCGCCGGGGGGGCAGAAAGGCTGTAATTTTTGTAAGGGTGGGGGCATTGGCATGCCCGTTTTTGGCAGCCCCCACCCTAATTAAAATTGCCCCCAAAAAAATCCCTGGTTTTTAGTGGGCTTTCTGCCCCCCAGGGGAGCAGAAAGACTGTAATTGTTGGGGGGGTGGGGGAATTGGCTTGCCCGTTTTGGGCAGCCCCCACCCTAATTCAAATTGCCCCCAGAAAAAATCCCTGGCTTCTAGTGGGCTTTTTGCCCCCCCGGGGGACAAATTGGGGCTACTGCCCCCATCTGCCTCCCATGGGGGGGCAGAAAGGCTGTAATTGTGGCAGGGGGGTGGGGGCATTGGCATGCCCGTTTTGGGCAGCCCCTACCCTAATTAGAATTGCCCCAAAAAAATCCCTGGCGTCTAGGGGGCTTTCTGCCCCCCCGGGGGGGCAGAAAGGCTGTATTTGTGGTGGGGGTGGGGGCATTGGCTGGCCTGTTTTGGGCAGCCCCCACCCAATTAAAATTACCCCCAAAAAAATCCCTGGTGTCTAGTGGGCTTTCTACCCCCCTGGGGGGGGCAGAAAGGCTGTAGTTGTGGCGGGGGGTGGGGGCATTGGCGTGCCTGTTTTGGGCAGCCCCCACCCTCATTGAATTAGCACACAAAAAACTCCCTGGCATCCAGTGGGCTTTCTGCCCCCCCCAGGGGGGCAGAAAGACTGAATATGGCCACATTCTTTTTTGGGGGGAGCAAAGGCCCTTGCCCAAGGGGCCGCTCCCCCCTCCCTGGTGTCTAGTGGTGGATCCCTGCTTGGGGATTGCCCTCCTGGGGCGATCCCCAAGCAGGGATCCACTGGGGAGGGGTACCATTGGAAAGGGGAGATTCTCCTCTTTCCAATGATACCTCTCCCGTCTTTCTACGTGCTCAGGGGGCAACTGAACTGAAATGAGCCTAAAGGCTCATTTCAGTTTCGGTTTCAGTGAAATGACGTCAGCGCGACGTGCGCGCTGATCGTCATTTCACTGAAATGGGGGGGGGGCCTCGGGAGCTGGGGAAGCTCTTCCCCGGCTCCCGAGGCTACAGGGAAGAAATAGAAATCCCTCTGGTGCCTGCACCAGAGGGATTTCCGGGGCCATGTGCCATGACGGCCGGGAGCCGTCGTGCGCACACGGGCACCGTTGCGCACGACGACTCCCGCTGTCGTGCGCATGTAAGGGGTTAATTCCTTGCTGCCTATAGCATACAGTAACCCTGGGAGTAGTTCGCGTAGTAGCGCTACGCGTAGCTACGCGAAGTGCACTTCGCACTATGCGTAGCACTACGTGAACTGCGTAGTGCGGTAGGAAATGCTGTTCGCAATGATTGCACAGTGCCGGATGCTTGTCCGCACTGTGCAATCATTGCAAACGGCATCTTGCACAGTGCAAGCGGTCGTTTTCTGCCGCTCAAGTAGATTTGTACTCGAGCGGCAGTTTTCTCAACGCGGACTGGTAGTTTCTCATCGCGAGCGGTCGCGAGCATACGCGACCACTCGCAATAAGAAACCTGACCTCCCTGCGTTGAGAATCTCGCCGGGAGGTTTATTTTCCACGCTCGCGATCGGCAACTTGATGTTGCTGATCGCGAATGAGGAAAAAGTCTCGCCGGGATGTCATTTTGCTCGCTCGCGGTCGCCAACTTGACGTTGAAGACCGCGAGCAAGCAAAAAATGCCTGCTACGCTACGCGTTTTTGCACTGTGCTACGTGCAATTCGGGTAGCGCGTAGTTGCGCAAACTACGCGAGCGTAGCGTAGTTTTCCGCCCAGGCCTAGCATACAGTTCCATTCTGTTCCCTGAGCTCAAGAATCACAGATCCTCTTCTAGCCGGATTAGCCAGCCAGGCCAGTAGGGCACCAGACTTGTTCCTCACAGTATGGGCTCTAGTGACATATTGTTTGTAATCGAAGCAGCGTAGCCACTCAACTTCTGCTGCAACTGCTTCCCTGGCCTCTAAGAGCTCCTCTTGCTTGACTGCCCTCTCAGGTCTTTCCCGCTCTAAATCCCTCAATTTTTGATCCGCCCTTTGTATATCCTGCAATAACACTTTGCACACCCCCATCGTCTCCGAGATGCACCGCCCTCAGATGACCGCCTTAAACGCATCCCACTCTCCTAGCGAGTTTGTTGCTGTGTTGGCGCTGGTCTGTAAGTACTGCTCAATATCAGTGCCTACCGTCTCACGGAAGACTTAATCTTCTAACACGGCAGGTTGCAATCGCCATGTGGGTATTTTGGGCCTCTCTCATGACCACCTAATTCCAAGTAATATTGGATTGTGGTCAGAGATAGTTCTGGTGAGGTATTCACTGGAGTGTACCACCTCATGAACGTCGGGGGAACACAGAAGAGTATCCAGCCGGACGTGCAAGTCGTGCAATGCGGAGAAAAATGAGTAGTCTCTAGTTGCCGGGTGCTGAGCTCTCCATGTGTCTACCAACCCCCACCTCTGCTGCCAGTGTCGCCTCTCTTCTGCTATCTTATGAATAGGTGCATCAGGAAGTGGTGGATGTGAGCGATCAAGTACCACGTCAGTGATAGAGTTAAAATCCCCCCCTAATATCACTGAACCCTGTAATATTGATGCCAGTTTCCCAGACAGCTGTGACATGTAGGCGGTCTGTTCCGAGTTGGGCGCATATAGACTTCCGATCACTATGTCTCTACAATCTAGTCGCCCGGACACCACCACATATCTCCCCTCCGGGTCTATAACCTGGCCCATAAATTGAAATGGCTCTCCCGCTCTCACCCAGATCAACACTCCTCGGGCGTATGCTAAATAATGAGGGGCAGATTTACAAGCCCCTTGCGTGACTTTTGCGCTGCAGTTGCGTCACTTTTTTGACGCAACAGCGGCGCAAACAATGCAGCCTATTTACAACATGACGCATCTAGGGAGATGCGTCACGTTATAAAGCCCTGCGTCACATTATACCTGCGTCAGGTATAATGTATGCAGGTTGGGCGTTCCCACGCAGGAAGGCCTCATAAAAGTGACTCAGTGAAATCTACAAGATTTCACTGCATCACTTCTCGGACGCCACTGCGTCAAAACCTTACGCCTGCTTGAAGCAGGCGTAAGGAGTGACATAGTGTAGTGGGAATAGGCCTCAAAAAGCATTGCTGGAGTTGCGTCGTGCTTGCGACACGACTCCAGCAATGCGTGACTTTTGCCCCAACAGATGCGTCAGAATTTCTGACGCATCTGTCAATCCTTGCGCCATGGTGCGCCGTATTGTAAATACGGTGCATCCATGGTGGCGCAATGGTTTCTCAGTGTGGCGCAGGGAAAGTGATGCATCTCTACAGATGTGTCACTTTCTTGTAAATCTGCCCCTTAGTGTAGAATACTTGCCCTCTCCAGCGGCACTGCAGCGCCACCCCTTCCTTCCCCATTATGTGAGTCTCCTGGAGCAATGCGATTTGAACCCCCCTCTGGATCAAAAATGCATGAATTTTGTGACGCCGCAACATGGAATGCATTCCCCGAATATTCCAGGATATACACTTTAATTCTTAGGGGGGAGCCATTGCATTTAATGACTCTCTTTACCCGCTGAGTTCCCCATAGTGGCACGCCTGGTCCCCACTAACAACCCTCGAACCATGTTAACTCCCCATCTCCCCCTCCCCAGTACAGGTACTCTAAAACTAGTTCCCATCCAAACTTAATCCAAACTTTTAGAGTCCTTTCGTATGTTCGAGGTGCACTGCTTATCCTTCGTAATCCAGAGCCCCGTCCACCTGCACCCTGATAGTTAGTGTAGATACGGAGCCCCGAAGCTGTCCGTCTCATACATACAATACCACAATGCCATTGGTAGTTTCCATAACTCCTCAACCCAAGTCACTGATACATAAGGTGACTGTCCACTGCAGGTCCTCATTCCAACGCGTCTTCTTCCGACAATGTGATCCGCTGTTTGTGGCGTAACTACCGGCAATTCCGTATCTGAATCATCATTGCCACTATGTATTGATGATCCTGCAGCTCGGCCTGTTTCTGTTCCACTTTTACTTGACTCAGGACTGTGCACATTTTGACTATGTTCCACCACAGCCTGCAGTGCTCTACGTCTTTCCAATCTGAGCTCTCTTGGGGAGGTGGCCCTGGACCCAACTTTGGTATTGCTAGTATCTTGCTGGGAGGTCTCCGAAGATGAGTCTATGTGTTCGCGGGTTCGCCTAGTTTCTAACCATTCCCAGGCCTCTTGCGGTGTGGTGAAAAACCTTGCCCCCTTTGGATCAGCCACTCGGAGCCGCACCGGGAAGATCATGGTGTAGGGAAGTTGCATTTGGTGGAGTCTTCTTTTAACAGCCAGGAACGACGCTCTGTTACGTTGGACCTCCCTAGTAAAGTCTGGGAATATCATTACTTTATTATTATCAATCTGTAGGTTTTGATTTTTGCGAGCTTGCTGTAGAATGTGGTCTCTGTCCTTAAAGTGCAGCAGGCGCGCTACAATCGGTCGAGGAGGTGCTCCCGGTCTGGGCGGTCGGGCCGGTACTCTGTGAGCCCTCTCCAGTGCGTAGAAGGATGACAAACCCTCTGGGGGCCACTTCTGCCCGGAGCCAGTCCTCCAGAAAAGCCACCATGTTCCCTCCTTCCGCCCTCTCCGGCACTCCCACTACGCGTATGTTGTTTCTATGTGACCTTCCTTCACTATCTTCTGCCCGGACTTCCAATACTTTAACCTTGGCTTCCAATTCCGTGAGTGATTTTTGTAGAGCAGTCACTGTGATTGGGAGGTCAGCCAATACTTTCTCAGAGGCTCCAACTCGTTCCTTTAGTTTACAGTGGTAGTCTTTCAACAGGCCCAAGTCCGTGCCAATGGCATCAATTATCCCCTCCAATACCTCCCTAGAGGTCGTGATAGCCTGCATTATGTCCGCAAGCGTAGGTTTCAAGGGAGTCGAGCCCCCTCCCGTCTCAATCAGCTCCTCCTCCTCATCTGTCTGATTCCCAGTGCCCCCTGCGCCCTGGGCAGCAGTCCCTTTTTTCCTCGAAACTTTCCCCATAGTTATTAGTGTAGGTGCTTCTCCTGCACCCAGTTAATCCACTTTAGACAGGGGGGGTCTGCGCTTTGGTGAGGGCACTGATCCTGCGCTGTTTTCAGTGGTAGTCGTGTGGGTTAACACTGCTCCCGTGATGGAGTGATCACCACCCGCACTTATCCAACATCAGCAAGGCTTCTCTATCCTCCCAGGTCGTGCAGTTCTTCTCCACCACCCTTCTGGGACTTATCGGGCGGTTTCCAGTGGGTGAGCAGCAGTTATGGCTATAGGTGTACGTAGAACCTCCTCGGTTCCTTAGCTCAAGTGGTCGCCCAGGAGCAGAGCCCGGGGGAATGTGTCTGCGTGCCCCCTCGCAATCCCTTGTCTGGGTGCCTGACACGGCCTGCCCCACCAAACCTGCTCGCCAGCAGTATCCCAGGGCCAAAGTCACTCACCCAAAATCAGGCTGTTATCAGTCAGCAGTCGCTTCCCTGAACCGATCACTGCAGTCTTTACTTCCCGGTTCTGCTGCGCATCAAGTAGAGCTCCCAGCTCCTCCTCCCCTCTATGCTCTGCAATCTCCGGGCTGAACACCAGCAGCCGAGCGTCAGTCTCGTCGGAAGCGCTCCCCCGCTGGGCCGCACTTCCCTCCGACGTAGCTCCAGACTAGTGGAGAAATTTCCGGCCGCTGGGTCCGTCCCCTCCCCCCTTCGTTTGTTTTGTCCTGATCTCGGAAGGATTCCTGACATCCTAAGAGAGCCAAACTAGAGCTTTTACACTTAGCTGTAATGGTTGTGCTGGACCACCATGGAGAGCGTCATGTAATCAGAGGCACCAATGGGGCCAGTTAATACCTCTTACTCTTGCTTTTTTGACAGCACATAATACTACAGCTAAGCATGCTCCCTCATGTATTTGCCTCAGGAGTGAGCAGACGCACAGAGTAACAAAGCAGTGTATCCATAATACCGATGGTTGCCATGAGTAAGCTCATGTTCCCGTCCTCCACCATCAACAACGTAATCATAGCATGACACCTTCTTCAAACCAGGTCTTGCAGTTTTAGATCATTTTAAGTAGACTACAGAAGCGCTAAGAATCAGATAAAAAGATCTGAATAGAACACGCAAGCAAGAGACACGGGACATAATCTGTCATTGGACAAGAAGTGTGACAGTTCATAAAAGAAGGAGTTGTAGCAGGAGCAGCTGGTACACAACATATTTCTGATCAGAAAAGGGTAGATATTCAGCATCAGAAAATCATTGAAAGGGACAAAAGATCAAACATGTGGATGGCTTCAGTCACCGTTAGAAAGTCCCATGTACTCATAAAATTCTCCAAAATCATGTAAAAATCTGGCCTTCACATTTAATTGAATATGTAGTTAAATATACTATTTCTGGGTGGCAACAAGTTAAATTTTCCACAAGGGTCATACCTAGCACTCCAAATTTGGCAACGAACATGAGTGTCACTGCTAATGGTAATCCAATGATGTAGTAACCGATGCAGTACACCACTGCCCCAATCTTTTGCTTCCCCATCCCTTTCAGAATTCCATTTGATGTGCACTGTGGAGAAGGAAAAATGTTGGTGATTTATCACAGCCATTGTTTTGAAATGATCATAAAAGACACAGGTGATTTGAAAAAGTGAAACCAATTACAACAACTAGAAGATGATCTGTTATTATTTACACTAGATGTGAATTCATCTTATACTTCAATTCCTAATTATGAAGGGTTATCCAGTGGCAAATGGATTATTTAACAGCAATTCACTATTCAGGCAAAAACACTATTTCTTATTCAATTGCTACACAAAAGTTTGCATCATAATTATTTCCTAAAGGAAGATAAACATTATTTACAACTGTGGGGCACAGCAATTGGCTCAAAGGTAGCTCATATTAGGCTAACATTTTTATGTACCATTTCAAGAACAAACATACACTGCCTCAAAGCAAATTAAAACAAACTACAATGAGATGCAAATGTTGCATTGATGTATTTGGCATCTAGGAGGGCCGTGGAGATGTAAAAACATTTTGGAGAGCTAAATGAACTTGTGAACAGTGGGGTTTCTGAAACAGATCATTTATATGTGAAGATAACAATTGATAAATCATGGCTTGGCACTCATGTGTATGCCATACATACAGGCAGGAACACATATTTACATCACCAACAACTAACATCCTAAAGGATGAATATAGGGGTTACCGTACTAGAAAACACTGAGATATAAATAAATCAATAGAAAATCATTTGCAATTGAACAGCAGAAACTGATGGAATATTTTCAAGAATTGTTAAATGAAGGCATTGTCAAAGTCAAATTCAAGATGTGAGAACACTTGTTAAAACAGAATGTAATAGACACCATGGAGAAAATAAAATACATTAGCGAGCCATTCAATTAGAAGTATAATTTTGAAGTGCTGAAAACAGATTGGCAAAGATTGAAATTGATTATTAACAGAAATTCTTTATATAGTGGGAAACATATAATATACAGTTAAAAAAGTTTGTAGATGATAGTTCAAAGCACAGTCTACAAAATTGTTCAAGTTGTCATTCTGACTTTCTTGTAAACATCATTGTGGATCCCAGATATAGGGTAAAATTACAAAATATGAATTTTTGCAGTTTTGATGAATGGCAGATGGACAGTGCACTGGAAAACACTATTAACAACTATGGGCAGAACACACAAGCAGTCATGCTGGCCCATTATAATTTGCAATGCTATTCCCTTAGACAGTACAAAGCTACACAGCTTGAGAGTGTGTTGAGAGTGGCTATATCTCAGCAATTAACTTACACAATAGCCCGGGGGATAGTGGAGTTACCTGTAACACTCATCACTCAGCACATGAACTCTGCAGATTTGCATAGTTACATTCTCTTGCTGTATGACAGTACCATGCAAATAGTGACTCTGTGGAAGGCCCCACACTGAGCATGTCCTATGCCAAACCCTTACAAACCAAAATAACCTAATAGTTGAGCATACTTACAGCAATAGACTCAAATATGTGGTAGAGAATATATACCAGAAGTGTGTGACCAGTCAATGAAATGATCTCTCTGTTGAAGGAAGACAAACAGCAGTCACAAAGGTGGTAAATTAGAAATATATTTTACCCTCTTGATGAGGAGGATATTTAGGCTTTATACAACTTTTTATGTCCCATTTTTCTCAGCATATGTATAGCTAAGGCAGCAACTGTGCATTTACAGACAAATCTGTATAGCAAGATTTCTCCACAAATACTTTGTAATCATTACTCTCTAAATTCCAGGTCCAAAGTGGTTGGGGAGCATCATTAGATTGTTCTTCAAAACCTTTTGTGAGAACACTACCACTGATATAGTCTCTTGTTAACATCAAGTCACTTGTGCTGAGTTGAATAATAGAATTGGAACATATTATTAAATATTTAAATGTAATTATAGCACTCCTTGCCCATTAACATCATAAACCATTGGCACTCATTCTCCATGTCTGAATTAGCTCAATTTGCCTTACATCAGGCAGCATAAATGCCCCTGGAATAGTAACACAGATAGATGCTTTCTAAACCATGGTAGTTGCAAGCATAAAAAAATAACAATGGCCCAGACAAGCAGGAAAAACCATCTGTGCATGTCAGAAGCATTGCTGATAGGGGAATGGGTGTGATGGTTCAGTTTCGGTGTTTGCCAAGAAAAGAGGTGGAGGTGATGTTACAACAATTGTATTTAATTAACTGTTCACCTATACTAAGAATCTGCACCAGATTGATACCATTAATTTTGAATTTGCATTGTATTAATTATGGCTTTTTTATCAGTACCTGGATCCATGATGAGACAATGGTCCCTATTCACAAAAACTACCCGAAAAGAACCTGCAGAGATATACACCTCTGCCCAAGCATACTTTTCCATTTTTTGGCAGTTCACTAAAAATTTAAGTTTGTATGCATGGAAAGTTTCCAGGTGCACATCTTTTTTAAAATCTGCGCCTTGTAATGTACTCCTCACCAAATGTGGGGGGATCCATTCCCCTTCCCACCCAGGAAGGGGAATTACTCCATCACTCTGCTTAACTGAGACCAAATTTACCATTATGAATAGGCCCCTATGTAAAATATTAGTAAATATGACATTCAGGTAATTAGGAGACCGAAACATACATTCAAGACCGTATTCTATACCTGCTTAGTTTTACACAGTAAAAACTGTTTCACAGTAGTAAAAAAAAAATCCTCTTTGGAGATTTCTACCATGAGGATATTTACTGGAGCCTGCATATTGGATCATAAATATGCTGTTATTGCATGATTTGCATAGATTAACCTGGTGTGCTCTCCTGGATACAGGAAAGCTTTAAAATGTGAACAGTCTAACAAATCATAGCCTGATGCATAACTGTATCAATTTTCTGTGATATTGGTCTACTATTAATAAAACAAATTTATATAAAAATCATTAAAAATTTGCAATTCTATTAAAATAAAAGTAGCACAAATAAGTTTTCAGCTCTGCACAGCACATTTTTTTCAATAAACTGTGAATACTCACTCATCTGAAGTGAAGAGTCTCGCAATCACTGTCCTTGACCCTCCTATAACAGTGATATCAATGGCGATCAAAACACCTGAAAAATATTGTGCAATCCACAAAACATTTACTGAAAAACTCAGAAAATGACAAAGAGGAATACAGTGTATTATGTAGTGTCATTTACTTTCTAACACAATTCACACACACAAAGTAAATTCTGTTGGAATTGTACACTATTGATATAATATTCATATTTTTCCTATTTAGATCTACACCATTGAATTTCACATATTCATCTATTTAAATGCATGTTCTTTTAAATACAAATGACCAGTAGTTGATTGTGGTTTGAGGATTATTTCATTGCAGTACGGTACTTCAGCCTGCTCAAATATATTGTTTAGAGTTTGTTTCAGTTATACTCTGATATCTTGCTTTTCCAGTTATTTTTCCTACACAGTAAAAATGGTTTCACAGGTACATAAGTAGGTGAAAAGACATTAGGGTCTTTTATTGATTGTTTCTTTCATCAACATTCCACAAAATCCAAGTAGAGTCAATAAGCTGCATTATATTGTTAAGGAAGTGAGGAATCTTTACGTCACGGGGATGGCAAGCTGAGGGTCGCATAGATGAAAGCTGTTAAAAATGTTTCCTTTCTAAAGGATAAAGGAAGGCTGATCCAGCTACAGATGGGCTTATCGCCCTGCCTGGAGACACCATAGCCATTGAGAGCATAGACAGAAACAACAGCTATTGTCTTGTGGAACAATACCTCTGCTGTTACACTTACTGTTATAATGTTGCAATATTTTCGCAGCCAATATTGTTGCCGCTATTGTTTTTGTTTTCATAATAACATTTGATGTGATGTCTGACAGGCATTTGATTTGAATAAAATTGTAAAAGTATGCCTACTGTAAATTCTTGATTGTGTCTATTCATGATTAAAGGAGGTTTAGAACCTACTAATTACAAATTGCCTAAGACACACATTCCTCATGTAATGTTCAGTAGGTTGCAGTCCACTCGGTTTTCTGTCTCATGATGGTATAATTACTAAGGGCCTTATTAAAAGTACGGTGGTACACCGGACTACTGTACTCATGTGGGCGATCAGACCACCGCCACACTGGCGGTCCGCCCACTGTATTATAAGTGTGGCGGTCAGACCGCCAACTTTGCCGGGATCAAGGATCCCGCTGTGCCGGCAGTCTTGAAATGGGCAGGAATATGATGGCGGTGGCACCGCCGAGCATATTATGACTTTTATTTTCACTGCCATTTTCATAGTTGTGAGCCCACCATGAAAAGTTTGGCAGACATGTAGGTAAGGGGGCACTGCTGCTTCTAGGCCTAAGGGTGCATGTAGAGGGGCATATGTTGTGCCCCCTGGATTTTCCCCCCGTTCTTTCACGGAATGGCATGCACAACTCAGTGGATGCCAAACCGTGCAGGAACATGCTGCAGGCGCGGTCACGGCGACAGTCTGCAGTTAAGGCTCTCCTATGAGCCTAACAGACCACCGCCATGAGACTGCCACAGGACCGCTGGCCTGCCATGGATTAAACTTGTGAGTTGGCGGGTGGGCGCACTACAGGCTTGGCGGTCCTCCTGTCAGTGCAGCGGTCATGGGCCAACAGGAGGACCGCCAGTCTCATAATAAAGCCTTAGTCTGTGCTGTCAGAGGTACTAGATGACAAGTCCTAAAAGTTTTAATCACTGCAGAGAATGCAAGGGTGCTGAGTGGTATTTGGCAGTTCTATTTTCTTCAGTTAAATGCACTCAATGAAACAATGCATTAATTTATAGACGCAAAGGTGCAATTTGTGCTAATGAAACAGCACCACATGCCCACTTCGTCCTGTTGTGGAATTATGCAGATCTGTCAAAACGTTAATATAATTCTGCACGATTTCCCGGAATCAAACTCCACAAATTCTTCCCACTCCTAGTTAATAATGAAAGCATTTTCCTTTTTAGTACCTAAGTGCTGAGGGAAAAATATGCATGTGAATGGGCTTTATATCAAGCTACAGCATTTGTATAAAAATAAATGGGCAGATTTACCATTCTTTCACACAATGCAATGCAGCTTGCATCATTGCGTGAAAGGAAGTGAGAAGAAATGCACCATATTTACAAAGTTATAGAACATTTCTGCTTGCTCTTTGCACTGGTGCGCTATGTGTTTCCTAGCGCCAACACAGGTATCCTTGCTCCATAGTGCATATGGGCAGGATTGTTTTTGTGCAGGAAGGAGCACCTTCCTGCACAAAAAAAAATCTTTAGAGACATATTCCTCTTTCTACGTGTGCTGCAGAAGGCACAAGTTAATGGGGAGAAATAAATATATTGCTCATTGTTACGCCTTTGTCGGATAGGTGCGCCATTTTAGGGCAGAATCAGGTTTACAAGTCTTTATAAATCTGGGTTTGCGTTGAAATACATGGGTGGATGCATGGGAACGCCCATGCTACACCCATGTTGCATCTCCCGATGCAAAGTAAACCAAGACATTTCTATGTGCTGCCTAGCATTACTTTCTATTCACTAAACCAAGCAAAGTGGCTTTGCGTGGCTTAGAACATCCCACCTAAGAATTTGTGTTGTCTTGCTACAACATGTGTCATGGAAGGACAACAAAAGTACTTAGTAAATCTGATGCGTGGTATTTTACAAGTCCTGATGGGGGTTCCTTAACCTTGGAAGAACTTACCTGTCACATTATGCTGAGTGGTAAAGCCCTTAGATGATTTAATCACTCCTACATTTTTTGAGACATGTTACATGAACTGCAAGCACTGCATATTAAAGGCTAAGGGGCTGATTTAGAGTTTGGCAGAGAGGGTACTCTATAACAATCAATCAATCAATCAATTAAGGTTTATAAAGCGCAGCTACTCACCCTGGGGGGGGGTCTCAAGGCACTGAGGGCGTGTGAAGGGGAGGGCGTGTAGCTCTAGGAAGATCAAGGAGCTCCGTCGAAGAGCCAGGTCTTGAGGTTCTTCAAGAATTTGGGGAGCGATGGTGTCTGTCGGAGGTGAAGAGTGAGGGAGTTCCATGCCCTGGCTGTGAGGAGGGAGAAGCGGCATCCTCCCAATCTGGTCTTCTTGATGCGTGGTACCGTCGCAAGGGAGAGCTGGGCCAAGCGGAGGGACCTTTGGGGTGCGTGGAAAGTGAGGCAATGGTTCGTGTAGGCAGGTCCGGTGTGTGAGAAGTTGGCCTGGCATATGCTGTCCACTAATTATAGTGGGCACCTTGCACCAGTCCAAACAACCCCTTATTGGAGATAGGTTAAAGACAACCTTTATTGAAAGCTATCCTAGTG